>JAHHFK020005717.1:0-142781 GCA_024533555.2 Aedes koreicus | reverse complement strand
CGCGGGATTGCAAAGGTCCCCCCAAATGCTTGATGTGCGCCGGGAAACCGGACGATAAGCACGTCATGGGGGGGGGGGGGGGGGGGCAAGTGCCCGGCCGCTAAGGGTATACCAACGAGCCAACCGTAATGCAGGTAACCCAACTAAACCTGAACCATTGTGAGGCAGCCCAGCAACTGCTGTGTCAGACAGTTAGTGAGTCGGCATTGGATATCGCCATAATTTCCGACCCATACCGCATCCCATCCGGCAACGGGAACTGGTTTGCGGACAGGGCTAATATGGCGGCATTATGGACGACGGGTAAGTACCCGGTTCAGGAGGTTGTGTCCAACACAAACGAAGGCTTCGTGGTTGTAAAAGTGAATGGAGTGTTCTTCTGCAGCTGCTACGCACCGCCAAGGTGGTCGATCGAACAGTTTTCCAATATGCTTGATCGGATGACAACGGAGCTAACTGGCCTGAACCCGTTGGTAATAGCGGGGGACTTCAACGCTTGGGCGCTCGAGTGGGGGAGCCGCCTTACCAACCCTAGGGGCCAGATTCTTCTGGAGGCCTTGGCTAGGCTCAATGTAGACCTAGCCAACGTGGGTACCACGAGTACCTACCATAGAAATGTAGTGGAATCGATTATCGATATAACATTTAGCAGTCCTGGGCTAATTAGCAATTGGAGGGTGGATGATGGCTACACCCATAGCGACCACTTGGCGGTACGTTATTGTATCGTCCACAATACAAGGCAGCGTGCGGAAGGAGGAGCATCCACTCCATTCGCCCGCAGATGGAGGACGTCCTACTTTGATGTAGAGGTTTTTAAAGAGGCGCTTGAGAGGGAACGAAACTTACGCGAAACCCAGGAACCTTGAGGCGAAAGACTCGTTATGACACTTACACGAGCGTGCGATGCGACCATGCCGAGGGAAGTCAAACCGAGGAATGGAAGATCGCCGGTGTATTGGTGGACGGAGTCGATCGCCGACCTCCGAAGAACATGCCTCCACGCAAGACGGAGGGTGCAAAGAGCGCGGTCAGACGCCGATAGAATCGAGCGTAGAGGGGCGCTAGTCGCCGCGAAAGCCGCACTAAAGAGGGAGATAAAGGCCAGCAAGCGAGCCTGCTTCGAGGGTCTGTGTCAGAAGGCCAATACGAATCCGTGGGGTGACGCCTACCGGGTTGTAATGGCCAAAACCAGAGGATCGGTGGCTCCAACCGAGCGTTCACCAGAGCTGCTGCAGGTGATCGTTGGGGGACTCTTTCCGAGCCACGACCCAAGTCCATGGCCCCCCGCCGCCGTAGACGTGTCCCATGACCAGCGTTCCAGTATCCCAGACCTTAACGCTGTCATAGCGACGGAAGGGTGGACGGCTCAGCCGAACACCCGTGACCACGTGGGCACCGACAACGGCACAACGGGGGTCGGCGACGAGGCGACGGTGACGAATGATGAACTCATTGCGATAGCAAAGTCGCTAAAGGTGAACAAAGCGCCGGGACCGGATGGTATTCCGAACCTAGCCATCAAGACGGCTATCTTGCTGGATCCCGGAATGTTCAGGGTGGTGATGCAAAAGTGTCTGGACGAGGGCGTCTTCCCAGACGCCTGGAAAATTCAGACCCTTGTGTTGCTACCAAAGACAGGGAAGCCACCAGGAGATCCATCGGCATATAGACCAATATGTCTGTTGGATACAGCGGGTAAGGTGCTCGAGAGGGTAATCCTCAACAGACTGACAACATACACGGAGGGTATACGCGGTCTGTCAAGTAATCAGTTTGGCTTCCGTAAAGGGAAGTCGATGGTGGATGCCATCCTGTCCGTCACCAAGACGGCCGAGGTGGCAATCCAGCGCAAGAGGCGAGGAGTACGATACTGTGCGGTGGTCACCCTTGACGTGAGGAATGCGTTCAATAGCGCCAGTTGGGCGACTATCGCCGACTCGCTCCAACGCCCTCAGGTTCCTGGGTACCTGTACAAGATTCTCGGAAGCTACTTCCAGAATCGCGTACTGGTATATAATACAGAGGCAGGCCAGAAACGTGTGCAGATCACCGCAGGCGTCCCGCAAGGTTCGATCCTGGGTCCGGTGTTATGGAACACGATGTACGACGAGGTACTGCGGCTTGAGTTCCCGAGCGGGGTAAAGATCGTCGGGTTCGCAGACGATATCACCCTGGAGATATGTGGTGAATCCATCGAGGAGGTCGAGTTAACGGCCTCACACTCCATTGGCATTGTGGAGAGATGGATGAGCTCCAGGCAATTGGAGCTAGCCCACCATAAGACCGAGGTCACGGTGGTGAACAATCGAAAATCGGAGCAACATGCGACGATTAGTGCAGGTAACTGCACAGTAGAATCGAAGAGGTTCTTGAGGTATCTTGGGGTTATGATCGACGACAAGCTGTCCTTTGTCAGTCACGTCGATTACGCTTGCAAGAAAGCCTCTATGGCTATATCGGCATTATCCCGCATGATGTCGAATAGCTCGGCGGTGCAAGGGAGTAAGCGTAAACTCCTGGCCAGTGTCGCCCTGTCCATACTTAGGTACGGCGGGCCGGCATGGATCACCGCCTTGAGTACCAAGAGCTACGCAAATAAGCTCGAGAGTACACACAGGCTTATGTGCCTAAGAGTGGTGAGTGCATACCGAACGGTATCACGCGACGCGGTCTGCGTCCTAGCGGGGATGATGCCAATAGGCTTCGTCATAAAAGAGGAGGGAGAGGGCTCCGAGCACCGCGGAAAAAGAGGTATCCGAAAGACCACCAGAGCCGCCCCCCCGGTTAAGTTGCAGAGGGAATGGAACAACTCCACCAAAGGTCGGTGGACCCACCGACTAATCCCGGAATTAACCGGGTGGGTCGGTAGGCGACACGGTGAAGTGAACTTCCACTTAACGCAGATATTGTCTGGCCACGGCTGTTTTAGACAATACCTGCATAAATATGGGCATGCACAGTCCTCCGCATGCAGTGAGTGCGCGGGAGTCGAAGAAACTGCAGAACATGTGTTTTTCGCATGTCCTCGCTTCGACGGCGCGAGATCCGGCATGATGGCCGTATGCGGTCGCGACACGACTCCGGATAACTTGGTCCAGAGGATGTGTCAAGACCGGGACGTCTGGGACGCGGTATGCGTAGCAGCCTCCCAGATCGTCCTTGATCTCCAACAAAAATGGCGAAACGACCAAAGGCAGGTCGCAGGGACCACCTAACTACTAAAGCCCTAAGTAGTTAGACATAGTGGGTGCTTAACAAGCACAATAGCCCCCTCCCCGAAGTAATACCGAAAGGTGGTTCCGGGGAGGGACCAGGGCTAAAGGCACGGGTGGGTTTTTAGTGGGTCGAGGAGTTGGCACCCTCATCCCCACACCCTGAGTTCTTCAGGTGTCTGGTTGCAGATTTTCCATCCCGTCTAAAAAAAAAAAAAAAAAAAAAAAACCGCCGCCCCCCCACCCGAGCCAAGCAGACGAAGAAGCAACAACAGACCCCCCCCCCCCCCCAAAAACCCCAAAAACCAACACACAACAGAAATACTACAAACCCCGGACAAAAAAAAAAACCCCCCGAGGGCTCCCCCCCCACCCCCCCGGCCCTTCGGGCCCCCCCCCAGTTGAACCCCCACGGAACAGGGGGGCCCCCCCCCCCCCCGGGGGAGGCCAGGAGAAGAAAGAAAAACAGCGGAAGGATTTGGACGAGCTCAGATGAAATGTGAGCGAGACGAGAAGAATAAAAAGTGGCCAGTCCAGAAAGGACACTAGGCCGGGGAATAGCCACACGCGAGCAGTGCATGAGGGCACAACAGCTTCCTCCCGAAGTAATACTTTAAGGTAGTTACGTTAGGATGCCAAGGTGTGACAGAGTTTTTAGTTCTTTTTTTTATTTTATTTATTAAATCATTTATTTGTACAGGCTCGATCGAATCAACTTAACAGAGCCATGTTTTCATATTTATATACATCAGTTATCTTAAAACTAAAGTTAAGAGGATAGAACCGATTACTCGCGGTCGTCTCGAGGTTAATAGGAATAACAATTTTAAGGATGAGAAGATGAGCGGGAATTTTAAGTATGGTTTACATAACACATATATTTTAAATTCTGAATTTTCAAAACATTTATAACTATACATCTTTTGGTTTTCTTTTGACTTGAACATATCTGAGAAAGAAAAAAAAACTCACAAACACAGATAAAAAAAAAACTTATAATACACATACATGTTAAACTAACTACAGTCTAAGGCTAATGTTAGTCAAAAACACATAAATTAGTTTCAGAAACTCCAGATCACGTACAGCCAAGATATCTCGAACCGGTACATTGGGTTGGCTACCTCGAGCCCTAAGGGAATCATAAAGCTCAGATCTGACTCCACGATGCTCGGCACATGACCTAATAATGTGATCTGCGTCCTGGTAACCTTTTACACATTCACAGAGATTGCTGTCGCTCAGCCCAACCCGGTATAAATGAGCGTTCAAAGAATAATGATTGGACATGAGGCGAGACATGACACGAATGAAGTCTCGACCCACATCCATTCCCCTAAACCAAGATTTCTTCGACACCTTAGGGATGATTGAATGTTGCCATCGCCCCAAATCTCCTTTACTCCATTTATACTGCCAGCTGACGAGTGACTGTTGACGAAAAATAGTAAAAAATTCGTTGAAGGCGATTTGTCGATCGTAAATTTCGCCTTCTATAGCACCCACCTTTGCAAGCGAGTCCGCTTTCTCATTGTCCGGAATTGAACAATGAGATGGGACCCATACAAAGGTGATGATAAAATAACGCAAAGATAAAGCACTTAGAAGCTCCTGTATTTTCATGAGAAAATACGAGGAGTGCTTTACCGGCCTCAAGGAGCGAATAGCCTCTATAGAACTGAGACTATCCGTAAAAATGAAATACTGATCCGGTGTTAGTGAGGCAACGATTTCTAGCGTAAAGCGTAAAGTGTACGGAACAAGGAGCTTGAAGTTTACGATTGGCGCTATAAATTTCATTAAATATACCAAAGCCTGCTGACTCCTCTATCAATGATCCGTCAGTGAAAAACGATTTAGTGGAATCAACTTGGCCAAACTTTGCAGCAAATATTACCGGATCAATCATAGGACGATGATGCTCTGGAATTCCATGAAGCTCCTGCTTTATGGATAAATCAAAGTGAACCGAATGATCGAAGTCGGAGAAGCAAACACGATTGGGAATATTCGGTGAACGGCTGACATCCTGTGTTATGTACAAATGGTACAAGGTCATGAAGCGAGTTTGAGGATTCAACTCGAGAAGCTTCTCAAAATGTTCGATTACCTGGGTGTTCATAACTTCACACCTGGTGAGGAGCCGGAGAGACAGTTCTGTAAACCGATCCGAGAGTGGCAACATGCCAGCCAGCACTTCAAGACTCATGGTATGAGTCGAGTGCATGCAACCTAACGCAATACGAAGACACCGATACTGAATACGTTCCAGTTTAATGATGTGCGACCGAGCCGCTGACTGAAAACAAAAACTATCGTATTCTATAACCGACAAAATCGTTGTCCGGTACAACGTTAGAAGATCTTGCGGATGTGCTCCCCAACAGGTCCCAGTTATTGTGCAAAGAAAGTTGATCCTTTGCTGGCATTTTCGCTTCAGATACTCGATGTGGGATCTCCAGGTGCACTTTGAATCGAACCAGACCCCAAGATATTTAAATGACATGGAATGAGTTATCGGTGTACCCCAAATTTGAAGCTTCGGTTGTGCAGGGTTATGCTTTCTAGAAAAAACTACCAACTCAGTTTTCTCCGTAGAGAATTCGATACCTAGCTCTAGAGCCCAAGTAGACAAATTGTCTAAGGTTTCCTGTGAGGGTCCTTGCAGATCGACCCCATTGGGTCCCGTGACAGACACTACGCCGTTATCTGCAAGTTGTCTCAACGTACAGTTATCTGCAAGTTGTCTCTTAGACAACCGTCAATGTCTTTGACATAAACATTATACAAAAGAGGGCTTAAACATGAGCCCTGGGGAAGACCCATGTAGCTAAATCGGGAAGCTGTAGAGTTTCCATGAGAAAAGCTCATATGTTTCTCTGACAGCAAATTGTACAAAAAATTATTCATTAATGGTGAAAAGCCACAAGCGTGGAGTTTATCTGAAAGAACTTCAACAGAAACTGAATCAAAAGCCCCCTTGATATCCAAGAATACAGAAGCCATTTGCAATTTTTTAGCAAAAGCTAACTGAATATCTGTGGAAAGCAACGCGAGACAGTCGTTCGTTCCCTTACCCCTACGGAAACCATATTGAGTATCTGAAAGCAGGTTATTCGTCTCAACCCATTTGTCCAGACGGAAGAGGATCATTTTCTCCAACAACTTTCGAATACAAGATAACATCGCGATGGGTCGATAGGAGTTGTGGTCGGAAGCGGGTTTACCAGGTTTTCGAATGGCAATAACTCTCACCCGTCTTCATTCAGCCGGTACAATATTGTGTTCCAGAAGCTGATTAAACAAGTGCAACATGCGCCTCTTAGCGACGTCTGGGAGGTTTTTAAGCAAGTTGAACTTGATCCTATCAGCCCCTGGAGCCGTATTGCCACACCAAAGGAGTGCGAGAGAGAGAGTTCTAACATTGAAAAGGGTTGGCTAATCTCATCTATCGAATTCGTGGTTTCGCGGGGAATCAACCGTGCCGGCACAGAATCTGGACAAACTTTTCGCGCGAACTTGAGGATCCATTGGTCCGAGTACTCCTCGCTCTCGTTGTTCGTAGTTCGGTTACGCAGTCTTCGCGCCGTATTCCAAAGAGTACTCATCGACGTCTCGCGCGATAGCCCGTCCACGAATCTTCGCCAGTATCCGCGTTTCTTGGCCTTGATGAGGCTCTTAAGTTCGCGTTCGAGAGCCGTGTATACTTCGAAGTGCTCAGGTGTTCCACGTCTACGGAAAACTTTAAACGCGTCGGACTTTTTACGGTAATCCTCGGTGCATTGCTGATCCCACCATGGAGAAGGGGGTTTCCTGTGAAATGACGTTCCTGGAACAGGTCGAATTTGAGCTTGAAGCGCGCTGTCCAAGATCAGATTGGAGAGGAAGCTATATTCTTCCAGCGGTGAAAGCCCTTCTACCGTTGTAACGGCTTCATCTACTGCTGTCTTGAACCTTGTCCAATCGATGTGACGGATAAGATCATACGTGACGTTAATGGATTCCGATGGATTGAACCCGGTGGCAATCGAAATTTGTATGGGCAAGTGATCTTTACCGTGGGGATCTTGAATCACATCTAATGTGCAATCCAACGATAATAAATTCGAACAAAGTGTGAGGTCTAATCTACTGCCAACTGAGGATGGACCAGCCAAACGTGTTACTTCTCCATTTTTGAGAACTGTCATATTGAAGTTGTCACAGAGATCATATATCAGGGAAGACCGGTTGTCATCGTACAGTTCTCCCCAGCCTGTACCGTGAGAGTTAAAATCACCCATGATCAACCGTGGAGTAGGAAGGACCGAACAAATATCTGAAAGTTGTTTTCGGTTAATAGAGGCTCTAGGAGGAATATATACAGAAGCAATGCAAAGGCTTTTATTTTTAATAACAGCCTGACATGCGACAACTTTAATACCTGGAGTTTGAGGAAAATTCACTCTATAGAAGGAGTACCACTTTTTGATCCCCAAAAGTACTCCTCCTCCACGTGAATCCTCACGATCAAGACGAATAAAATTGAAATCATGAAACGGAAGATCGATTTCGGAAGAGAGCCATGTTTCACAAAGAGCGAATGCATCACAACCGGTATTGTGAGCTAAAAATTTGAATGATTCCAATTTAGGAACAAGACTTCGACAATTCCACTGTAGAACAGTGATCAAATCCCCGACCTCATTTGGAAAATTATCCATCGAAGGAAATGATTGCTGCAAGGAGGGGACACTTTATTGTCAATTGCTTCAAAAAAGTTTTCACTGTAGGAAGCATTGCCATAACAATGCTTTTAAGAGGGTCAGAAATTTCGAGGGACTTGAAGATACCTTCGACAATATCATCAAATGAGAACAGCCCAGTCGAGGAAGGGGCTTATGTTCTTAAAAGCGGGGCATCAGGGGTTTTGGATATCCCCGGAAGAGATGCAAAATCCTGGGTGTAGTTAGTACTACGGGAACCAGGAGGAATTGGATTTTCCTTTTTTTCTATCTTTCCTTGAAATGGGCAAGCTGGTTTTGGGCTCCGGCTCAGCAACTTTCCGTAGGCGGACGCGTCTTCGCTTCCGTGATGCACCTTCCGGAAAACTGAACGATGTTCCCTCTTCAGCCAAATCAATGTCAGACTCGTCATCTGACAGAGGAGCAAAGGGGCAGCAGGGTAAATGCACCCTTCTTTTTGGGGAAATGCTCCTCAAACTTTGGAAAAATGCTCCTTAGATGCGTTTGCCCGGTATAATGCAATCGGAGGTATTAACCTTTTGGATAGCGCTTGCCGGTTGTTTTGACGGGTCTTAAGTTTCTTCAAGATTGTAAAGCGGAGTTTTGACGGGTTTAAATTTCATTTTGATGAGTCTTAATTTCATGTTGAAGAGTCTTAATTTCGTTTTGACGGGTCTTAATTTCAATTTGACGACTCTTAAATTCAGAAACTTAAAACCCGTCAAAACTATACATTCTTGAAGAAACTGAAGACCCGTCAAAACACCCGGCAAGCGCTAACCAGAAGGTTAATACCTCCGATTGCATTATACCGGGCAAACGCATCTAAGGAGCAGTTTTCCAAAGTTTAAGGAGCATTTCCCCAAAAAGAAGGGTGCATTTACCCTTTGCCGGAGCAAAGGGATTTGTATTGGCATCGGGCGATGGTGAGGCTTTTTTTCCCATTTCGGCGAAAGATTGCCTGGAACGCTGTTTTAACGAGCGTTCTAATTTTTCCCCGCGTTGTTTGTACGCCGGGCACGACGAGAGAGCATGAGGAGGAGAGCCCTTACAGAAAGCGCATTTTGGTGTACTGTCTGCGCAGGCGCCATCCTCATGTTTCTCCCCGCAGTTGGGGCAGCGTGCCTTATTGCCGCAATGGGAGGTCGTATGCCCCATCTGCTGGCATTTTTGGCAGATCATGACCCGAGGTACAAACAACCGCACAGGTATTCGAAGTTTTCCCAACTCGACGTATTGAGGGAGGGCTGAACCAGAGAAGGTCACACGAAATGAGTCTGACGGTGTAAACTTCTTTTCACCCTTAGTGATCGATACTGTGCCTAATTTTCGCACATCCAGTATCTTCACTGGAGAAAGCAGAGGGTTCTTGAACCGACCAACCGCCTGTTTCAGCAGGATCTCAGGGGTCAAACTCGTTTCGGTGACCACACCTTCGATTTCAATACCCCGAGCTGGGATATACACCCGATACTCGAGTGTAAAAAGCTGAGAGACAGCAATCTCGTTAGCTTGCTTGAGGTTGGACACAACGACCCGATGTTCATTGGATCTCACTTTGATTATCTCGGTCACTGCCGAGAATCGCTTCGTCAGATCATCATTAATCTGACAAACTTTCAGAGGTTTCGATTTGGGCTGAAAATAAACAACCCATGGACCAGCTGAACCATCTGGATAAGCACGTGATCGGGTAACTTTATGAGTTACCTCATCATTTCGCGTCATAGATGGTTCGTCTTCCGACAAACCATCCATGGCTCGTTCGTGGGAGCTTATGACGCTCAACCACTGAGGCAATTAATTTAAAAAAAAACACACACACACACAGACACAGATACAACACAAAATACTTAAGCTAACAACAACTATTCTAAATGTATTCAGGAGAGAAAGAGTAATAAAAAAATTATCTTCTATGTATTGCTGATCTGCTGCTGCCGGGCGACGAACGTGTGTGGCCGCTTATACCGGTGAGGAGTGAAGCACAACGAGTGTGATACGATGGTCGGTGGTGGATGGCAGATGAACGGATGAACGCTAACACTAGGTGGACTGCTGGTATGCGTAAGCACGCGGAGATGCGAAGAAAAATGGCTTGTCACTTTTGAAATTAATTGCACTGCTTTTCTGCACTGAACTTTTCTTCTTCATAAAAAAAACTCGACCACAACTGCAGTGGAAACACTTTCGAGAGAAAAAAAATAACTGGTTTTGTGAAAGAAGAACTACTAAATATTACCAAAGCAACGGAGCGCGGGAGGAACGAACTTAACCGTTTGCTTGTACACTGGGCAATGAGTTTTTAGTTCTCACCTTAATTTTTTTTTCTTTACCATCACAACTGACGAAATGGAATTTGAATCTTGCAGTCCGGCAAATGAGTGATCCACAGAGCCTCCCAAAAAATGTAGGATGGTGAATGTTTCCACCTTTTTTTGCGAGAAAGTGTGAAAAGAAATTGTATCATTGGATTAAAAAAACGGCTTAACTTCCCTTTCGAAGGAAAACGTGACCAGAGATTTTTTCGTCTTAGAAAAACACCCCCACAGACCAAAACAAGGATTGAACCCAGACCTACCACTACACCACCGGCACCGGCGCAATGATTGTCACCAGTGGGTCAGACAACAGCACAGACAATGCCATCCACAGAATGTGTCACGATGAAAATACGTGGAACGCGATAAATCGAAACATTTCGCAAATTATGTCAGCCCTGCAGCGAAAATGACGTGAAGATAAAGCGAGCGGTTGAACGAGGCAGCGGATAATTGGTTATACCTCCGGGGAACTCTCCGTCGCCGTAGGACAGTTATCAGAACAGCAGCACAAATGAGGAGAAGGCCAGGAGTCCGACAACGTCGGTGCATAGATCAGGAGCAAGTGTTCCATGAGGTTCACACTTAGATTTTTTTTACAGAAATCTGTAAAAGTTTACCGAATTCTCAACAGCTGAACGTTCGGTAATCCGATTTAACGGATTTCGGTGAAATTTTACAGTTATCGATAAAAAAATTACCGGATTTCGGTAAAATTTTACCAAAATCCGTTAAATTGGATTACCGAACGTTCAGCTGTTGAGAATTCGGTAAACTTTTACAGATTTCTGTAAAAAAAATCTAAGGGTGTTGGCTGTGAAGAGACCATGTCATGATCGTTGACTACTCTATATTGATGCACGTTTCAATGGGTACATAGAACGCATCTAGCAGCAGAAGAGTGGTTAAGAAAGCCTGCTGAAGATTATGGATTGTATTCAGTGGTTACGCACAAAAACAAGTCCCTTTACTGGAGGTGACCCCAGCGTAGAGGTTAACATCCATACCTCTCATGCCAAAGTCATGAGTTCGAATCTCACCCCCGGACAATTTACGAAAACACTCAAAAGGTACTTGAGTGACTATGAAGGGAGAGGAACCAGCCCAGGGCTGAAAATCTCGATAATCAAGGAACTAAAAAAAAGTCATTTTACTGCTTGAGTAAGTCCCAAACCGTGCCAACAACACTACAAGCGAGGCTTTTGAAGCTTTTTAAAACTGACAATAAAAAAAATAAAAAATTAAACCAAATACATTCACAGTAGAATTTTGCAAAGCTGAAATAACGATTACCAACCTAGGCAGGCTTCGTCTGACTGATCCATTATATTTTGAACGGTCTTACAAAAAAGACCATCTTGCCAAATGAATGCAAAATCTACGTAAATTTTCATCAATTCAATCAATCAATTTCATCAATTTCGTCGCCCTAACATGAAGTTATGATGTAGAGGAGTTTTGTATTTGTAATTTTATAATCCATACCCTTGAAAATTGGAAGACAGAGGTAAACATTTCATCGCTTGGTTAGTAAAATTTTACCCTTTACACATGCCACAAATCTTTCTTGATAACATTCCACACTTATCACAAGTGAAACCTTTCTAATCTTTTTTTTTGCTACAGCTCCATCCAATACCATAAAACGATTTTACTTAAACATGTTATTGACCTACCTTTTCAGATGACTTGTCTTTTTCAACGGGGGAATCATTCCAGGATCTCGATCGCTTCATGCTCTCACTACGACTCACATATCCTACACTTGTACTACACTGCTCACTTTTCACCTTGTCTGACTTCTCACTTTCAATTCCATCTATAATTCCACTATCACAAACATCTAGTGCTCCCTCAGCGGATACGGAATGTACAAGCTCATCAGAAGGTTTCTTTACTACGTTCAGCTGATCATAATTATCCAAATCGAGTGCATCGACATCCCGTTCAACATCCGCACTCCAACGGAAGGATTTACGATTCATTTTGCTTAAGAATTTTAATTTGTCACCATCGATGCTGTTACGATACAGGTTCTTATCCAAATCTAGATTGTTTTCAAAATCAAAACTATGCCGGACGAGTGTTTTCCGTCGAAGATCATTATCCGTTTTTTGACGTCTTTTTATAACTGGAGCATTGGTGGCTTCTGTTACAGGGATACCAGTTGTTTGCACCACTGAAACCGGACGCTTCGATGACAAATCACACTGGCTAGCACTTAATCTTCGTTCCAGATGAGCTTCATATTGGTTAAACTGATCATAATCCACGAAGCTTAAATCATGATAACTAACCATGTAATCTTCTTGGCGTAAATTTTGCAACGATGTGTTCCACTTGGTTGGCAGTTTGGGTTTGCTATCAGATCGGAAGCTGATCTTCCGACGGAAGGACGCAATGATACTATTAGAGCGTTCCAACCTCGGTGCTTCGATTTTTGAAGGAACTACCTTACTATTTAAAGCTATAGGGGGCTCGTCACTGCTTTCCGCGTGTTCCAATATTGCATCTTCGTGAAGTTTTTCCAAGTTGGATTCATTCTGGCTTCGTCTGTAGTTCTTCTTCAATTGAATAGAGGATAGACTTAGGCTTCGGGTAAATTGGAAGGGTTTTGTGGGCTCTTCTCCAGATTTGGACAGATTTTCACGACTTGCACTGAGTTTGTTATATATTTTGGATAACTTGCGCGTTATACTAAAGCTGTTCGACCGTTCCATTTTTATTGGAGGATCTGGAATAGGTTCCACGGATTGCTTGTTTTCTGAAGGCTTCACTTCGGCAGACCGACCTGTGTCTACTTTTGCGGTAATATTTTTGAATTTACTACCCTGTTTTCCATTACGGTAGTTTGCTTTATTCCTAGACGTTTTCATCACTTCACTTTGATCGGAAGCTTGGCTCACCGACTCGGGATTGTTTTTTTGCCCACCCGCTTTGGAGTTAACCTTCCGTTGATTTTTACTTTTGGAGCGATTCATGCTTTTTTTTCAGTTCGTTCTTTTCCACAAACTTTGCACACTATATAAAACAACCTGCACCAAATAAAAGTGTCCATACGCCGACGCAAACGCTCTACACCGAGAGTAATTTAGCTGAAAACTTTTCTTATCATCCAAGTGCCATAAGCTGAAACCAAGAGAAGCGGAACAAAGGGTGAGGTAACGTTCAAAGCATGTCACTCGTTGTTGCTCGTTGGTCAACACTTGAGCAGCAAGCGGTATCGTACACATTTTTTGCGGTATTTGAGCTGACCACCGCCAAGCCACTTGCCATACCTTTGCATCCATAGGTTCTAGCCGGTGAGCAGGGTGGAAGAACCGTACGGCTACCAGCACCAGTGATATGCTTACGTGTAGTTAGAGTTTTTTTTTATTTATGTTATTTTTACGGCGAACCTGTTTGCTCAGAAAAGTGCGATATCGCGTTTATTTCATTGAATGCCGAAGAGATAACATTCGAGGGCTTGAGAGAAATGGTTCTTGAAATTGTCAATTTCTATTAGATGCATATAAGAAGCATTACAAAAACAAAAATTCTCCTAACTGTACTGTAATCGAAATATATGCAATTATAGTTGTATATCTGTTTATTTTTCTGTATAATATAACGATCTTGTGGTTTTTATCTCAGTACACACGTTGTATTTATTTATTTATTTTTTATCACTGAACGTGAAATTATATATTGCGTCTATTTAGTTATTACAGAATTAATAAAATAGAAAATTATTTAATTCTATTTCATTTGCTTTGCAAGAATTTTAATTATCGATAGTTTGGTATTGCGACTGAAATTTTTTGGGTGGGATGAATGTATTCTTCAGATACCAAGCTACGCAAACTAGGCTCTAGTGTTATAATCTGCCTCCGTTGGAACCTACAAATGTCTCTGACTCGTTGACAACGGAAAAGCTTGTGTATTGTGGTCTCCGGTTCTCCGAGGCACATTTCACATTAGGGGTCTTTAATTACTTCTCGGCAAAACAGCAGTTCTCGATGCTTTGTTTTTCTATGTATTACCATGATCCGGCCAAAATAATGTCTCGCCTCCGTGGGACCGCAGGAAGGGCAACAGACGCTTCTGGAGGCACTCGGTACTGTAAATTTCGCTGTTGATGGTAGCCGTTGTGATGTACGGTTTACTCCGTTTACCGCATTGGCATATGGCCTCCCAAGTAGCAATTCAAATGCAAATTGGTTTTATTCATGTTTTATGGTAGTTTTATCAAAGCATTATGGAGTTCATCCGGTTTTATCAGGGTATTTTCCAAGTTAAGGTGGTTTTAATTCATTAACAGTTCTTAAGAGTGATTAAAGAACACTTGAAGAAACCTCCATAAAACTACATCATTTATAAGTGTAATTCACCTTATCAGTAGTTTTGTAAGATACTGGATCCCCCTCTCAAGACATCGTTTCGCAACTTGCATAAAACCTGATAAAAGTTTTGTAAAAGTTTTTTATTTTTCTTTATAATAAAAAATTAATAAAAATGCAACAAAAAAACACACTTACAACAATTTATTTAAAAAAAAAAAAAGAACTTATGGAAAAAAAAAATAATATAAAAAAAAAAAAAAAAAAAACAACAGACGCCCCCCCGGGGGAAGAAAAAAAAAAAAAACGAACGGATCAGTCAAGAAAAAAAAAAAAAAAAACCCAATAAATTAAAAAAACTTTCTTCCCACCCCCCACCGACAATTTTTTTTTTGACCATTCCATTGGATTCGCAGCCTACTGAGAGTCTCAGTCTGAGACTAAATTATCAAAACCCAAGCAACACAGCTTGTAATAAAAAAGATGAAAGTACTGTTAAATGACAAATACAGATAATCAATATAAGTGCATAAAACTTTATATCATACTTGAATATTCCGTAAAAAGCGCAAAAAGTGAAGCCTTATAAAACATAAAATAAAAAAAATCATTCTCATACAAAAATATAACAACGCCAAACGTGGGATTTGAACACTAGTCCTTGCCGTGATAAGTTTGTAGCTTCTTTGCTAAGCCAACTCCGATTGTTGAAAATTAAACTATGAGTATCTATGATATGCTTCCCGGTGGCAGTAAAACCACAATCTTGTACAACAAATTCATCGTTATGAAAAAAGAACACGTTTTGCAAACCATGGTTGGTGTAATGTAATTTCAACAGTATTTAGGACTACCCATAAAATCTTGTCCTGTTCATGTTTTATAAATGTTTGGAACAATGTTTTAAAGAACAATGATAAAGTATAAATCACTTCCAGCAGTGAAAAAAGTATTTTTAGCACAATCGTTAGTCAGATTGATATATAGAATACGAGAGATCCAACCCGATCCGATGCAGGCATGTTTTGCAATACATTTAGAATGCATTTATAAAACAAACAATTGATAATCATTGTAAAAAGATGTTTTGTGTGTTACTCGGGAAGGGTAAAACGAATAAAATAAAATGGTGCAATGTGTCGGCAGTTGGAAACCGAACTGCATAACTCATGATATTTGATTTTATGCCAGTTGTGCAAGTTAAACCTAACGTCTCAGGTAGTGCGTTATATGGCGCACCACCGTGGAAATACAACGCAGTACTTTTGACGTAAGGTTTATTGTGCACTACGATTGTAAAATGTTATGTTAATGTTGAACTCTCCCGAGTCGTGCATTTCAGTTCCCAATAGGCTTCACAATATTTATACTCGTTGCAAGTAAAAATTAGTATATCATCTGAGCGAAAATCGATTTTTCCCATGATCCGCACGTTTAATCTAAAGTCGGAAGTAGTGCGCGCTGGAATCGCTCAGTGATCCACTACACAGTGCACTTCTTCCAACGCTAGGTTCAGCGTACAGATCAAGAGAAAAATCATCTTTCGCTCAACTGATGTTTCAGCCATCGACGCAATATTATTATCTGTTCTTCTTCCCAAATCCATTGTTAGCATATTCAAGTTAGAGTTTTTTTTTAATGTTTTAATCGCCTTACGCTGGTGATTAAAAACAATGAATTATAAGCTGTAATGATGAACAACAATTATGCATAGGCACTTTTGATTTGAACGTTCACATTTTCTTTGTTTATGATGTGCCTTCTCCACACTGATTTTATGGCTATCTAACGAAAGACTTGTTTACCTTGAGCAATTCAAAAAAGTTTTATTCAAGCGTTACTCCTCTTTTTCAAGAATAGAACAAATAAAGATGAACTTATCGTGCTCCTAAAAAAAATCTTGTTAGTCTTGTGCAAGAAATATTAGTTTTATATGCGTTTTATGGTAGTTTTAGATAAAACCATTGAAAAAATGGTGAATTCTGGATTCCCTCGGAATGGTTGCCATTTACATATGTATGCAAAAAAACAAAACTCTCGTTTTTCCAATGCTACGAACAATTTCTGCTGTTTAAAATACATTTTGAAACTTAAAATGGATTGTAGACACAATTTATTCAAGATCTAACAATTTATCAGCCTTGTCACCTAATTGTTGAATTTTCAGGTATTTTTTATTTTTCAAATAAATCAATGGTCTAGCAATGATTCCGTGGCGCATTAAAATGTTCGAACTTTTATCACAGAGAACAGACATGGATGTCCATATACCTTTTCTTGAAAAACGTGTGTAAAAGTATAGGGGAGGCAGCCGGTATAAGAAGCAAGTGCAGAGAAAAACAAACAAAATGTTCAGGTTATGTGCTTGGCTGTTTATTGACGAACATTGACTTGACAGTTATCACACAACTGCAGCGCCACCTACCAGGAGCATAACGACATACATTTGAAATGTCGGTTTAAAGTTTTACACAAGTAGCAGACCGAAGATGAACGTCTGTTCTCTGTGCTTTTATGTCATAAAACACCAATAAACTGAACGTCGCATGAAAAATTTATCAATTGCAGGTAAAAAACTCATGCATTTATGGTCAATTTTACAATTAATTTACATACGTATCCACTTTGGAAAAGAAAAATCATATGTATATCGATGTTTTTTTTTCTTTTAAAAAAGTCCACATTCAGCAGAACGAATCCAAAAATGGAATCTTCGAAACATATTTGTGACGGACTGGAAGTGTTCCTAAAGAGGAAAATCATAAAACTACAAAAACTTGTGGTAGTTTTATCATAGTTTTAAGCATGTCCTGCATGTCATTACAAGTATGTACCGATAAAACTATCAAGTTTTAAGCGAATCTTGGGAAATAGTCTTGAGAACCTCCTGTAGTATGGGCCTTTTTGAACTTATGAGAGTTTTATGGCTGTTTTATCAATGTTATGTAGAATATCTAGTTTTATGCGTGGTTTTAACAAATGAGTCTTGAGAACTTCTTCAAGTGTACCTTAAAATTGAATTTGTTACTTGGGCAGCCAGAGCAAGTATTTTTTGTGAATTTGTCCACTTTCTTCTTCCTTATGTCTTCCGGAACATCAAACCGTGATTTGGCAACGTAGAACTCCAGCCCTGGTTTCTGCTTTGCGTCTGCCTTGATGTAGGTTTCGTCATCCATAACCACACACATCGGTTTCGTTAACCACTCTCAATACAGCTTCCTTGCGCGGGATTTGGCCGCCGTGTTTTGGTGATCATGCCTTGCGGACCGCGAATACACGAAGCCCAGCTCGTTTCATGGTTTGCTGAACGAACCAGGCGGAACACTTTGCCTTCAGAGCCGCGTTGCGCATCGAAAGGTTCGAATTACACTTGAAATAATCCAACACCTTCCGGACCTTCACAGTGTCAGCTGTTTTCGATTTTCTTTCACTTCCAGCCCGCCGCTCGGTCATCTGGGACTCCTTAAATGATTTTACCACCCGAGACACAGTTGTACGGGTGATTCCCAGTTGTCTTCTGACCCATCTAATGGTCGCAGTCGGATTTTCTATGCCGGCGCGCAAAATTCTCCGGCGATTTTCTTCTTGTTTCGATGACAGCTCAATAACTACTGAAACGATTGTTATTTTGCACATATGAACAATTTACTTCAAACTAGTTATACCCAGATTTTCATCAATTTTTACCCACGGCGGACAAAAAAGTTACACACGAATCAAAATGGTGCATTTTTTTTTCGAGTACAGGCCTTAGGCTTAAGCCGACTACATGTTTCGGCAAAATAAGGTTGGCCATTACTACCCTTTGCAGTGTTTGACCATGCCAGATGAATTTTCCGATTTTTGTCTTGATTTTGTTAATGAAAACCACAGATATCGCTTTATTTGAGGCCATGTGCCATTTTTTAGGTATGTATTCATAAGGATGATCTTCTGGATAAGATTCAGTTTTCTAGGACTATGGAACCAAAGTCTGGTCCGTAAACCGTTGAGTACCGATTTCTAATTCAATTGTTGAACTTGTCTGACATTTTCTCCGAAGAGCACTCCTAGGATAAGAGTGGGAATTGAGATTTCCTTTCATGCCCGCAGTTGTCTAACTTTTATTTAAGGCGGGACCGGAGATTAAACTAAATCCAATTAAAATATTGGACATTTCTATTAAAGGGTATACCGTTTAAAATGCGCACACACAAAATTCATTCTCAAAATGCGAGTTTTATCCGATTATCATCAAATTTTCAGGAAGTTAAAATAAACAATTAAAATTAGTTTTGGCATCATTCATTTAATTTATTTCGCCTATGAATTCGAATGCGTGAACCTTGGCCTTAACCCAAGCCATAAGGTTCTGCACGACCTCAGAATTGACAGTTTTTTGCATATGAACCCATTTCTTCTATATTCTTTACCAGTTCAGGTCGTTTTAGAAGGTGCTCCTTCATAATGGCCCAGTGTTTTTCTATTGGGCGCAGTTCCGGAGTGCTTGGGGGATTCAGACCTTTCGGCACGAAATCGAAATCATTATACCACTCTAGCACTTTCTTTGTGTAGTGGCATGATGCCAAATCCACCCAGAAGATCGTCGGATCGTTTTGAGCCTTCAGGAGAAGGATAAGCCGCTTTTGGAGACTCTTTTCCAAACACACCTGTCCATTCATGGTGCTTGCGGTAACGAAAGGTGTACTCCGCATTCCGCAAGTACAAATCGCTTGCCAAATTAAGAACTTTATGGCAAACTTCAACATCTTCTGTGTCCGGAGGTTCTCGGGAACATCACACTTATCCTTGGCAGTCACATACAGGTTACCTGGAATCTGGTAGAAATACGCCTTCACATATGTTTCGTCATCTACTACCCAGCAGTGTGGTTTTGTTAACTTCTGGTCGTACAACCTCTGGGCATGGCATTTTGCAACCGTATTCTGTTTCTCGTCACGGTTTGGGGACTTCTGAACCGTAACCGTACGTAGTCCAGCTCGAGTTTTGGTATTCTGCAGGAACATCTTGCTCACATGCAACTTTTAGCCACATCTCGAACTGAGGCGTCGGTTTTCCGGTTAAAGGCCCCAACCACACGTTAGTGATCGTTATCGTTGATCTAACGGCTTTTTTTTTTTATCGGATCTTCGTTTCAGCTAAATAGTCAGACGTTCTTCGAACCGTTTTATGATACAAAACATCGTGGAATTTGCGATTCCCAACTTTTTTATCCCGATGGCTCGATTCGACAGATCCGTATTCTCAAAGTACTCGTGCAAAACTATTTCGCGCACGCACTGTTCTTTCGTCACCATTTTGAACCAGTCTTTCGGGTACCTGATGAAATCAACTCACAGAGTTTAAACAATACACATTAAACTTACAGGAGTGAAGCGGCTGTCATACACGAACAACAATCGTGAAGCTGAAAATTTGGTGCTAATTTGACAGCTAGGTTTTTTTTTAAGGCAGCAAACACAATATTCGCGGCGGAAGTTGTCGTGTTTTGTCGTTAATTTGATTCCAGAGAAAAATCGTTCGTGTCGTACTTAGTGCAGTGGTTAGCACACCGATAGTATATTTTCATTGTTTATCAGCCAGGTATTATAATGTTTTATCTAAATTACTGATACTAGTAGTTTGGTAGAAGAAATATTGTTAAGAAATATAATCCATTGTGAACCAAGCTTAAATTGTTAAAATCGTCACTAGAGCCACACCAAAACTGGCACGTTTCAAGAACTAACGCTTTCTTCGGTCCTCTGATTAAACTACGTCTACGCCAAATTTCAAATAATTTTACCCAACGGATCAAAAGTTAGAGCAACTTGGGTGTGTGCGGATTTTAAACGGTACACCCTTTAAAGGGCGATACGGTCAAAATTTGGTCAATATCAACTTGACGTATTTCTTTCAATTTTGCATTTAAAAAACCTGAACACCCCTCATTTTGAAGGTGTGTGTGTGTAGAATGTTGCTCCTATTTTGATTTTGGAATTCACTCTTCAGTTGTCAAAATGCCGTCCAAGCAAGAAGAGCAGCGTATCAAAATTTTGCTCGCGCATCGCGAAAATCCGAGCTACACGCACGCAAAGTTGGCAAAATCGCTAAAAGTTGCCAAATCAACCGTTACAAATGTAATTAAAGTGTTTGGGGAACGTTTGTCGACAGCCAGGAAGTCTGGATCGGGGGGAAATCGAAAACCGGAAGCCGCTGAGACGACAAAGAGAGTTGCCGGTAGTTTCAAGCGAAACCCTAACCTATCTCTCCGAGATGCCGCAAATAAGCTGGGTGTATCGTCTACAACCGTGCATCGAGCCAAAAAACGAGCCGGACTATTGACTTACAAGAAGGTAGTGACTCCAAATCGCGATGATAAACAAAATACGACGGCCAAAGCGCGATCCCGGAGGCTGTACACGACGATGCTGACGAAGTTTGACTGCGTGGTAATGGACGACGAAACCTACGTCAAAGCCGACTACAAGCAGCTTCCGGGACAGGAGTTTTATACGGCAAAAGGAAGGGGAAAGGTAGCAGATATTTTCAAGTACACGAAACTGTCAAAGTTCGCAAAGAAATATCTGGTTTGGCAAGCCATCTGTACCTGTGGCTTGAAAAGCAGCATTTTCATAGCTTCCGGGACTGTCAACCAAGAAATTTACGTGAAAGAGTGTTTGAATAAACGTCTGCTGCCTTTCCTGAAGAAACACGGTTGTTCCGTACTGTTTTGGCCGGATTTGGCATCTTGCCATTACGGTAAAAAGGCCATGGAGTGGTACGCCGCCAACAACGTGCAGGTGGTTCCCAAGGACAAGAACCCTCCCAACACGCCAGAGCTCCGCCCAATTGAGAAATACTGGGCTATTGTCAAGCGGAACCTAAAGAAGACCAAAAAAACTGCTAAGGACGAGCAGCAGTTCAAGGCAAACTGGCTTTCTGCGGCGAAGAAGGTGGACAAGGTGGCTGTACAAAATCTGATGGCAGGGGTCAAGCGTAAGGCCCGGCAATTCGGATTTGGAAAAGCGGAAGCCTAACTGAATATTTTTCCTGAATTTTATACTAATTGAACTTGAAAAAGAAATTTAATTTGATTTTTTAAATAAACGATTTCACCGATTTACACGCGATTTCCCTTGACCAAATTTTGACCGTATCACCCTTTAGTTCACATTCATGATTAAAAAGCATAGAAATATTGTCGGTATAGGCGTTGAAGACTTAATTTGGGAACTTTTGTTAAATAGCATCAAAAAGTGGTTGTAGGTACAATACAAATAGGTTCATTGACATTGGTCGCCTTCTCTTACACAACGTTGATTTTCCTGTGTTAGGCTTCAATTGATTAGAACTTTCGAGAAAGACTTATCCCAAATTGAAGTAAGAAGATTTAACAACTGTGGGTTGAAGTTCATTGTAAGCATTGTTTGTTTACTCTGTCGAAGGCATGATCAATACCAAACGAAATTAGAAGTGAATTTTTACGATGGTGCTTCAATTGACAAAGTTTGTCCTGAATACGGCATGTTGTTTCATAGATAGTTCGGTCGAGAATTTCGGGTAGTCTCATAGCACAAATGGTAGCAAACTGTGCATCCGCAGTTTCAAGATTCTTGCAAGTATTTTATAGTCATTTTCGGTTCTATCTCTTCCTTTCTTTTTGGCCAGTACAATGATCCCGTCGTTGAATTGTCTCATCGAATTTTCTTGAAGGGCATCGTTAGTGACGTTCGTAATTTCATATCCGATGATTCGCCAAGTCTCTAGACAGAACTTTTTAGGAAATCTGTCTGAGCCTTGAGATTTGTGGGAGCAGCTGCCTTTAAAGGCAGAGAAAATGTCATCTAGTGTTGCCGGTCGTACGAGATTTTAGTTCACATCGTTATGATCAGGAATCGCTTTGGTTGGTAGAAGTTTTGCCGATTCGTCTGTTTCTGTAGAAGCATACAAGGCCTCAAAATAGATTTTAACATTATGTCCTATTTGAGCTTTATCCTGTATTTCAAGGCCATCTTCCTTCTCCAGTGCTGATATGGTACTTCCAGCTCTCTTTCCATGGACTTGCGCCACATGAAAAAGTGTTGTTGATTCGACGGATAGAAAGGTCTCGATGATTTTCTGAAAGTTTTCGGAAAAACGTCGCTGATGATAGAGCAGTTGTGCAGTTGTACTAATTTTATTGAAGTCTTCATATTTTTCACAGTCTGCCTTTAGCATCAGCTTTGAACGGTTGTATCGATACGTTGTTCTGTGGCGTGTGATCGAGTGGGCACAGACAAAAAACAATAATGCTACAGCTAGGTAAGATGTCACGCTAATTAATTATATTAGAAGTCGATCATTAGTTCACCATCAATTGCTTTGTTATCGGGCATAGCGCATTGTTTTTTTTATTCCGTTTATCTATTGTTCACGGCGTGAGTGATCGAGTGAGCACAGAAAAAAATAAATAAAACTGCTCTTAGGTGAGATGTGGTAGAGGTCATAATTGATTGTGATCCATATTAACTATATAAGTTCTGACATCAACTGTTACATTTTATTGCTCCCTAGAACCAGCAGAAAGGAAATTTCGACACGCAAGGTATACGATTTCGAAATCATTATCCAGAACAGGCAACCCATTTTGCCGTGTCAAGCCGTACGTACTTTTTACATATATATACGTATTTTCTTTACATATTCCGTGTTTGATGTACGTATTTCACGAACCTTATTATATTTCATTGATATAAAACATTTAAATACTGGGATGGGAGGGTGTATCAGGGCATCATTGAAGTTGCAATTGGACAATGGAGTGGACAGCCAACCGGAGTCAAGGAGGGGATGCTTTTTTCTGTTAAGTGGAACCGCAGGGCAAGGCCCACGCTACGGTGGTGGCTTCCTAGATACATACATACATCCTGTCGTTTTCATATTTTTATAGCGAAATTCTCAGGAATGATGGATTGTTTTGTCAGTGATATTAAATAAGTCAGCTTACTGCAGTGCAGTAGATAAACGATTCTACACGAAATAATCTAGAGTTTCAACATTTCAGCCATTTTTTTTTAAACTGTGCAAATTTATTCACCGTTGAGTATAAAAATGTTCTTAGCAATGTAAATTTCCCTGCATGACAGCAAGCTCGTATGAGAGCAAATACAATTTTTAAATGGATTTTTTTTTTATTAGAGCCACTTCTGGTATTGCCAAGGAAAGTTATCCTCTACTAATTTTCAGTACAAAAAGTTTTCCAGTTCCATATCAGCCAGTATACATCGCAAATAATCTATTTCATACATTTAGGCAATACATTTTCAGTCCATTGGGTCAAGTGGCTAATAGATTTTATTGAGAGTATCCAAATTTTTGCAAACTTGAGCCACTCGTCATCAAAGATCCGTATTATTTTAATCAAAATCTTGCTGGATGGGAATTTCAAGTAGAATATCCTTTCTGAATATTTATTGGTTTGATACTTGAATATTATATTGAAGCAATCTAATAATTATTATGCTTGACTAATTGATTTTATTATCGAAACTGTCAAGTATAAAAACAAATTTTCTTCAAAGATCCGTTATCCTTGTGTAATGCCCGATTTTTTAAATTTTTAGTTTGTCTTATGTTGGCAATAAGTTCCATGAGCTACGATGAATAAATAAATAATTAAATACATAAATTGCTGTCATCAAGCAGCTGCTAGCTTTCTTCCACCGGATAAAGATCTTCTTTCGGCAGCAAAAGTGACGTTCTCCAGGTTCCCGATTGAAAAAGAGCGTGGGATCAGGTTTCAACGTAGTGAAATACTAAATACATACCCTGTAGATCATCGTTTTCCACAAGCGCCATCAATCACTACTCAACAGACGACTCCAGATCATTCAGGCTCTTCATCGGCTCGTTTGTGCTAGTCTTGCGCTTCGAGAGTATTCGATAGATTTGACGTACTCGTTTGAGGAAGCAGGTATTGTGAAATAGTCTGAACATCATGACTCTTTTGAGTGCACCGGAAAAAAAATTAACTGAGACCCTAATTTTTTTTTGCCAAAATTTCAACTGGATGTATAATGCACAAAAAGTTAATGGAATAAGAACTAAAATCAACAGTTGTCTATATGATATCATACAAGGAACTGAGACTAGTTTGTCAGAAGAAATTAAAAGTGAGAAAGTTTTTGGTTGCATGTTTAATGTTTATAGAAGTAACCGGGATTTAGATTCAGCTTGAAAAAATCAGGTGGAGGTGTTATAATGGCTATAAATGCCAACGTAAAATCGGAAATAATCGCTGTGGATAAACAAGAAAATGAAGGAATGGGTGAAAATAATCATAAATGATGGAATTCATTTCTTTGCACCCGTTATCCTCATACTGCTAAGAAAGCTTCTTATGAAAAATTATTTACCATTATGAAATCTAAACTTCATTCTTTGGCACCCCTTACTAGGATTCACATTTATGGAGATTTTAACCTGAAAACAGTTACTACTATTCAAAATAATGATAGCAAATCTCTACTTTTACATCATGATTTTTCAAAACAAGGTCATCGGAAGACATTCTGAAGATTTTTGACCATACTGGAAATTTATAGTGGCCCTTAAGTATTGCTACCAGAAAATCCAAAAAATTCGATTCGTTACCAAAACATGGCTTGCGACGTATTAAACATCATAATTTTCCAAAACTAAGGGTGGCCCTATTTTATCCGAGTTCCACCGGGAAAGTTTTTGTATTCAAATCATTACCAAACCATGGCTTTCGCCTTATCAAACATCATGATTTTGTAAAACAAGCTCATCGGAGGTCATTCTAAGATTTTTTTTACCATACTGGTCACAAAAAATGCCCCCTACGAATTCCGCTGGGGAAGTGGGCATATACAAACTGTAACACATGTAAAAGGCGTATTAACCGGCATCCATTGGCAACATTCCAGAATATATTAGGCTGCCACAACTCCTCTAATATATATTCCTGACGGCCAATCAAAACTATCTCCTTAGAGATCTAAACAAGAAACGCAAATTTATAGATTGTTTTATCAAAGTGTTGGCTATGAGTATCGTTTTGAGAAAAAACGAAAGGGTGAGTTATGTGACATAACTGCAAAGTTGACGTAGGACTGCTTGTTGGTGTGAAGAAATTGATGTCATCGAAATAATAAATTTCTACTATATTTTATTCAGTCTATAGAACCATGAAACCCTATGCTATTGGTGTGTGAGGCTCCTGTTCTTCTTCCGCTATTGGATCTTCACGAAAAGTTATAGAAACTGCAGTTCGGATTGAATAAACTGTTAATGATAGTTTGTTTGTTGAATGTCCAACGTGCTTGTAAGTGCGAAATGGATCCTGTGTTTACGGAGGGAACTTGGTTCGCGATTGAAATGTTCTTATCAGTTTTCTTGGGCAGCAGGACAGCCTGAGTGTTTGGCGGCACGTGATACTACGATAAAAATAGGCATTTACACCGTCTTCAACTCGAGATTGTACAGACTGAAGATTGAACATACACCCAAAAGTTGAAAAGGTGGCAAAAAATGCAATTGCAGTTTTGCATTCATATCTTGAGAAATCCGCATGATTCAGAAAAGGCATTTTTGCCCATTTTGATCCACAAAGCGTTTTTTTGTACAAATCAAGCCATGCTAGTGTGTGCAAGCGACTGGCAAGCAAAAAAAGCTCGAAACAAATTTATCGCTGTAGGATCCTTATTCAATCATCAACATATCAATATACAATATGGATGAGTCGATATCACAAAATGCCGAAACGCGATTGGCCACTGTTGTATTGCCGCCGTCAAGTGTTCTATTTTGCTGGATGAAAAAAATTTATTTTTGTTCTCACTGATCATCGACAAAGCGTTTTATGAAATAAACAATGCCATGCAAGTTTGTTAGCGACAGGTTGCACATAGCTTGGTGGAAAATATATCCATTTGCTTTATTGCTGTACCCTGAATTCCTCGCCAAACGAACTAACTGTAGGGTTTCTATTCCGTTACTGATACTTTGTCAAAGTGGCCATCTGACTTTCGGACACTCATCTCTTACTCATCAACTAAATATTACTGCGCACAACCTCCACGCACACGTTCAATTTTTCAAAGCGAATAGCAAGAATGGAACAAAATCATGCGAAATTGTAACTATTACAATCTTACTTTCATAGTTTGGGTGTAGAGCGAATTACGAACAACTTAACCTAACACCAAGTAGACCAGTTTGGACATTTTCGTTTTGCAAAAAGTTCCACTGGCTGGAGCGGGAATCGAACCCTCAACTTCATGACAACAACCGCTTGAACGACGGGCGACACCGCTAACCACTTGACCACGAAGATGATGTGGGCGATTGATTTGGCCATTTTCTCGGGGACGCGGCAGTTTAAGAAACGCCATATTGAGCCGGTGCGTGGTAATAAACATTTCGATGAGCTCAAGAGAAATTTCAATTAAACATACTCTTTAGTTGGCAAATTGATTTGGTCGTCCTGAAAAGGATAGATTTTAGTTGTTTACGGAGGGATGATTTACGTCAGCACCGACGTCGGGATTCTTCCGCTTGCCTCGTCTAGCGCACGTGACAGCCACATCAATTTATGAGTAGATCCACTTTTTATGAAAATTGAGTAAAATTTCCGTGAGACAAAAAGAGAAAGCATACAATTGTAATCAAAAATTGACTAACATGAAGCGGGAGTGTATATCATTACATGACAGGAAGGGGGTTCTCAACGAAAGCAATGTGAATCAAATTTTACAAAAGAGGACAGGCCTCAGTTGTTACGCCAGACATCTGCGTGGAAATGAAATCATTAGTTTCCGAGGTTAAATTCGATCTTTTCAACTCAGGCAACAGAAAAACGGCCCTAGTCAGGAACTCAGAACCCCATCCAAAGAGAGTTGAGATTTAGACACACTTGCTTCTGAAACTGCAAAACAATAGAGTTTATAAATATTGGCCAGAAAAATTATAACTCACGCTTTAAAACTACCTACAACTAACCTAATCTATTATCTGCAACTAATCCACTATGTACCTATATACAACAAGAACTACAATGAAGCTAACTTACCCCCTACACTGAATATGTGAAACACATAATTGGTCTGCCGTGTTGCAGTTCGGCTCAAATTAACTGTTAATATTTCGTTTGTTGAATGTACAACGTGCTTGCTAGTTTTAACATGGCAAATAGATATATATATATATATATATATATATATATATATATATATATATATATATATATATATATATATATATATATATATATATATATATATATATATATATATATATATATATATATATATATATATATATTTTTTTTTATATATATATTTATAAATATATATATTTATATATTATATATATATATATATATATATTATATATATATATATATATATATATATATATATATATATATATATATATATATATATATATATATATATATATATATATATATATATATATATATATATATATATATATATATATATATATATATATATATATATATATATATATATATATATATATATATATATATATATATATATATATATATATATATATATATATATATATATATATATATATATATATATATATATATATATATATATATATATATATATATATATATATATATATATATATATATATATATGGATATTAATAAAAAAATTTGCTCATTTTCTCCAGAACGCGGCTTTTAAAGCAACGCCATGTTGAGCCGGTGCGTGGTACTCTTTAGTTGGCAAATTTATTTGTTCGTCCTGAAAAGACCAGGTTTTAGTTGTTAACGGAGGGAACATGGTTCGTGAATGAAATTTTCTTCTCGGTCTTCTTGGGCAGCAGGACGGCCTGAGTGTTTGGCAGCACGTAATACTACGATAAAAATAAACATTTACACCGTCTTCATCTCGAATTTGTACAGACTGAACATTGACCATAGAGCGAATTACAACGAACAACTTAACCTAACACCCAGTGGATTAGACTGGACATTTTCGTTTTGCAAAAAGTTCCACCGGCTGGAGCGGGAATTGAACCCTCACTTCATGGCAATGAACGACGGGCGACGCCGCTAACCACTTGACCACGAAGATGATGTGGGCGATTGATTTGGCCATTTTCTCCGGGACGCGGCTTTTTCAACGCCATGTTGAGCCGGTGCGTGGTAATGAAAATTTCGATGAGCTCAAGAGAAATTTCTATAAAACATACTCTTTAGTTTGCAACTTGATTTGATCGTCCTGAAAAGGACGGATTTTTTCTCTAAAGTACTTTTTAATTAGTTTAAACAAATGTAAAGAATGTAGTTATCAACCGGGAACCAGCTTTGATGTTCTACCTTGCGAATGAAATACTTATCGTAAAATTTCTGTGGGCCAGAGAGGAGATATTATCGTTCAAAGTCTCCAAACCCGCGTAACGTTTGCGATTTTAGAAATTTTAGAACGGCGCCCCTATACAGGAATAGAAAAGAGAGACGTAAGTCCTACGTCAAAAAAAAAAGCGTAAGATCAAAACAAAATAGACATGTTCATTGACAACAACGGTCGCATGTACGGACCAGCAACCCCTCCGGTTTCCAAATATTCGGCGTGCTTCACTCCTGACAACCTCAAAAACTGCCCTACAAGACACTACCATGCCAACAACATTGTTGTTGTGTGGTAATGCGTGTATGCTCTGATTATTGTAAGAATTGCAAAGATTTTCCGAATATCCAGCAGTTTACAAGAAAGTTCAGACGCTTAAGTTTCTGTTCCCGAAATCATGATGTGAAAACCATGATAAGTTTAGCTACTTGTAAAAGACCGATAAGTGAAAGGCATGAAATGCGGAAGACAAAGTATTTCAATATATGTAGCAAATGTTGGTAATGAAATGCTTTTTTCACACATACAAACTAAATGAAATGAAATAAAATAAGATGACAACGAACCCAATTCTCATGAATTATTTCGCAATACAGAGAAAAACTCACCATAGCGAATCAGTCCCTTTCGAAAAAACTTGTTACATGGAAATGCGATATTCAATGTCTGACACCAATATTATTATTGTCTCCGTTTGAATTAAAAATAAAATCAGAAATCTATGAAATTTGATCACTTACTCGAAGGAACATGCCAGAAATTCTCATAATGTTCTCTGAAACCCGATTTTTGTAAAGTCATAAAGTATTTCTTATATGTTGCAAGTACACGTTTTGTAACGAATTCTCGGAAGAATTCGGATCCCGGAGGACCAACTCAAGTAGTCGGTATGGACAGATATCCTCTGAACATCTTCTGTTGACTTAGTTTCATCACGTCATGAATTTTGTTACGTCGTAAGCCATGTTTTGGCAAGGCTCTAAATATGACCCCTTGCGTGAACGAACTAAAATCATGCAAGGTTACCAGTATGGTCAAAAATTCTCATAATATCCTCCGTTGGCCTAGTTTGGCAAAATCATACAGTTTGATATGCCGTAGCCATGTCTTACGTACCATCGGAAAACTTGCAAAAGAAGCCAACATTCCTGAAAAATACATGCAGAGAATCATCAAAGAAGACTTGCATGCATCTTCAGAGCTAAAATGAAACGCCACATAATTACAGAGCGGGTAAAGGAGCTATGCGTGGCTTGTTCGAAGCAATTAAATTTTTTTGTTGGAGATGGAAAAATTAACGAAAAGCTGTTCAGTACTGATTTTTTGTCCAACAGTCGCACAGACCGGATCCATTTCACCGAAAAAACTTGAGGATGTTCCGGTGAAAGTGATGTTTAAGCTCCGAACCAATTATCGGAATGGTATCATATTGTTTGACTTGGTAGCGTCTAACGGTTTGAAAATGCTGACTGTTTTCATTTATGCTGATGTTTAAATCAATACAAAAATGTATACCGGTATTTTGAAGAACAAAGTGCTTCCCTGGCTAAAGGCCAACTTCTCTGAGGATCAATACGTTGTCCTTCAACAGTATGAAGCGCCATGTCCACATAAACTTGGACCCAACGATGGCTGATAGAAAATATGAAGTTTTGCATGAAAAAATTGTGGCTCCCTAGCAGACTACACCTTGACCCGTTGGATTTTTTTATTTAGGTGTATATAAAAGCATCGAAACATCTAACCTTAGTGTAAAGACCCTGAAGTATGTCATAACGCGCTCAAGGTAGTCAATGTCGAACGACTAAGTTCTAAAACCGTGTTCAAACTTCCGGCGTCGTCATTGATTAAAATGGATGACACATCGAGTAAATTTGTTTGAAAAAATCTTTTAAAAATAACAGAGCTCGAAATTGTTGATAAGAGTTCTTAAAGCAGTGGAAATTTTCTTGAAAGGAATACCATAAATTTCCGCAGTTTTTCCTGACGCACCCTGTAGCTTCTACTATTATGTTATTATCAGGAACAAAAAAAAAGAAGCTATATACACTACTGTCAGTGAGCTCTAACCGATTCTTCTTTATCAACATTCTTAGCTTTGAAAAACTTGGAAAACCAACACTTCTTTTGTACACTTAAAAGTAAATAGAAAACTAAGACATGTTTTCAAATTATCAGTAGTAAACGCGAGCAAATCTCTTAAAAATCCCACCAGAAAAAAACTTATTTTTAACGGATAGGCCTATTCCGTCTGTCACTTACATAATTCTTCAGTTTCTAATGCTCGAATACACAAATGATCATTAACGTCTTCTTTATTTGAGAGACTTTCAGCCGGTGGCTGGTTCATCATGATCATTAACGTAGAGACAACAATCGACACTAACAACATACACAAATCAAAACGGAAAAATAGCCAATGCTCTCATAACAAAAATATGACAAAGAACAAACCAAATACAAAATACTTAAAGAACTCCAAAACAAACCAGATTATTACTTGAAATAAGATAAAAGATTTTACAGTTATTATCATGGACTAAAAAAAAAACCTACGATTTAATTATAACAGGTAACATGAACAGAATAAACAGTAAGCAAAGAACAGACCCTCTTCCAAGTCGAGCACTCGGCACTGAAGAAGTCTATAAATCGCACACGAATAGGCCTTTCTGTCAAAAGATTAGCTTTTTTAGTGAAATTCAAAGAAGTTTTCTCGGGTTTACTAGCGATGTTTGTGTCCCATTCTGCCGTTATAAGCATAACTGTCCCATGTATATAGGGAATCCGATATAACATGGGACAGTTATGCGTATAAGCTCTGCCTGATATGCTACGGTCGATTAATTTTTTTTTAATTTTAACTCATTAAGCGTGGTGACATGCTTGCGTAGTAATTCTTAATACGATGTTTGTCATTATGCACCACCAAAATGTTCAAATACTTTTTATTTCAGGTTAAAAACATTCGAGGATTTTGTATGTAATTTCAGTGAACAAGCTGCATGTTGCGTCAGTTCATGGATGCCACTTTGTCTCATCCTCTAAATTTCGCATCAAGAACATTTTTTTTATTTTGAAATGTGATCAAGTGAAGTTTTAGTTCAAATTTATTAATTTAAATCGTTCTACTGAACCGCTTGTAAGCTATTTATCGTTTATGAAAACAATCTGTTTCTACAATATAAACAACGTAATGCCGCACATCCTTTTTGCCAACCACATTAACCGTTAACGTTAACGTTAAGGGAGAGAGGTAAATCTAATTGACCACGCAATTGCTCGTCAGTCTGAAAACACCAAAACATTATATGATAGGGATCATTCATTAATTACGTCTCACAAAAATGCTTTTCATATGCTATCAATTGCTTGATCTTTTGCTCGTTAATGACGTCATGCGTCCGATTGGTTGATTAGGACTCAAATATTTTATCAGCTTTCAATAGTTCACAGATTGCAAACAATTATAGGCGTCATAATGAACATATTTTAAAATATATTTGAATCGCGAAATGTGATTTGAAAAACTTTCAAAATTACATATTGCTGTTCAATGGATCCATCATTGAGTTAAAATGCATGAGTATTTACATCATAATCATTATTCCTTACTCTTTTTGTAGCTAATTTCAATGCGATTCCAAAAATAATCTCGCCGTGTTGACAAAAATCGCCACCACTTTGGATGTCATTGTTTATGCTAAAATTCCAAGAACCATTTCCATTTCACCTCGGTGATATCAGCCCGTCCTCAGCAGATAACTTAACTTCACAGACTACATCACCTTCAGTCACCGTTCACTGAGACTTTGTTTCGTTTACGCAGAGCCACGATTCGTCTTCAAAGTTAGAAAATAAATAACACCAACAATCACTCTTCATCTAACAAAGGGTTGACATTAACCAGCAACTATAAGTAACGATTGGTACATCCGACATTATCGTGCACCGAAAACCTCTATTTGGCTAACACTTTTCGCGTCGTTACACTGATATCAAAAACGTTATCGGCAGTGAGGTAAGGTTGATAAAACTGTAGACTCTTTCACATCACCTCGCATGTCTTAGGGGCGATGTTTACTCATAACGCATCAACAACAACAACATCACCGCTGAATGACAGCTAACGACACTGTACCCGCTCAATGCATCTCGTGTGATGCCGTTGAATCACTAACCGGCTCGTGGTCGCGCTGTCGGTATTCCACACCTTAACGCGTACGGATTGAATTGAATGAAGCCGCATTTGGTACGAATGATTCCAGCATGTTCAAGTTTAACCAAAACAGCTGATTCACGGTTGATGTTTTGGAATACTTTCAATTTCACCGAACAACGACATACCCCGCGTGGTTGACGAGCTTAGACGCATACGGACTGGTACGCTTTGATTGACACTATTTCACGCCCATGCCATAACAAACCGAAGAACGTGTGCCAAAACTGTCCACAGAAGTAATGCAAAATGACCTTGTCCATTAGCGGGGAAATTGTACGCTCTGTCGAAGGGTACGATCAATTTTTAATCCCTATTAAGAAACTGATAGATTATTCGCACTCACATTTAAGTCACCTTAAGAAATGCTTAACCATTTATGTTTTCGATTCTAGCGTGTATCTTCAATAGCTGGGATTACTACACTACAACCGGCAACGCCTTCATTCAACTACTCTGTTTAAAACAAATATCGACGAAAAAGCTCAACAGACACTACTGCAGAACATGGGAGAAGTGCAAAAGCATGGAAAGAAAAAAAAACTAACAAATATGGGTAATAAAAAAGCCGTCTTTTCCATGAAGTTTACTTTGCAGTTATTACGATGATGTAATGGAATCGCGACGATGTCCGACTAGTGACGGCCAACGGTGGCGGCGAGGAAGATGACGATCAATGTGGAGGAAGAGACACGCGAGCTACGTTCTCTTGATTTTTTGTTTTCATTAGCGACCATGTGCGATCGTTGCCGCACACTTGCACCGTATGGGAAGTAAAACATTAACTACTTTAGGTAAGGGTATTCGGGGCAGTACGGTTCATTTGTTTACAATACGAACCGTAAACTTCACGCCAATTTGACAACTCGTTGGCAGCACTCGCTTTTGGGCTACTTAGCCTTCCGTCAATGAAAAAAAAAAACATTTCTGGAAATTGACCACTATAGACCACGAGGGGGTTTGTAGAGCAAACCACGTGGTGATTTGTTTTGTATTTGTTTTATTGACTCATATTTTTTCAATCAAATAGCATCCCATCGATTAACAGTGCTACTTTTTGTTTTGTAAAGAACCAGTTCACATTGAAATACAGAAAGGCTTTGTGCACAAATTACGTAACGCATGAAGGGGAGGGAGGGGGGTTGAGCAACCGTTACTTATTGTGACATATGGGGGAGGGGGTTTTTTAAAATCGTTACGTAACAAAATAACCAATTTGAAAATAAAATCAAAAGTGAATACTAGTTAAGAACTATGCTTAAAAATTCTGGGAAAAACCCACTTTCAATTGAGGTATTGAAGGAGAGGTATTTGAAGGAAAAATATCGAAACTGAGCCAAAACTTTGTTGTTGTATTTTTAATCACGTTTGCCATAACTGGAACTGGAACGTTACATTTTGATTCCTTTGATGGTCAATCGCATGTGTTTCTTATGCGAGTGGCGATAATAGAAACACTTTTTAGGCCAAGTGGTGCAAGAAATCTGAAATTTTAGGGAAAATGAATTATGTCTATCATTTTAATTCAGACCAAATTCTAGAGCTGACTATATTTATATTTTATTTAACAAAATAAATTTTTTATAAAATTTTTTCCCCCACCATCGCACTATTTTCCAAAATACCCCACCCCCCTAAAAATATTTTTGTTTTTATTTCCCCAAAAAAAATTTTTTTTACCCCCCGCCTTCCATTATTTTTTTTTAATCAAAACATACCCATTTTTTTTTTACCACCAACAAAAAAAATTTTTTTTTTAAAAACCCCCAAAAAGAGAGCTATTTTAAACAAAAAAAACATTTTTTTTTAAAAAAAAAAAAAAAATTTTGGAAGAAATGCACCTTTGCATTGACTCGACCTAAGCGGTGGAATGTATGTATGTAAGGTAGCCACCATCCCTTCTAAGACCTTGTCATGTATGCAGCTCCACTTAATAGCAAGATCAAATTGAGTTACCGATTTGCATTCACAGTAACGCTGTATGAAGGGCCAAAAACGGTGGGGCGGACCCGTAAGCAGAGACACTTACGCGAAACCCGCGGGAACATAAGAATCTCCTTCCAACGATACGATCCAACAAATCGAATAACCCAATTCGCAATACTCATTAAGCTTTCTACGGGATGGCTTGTTAAGAAGGGCGCGTCACTCTCACTGAAATTGTTGGAGTAGAATTCACAGCACCACAATCGAATCGGTAGGATAAAGAAAATGATACTGTTTGTTCCCTCCTAGACGCCGGTTGTCATACCACTCCATTGTCCAATTCCAGCTTGAGTGATACCCTGATGCTCCCTCCCTTCCCAATATATATTTAATGTCATATAGTAATGTATAAAATATAGTGAATTAATATTATAATTATAATAAATATAGCGAATGAATATTATAATGACAAATAATATAGTGAATGAATATAAGAATGATAATAACAATTCCATTTGTGGACCTGAAAGTTTAGACAATGTAGCTGCGAGAAAAAAAATTGATTTAAAATTATCTCATCAAACTTGGAATATCCATGTATAATCTGAAATTATATAGCAATAGAATAGTAAACCTAAAATTTCGATGTGCTGTTCCGTTTCCTTGCAATAATTTATGTAGTGAGTCTCATCTGAAATAGCGATTTTAATGAAATGAATTTAAATGCAATTATGTCACATCATTTAATATCACAACATAAAATAATAAACTGACGTTAAAATATAAAATAATAATACCAGCAAGCCAGTAAACTATAGTAGAATACATATATCCGTAACTAATCTGACCATCCACTCATCGAAAGACTGTTGCAGTTTCTATTGAAATAAGATCTACTAAGATTAGAATTTGTTTTCACAATAATAGTCAGAGAACATAATAAGCGTAGGTACAAGATATATATGACATCTACTGGTATGTTACTGAAAATAAAAATTAGATGTGTATTAATGTCATAATAATATTAGAAAAACTGAAGACAGCTAATAATAAGGCGAAATAAATTTCAGATGAGTATGAATCTAAAAACTGAATCTTAATAAAACTAAAATAAAAAATTAGGAAATTGAATTTTTCTATAGCTCTTGTACACCCATAAATGATTCCTCATGTCTGTGAAATAGGAAATGAATGATTGTAAACTGTTAGGTTTTGAATTAATATATATTTCTGATGAAGAAGGAAAGTGCTGTTTTAAGTAGAATTTTTCGAATATGATCCTTTCTAAAAAAAAAACAATCAAAACCTTCCTATCTTTTCAAACACATAACGTAGGTTAGTAGTATAACTGACAAGGATGCATAAATGTGAAGCTGAAAATGACTTATAAAAAAGCATACAAAATGTAGTGAATGGATGTTATAATATAAAACGATAATAATTTCATTTGTATTTACGTGTCTGCAGATTGTGGTCCTGCTGCAATTGTGTACGGACCCGCACATCCACCATGAACCTGAAAGCTTAGATAATGTATCATGGCCACCAGAAAAAAAAAATGATTTGAGATTATTTTACAAAATTTGGGATATCCATGGATGATCTGAAATTGTATAGCATATAAAGAATAATGAACCTAAAATTTCGATGTGCTGCTCTGCTAATAAATGTGATATAACCACAATGGAACTGACTCTTAGCTTCGGGTCTTGATCCCTACTGAGCCCTTGCGGCACTCAAGCCGGCCAGTTCAGCGCAAGGGCCCCTTTTAAAATACTGATTAATTGAACAGCTCAGTAAGACAAGGCGATAAGTTGTCTAGAATTTTATTAATTTAACTAGAGCAATAATCTTGCTAAACAAATTAAATTTTAAATTTAGTAACTGGGGAGGCATTGTTTAAGTGAATAAACGGTTTTTATTCAGGCTTAATCAAAATCCTTTGCGCTGAACTGGCTGGCTTGACGAGCCACAAGGGCTAATTAGGGGTTCTTTGTCAAGACCCAAAGCTAAGAGTCAATTACATTGTGGTAATATCACATCGAACGGTTTTGAACTGTATTTATCTACTCACTTTTTTTTTTTTAATAATTACCGTAGTTAAATAGAGATTCAAATGGTTCCTTTCATTAACCTTCCTTGGGTGTTAACATTTTGTGACGAATAAGGTGTTTCGGGTATAATTGACCCGGATTTCAAATTCACACTGTGGAAAATTTATATGACCAAATTCAAAGTCTTTTTGATCAAATTGCTTTTTAGGGTCCCAATTTTCAGTTTGTGGTAAGTACTGCCCTTTTTTACCCGATTGGCCACAGGGAATCTGTGCCAGAAGAAGGTTTGTTTTGCCACGATCCGTGAGGCGACGACGGATACAAATTTTCATAGGAACATGCTTTTCGACGGCTCAAACCTCACAATCTTTCAACAATAGTCTCCTTTTAGCCTTGAAATGGACGAATAACCATATTGGTCATTCCGAAACAATCCGGATGCCCCGGGGGAACCCTTCAGGAGGAGACAAATGCGAATTTTCACCGAAACATGCCGACGGCTCAAACTTCATTATTTTTCATGAATAGTCTACTTCTAGCCTTGAAATGAACCAATGACCATATTGGCCATTCTGGGACAATCCGGATGCCCCGGGGGAACCCTTTAGGAGGGGACAAATACAGATTTTCACCGAAATATGAAATATTATTTTTGTTGAGTGGTCTACTTCTAGCTTTGAAATGGAGTAATAACCATATTGAAATTTCTGAGAAAACCTGGATAACTCGAAAAACCCTTAGGAGGGGACAAAAACGGTTTTACGCCGAAACATGCCTTGCGATGGCTCAAACTTCATGATGTTTCATGAATAGTCTACTTCTAGCCTCGAAATGGATCAATAACCATATTGGCCATTCCGGAACAATCCGGATGCCCCAGGAGAGGAGACCAATGACAGTTGCCTTTATTTACATACGAACTAGGATTGGGTGATCTTGATATTGATCTTTACAAGGTCGACCTATTTGTTGTCGATTATCGATTTTTTAAATTGATCCTATGACCCTAAGAAAAATCAACAAGATCATTTCGATCTTCGGAAAATGAACCACAATTAAAACGTTAACTGTACATGCTGAACCTGATCCAAAAAGTAGAAAACAGGAGGAAGAATGGTAAATTTGGCAAAAATATCGTAGTAAAAATCTGTAGCGTAAGGTGATGCTTAAGGTGCCAACTTTTTTTGAACCGTTGTAGTGGCTATTTGTGGAGTGACCGCAAAAATGTAAATATGCTGTAAAAACATGAAGCCTTGGCGACAACTTCATGTTTCATGTCGTCAGCATAGGGTACAGGGCCAACTCAGCAGTGGGTTCAATCAGATGGCTAAAAATCAGCCGTATAATAAATAGTAATGGGCCAAGATGAGAACCTTGAGACACCTAGGGCTGATTACTGGTAAATTTGATGTTGCTTTTCTATTGTAGTTCTCAAGTCACATTGAAATATTTTAAAACGTCCCAACGTGCTTATAAATAAGTAAAAATTGTAAACAAAGAAAGCTATGTCAAAGCTATGTGATCCGTTTTACTGGTTATGGAAGCTCACGAACTTCATTACCGAACTGGTTACCGAATTTACCGAAATCTGGTAAATTCGGTAAACAGCACTGTAATAGAATTCGTGAGTTTTCGAAACCAAAGAAAAACTGCTCCAATTGACATAGATTTCTTAGTTTATCATTTTTACTCATCTATGAGCAGTGGCGTAGCGTGGTCGGGCGAGGAGGCAGTTCACCCCGGTTGTTATCCAGACATTTGAAGAACTGAATGCTTATTCACTTTTATTAGTTGGACTAAGCTTATTAACTTTGCCCGTTCCATGGATATATTTTACTGAATTTGTTTAATTTTGTTACCAATTTAGCGAATAATGAATACAGCACATGTTGGACATTAACAAGTTAGTAAATGTGAAATTGACATGGTTTCCTTTGTCAATGACAGTTGGATTTAATGAGTGACCATAGCTGCCCTGTCAATATCTTCATGCATGGTCGAAAATTAGTAACATCGACATGTTTCGGGTGAAAATCTGTACTTGGATTCCCTCGGAGTATCCGGGTTGTCCCGGAATGGAGTTGGAGCCGTCGAATGGAATAAAATGATACCCCGGGCCATCTGGATTTTCCTAGAATGGCGAATATGATCATTGGTCCATTTCAAGGTTGAACGTATTTTACACCAAAAGAAGGGTATAAGGATCGCTTGAAAACTCGACTTTTTATCCGAGGCCCAGATGGCCGAGTGTCATATACCATTCGACTTAGCTCGACAAACTGAGCACAGTGTGTGTGTGTTACAAATAATGTCACATCGGTTTCTCAGCCATTTGTGAACCGATTTCAGTTCTGTTGACGGCGACTGGAAGCTACAACATTCCCATAGAACGCTATTGATTTTTTTTTATTCGGACATTTCGTTACGAAGATTTGAACGAAACAGTACTTGACGGCCTATTATAATAGTAATCAAACAGTTTAGTCTCCGATTACATACTGAGCTATTTGTGTACCGATTTTAGTTTTGTTAGCGCCAAATTAAAGTTAGAAAATCTTTAAATAAATGGTCAAAATTTAATTATGATTGGATAATCCTTCATGGACATATGACCAAAACAATACCTGAGAGCACATAATTGTGAGATGAAAACATACTCGTTGCAGTTCAATACCGAACAAGACCACTCACCTCAATCGATGCCACTTGCATTCTATTGTTCAGAATCTGTATAGCACATTCAGCGAATTAGCCACTCTATGCGACTCTATAGAATTAGAACAGGATCGATTTGAATGTTGCTTTTCTATTTGTTTTTTAATTGTACCCCAGTATAGAAAACAAGGAAGTAGTCCTACGTCCAAAAAAATGAGATGATCAAGGTACTTTAAAATAACCAAATTTTTGTGTTACGTAATATTTAGGCGCGTCTTAATGAAAAAACTATAAGGGACAGCCCAATGGGGTTGTACGTAAAGTTGACGTTGGACTACGTAGCAATGTGTAATGAATTTTATTATTATTATTTTTAAATAGCTGAACCCGGTGCGTGCGCTGCTACGCTTGCAGCTAAATGAAGGAAAATTTAATATAACTGTCACGTTTATGGTTTTTTTTTTCGAAATTAGTTTTTTTCTTGAATAAGCAGGGGTTCAAACTTCTATCAAAACATGCTTCTTACCCGAGAAATACACGGTTTGTGTTTAAGTAACCTGGATAATTCTCATTTTTGGTAGAAATTTGTGTTTCATTTGTATGGGAGCCCTCCCTTCCAGAGGGGGGTGGTTTCTCAAACCACCATACAATCATTGCCTTCAAAACGCTCCACAGGCCAAATTTGGTTCCATTTGCTTGATTAGTTTTCGAACCATCACACTGGTCTCATCGATTATAATAAAAATGTGAGTTTCATTTGTTTGAAGCGCCCCCCCCCCCCCTCAGAAAGGGAGGGGTCTTGAACTACCATAGAAACATTCTTGCCTTCAAACCCCCCCCACATGTTAATTTTGATTCGATTTGCTTGATTAGTTCTCGGGTTATGATGCAATTTGTGTCTCATTTGTATGAGAGCGCCCCTTCCTGAGAGAGAAGGGGTCTCAAACAATCATAAGAACCTTCCCCAGCCCCAAAAACCCCATCATATAAATTTTCACGTTGGTCGGTTCAGAACTTTCCGTGTCTATAAGGGTCTGACAGGCAGACAGACAGACAGAAATTCATTTTTATGTATATAGAAATCTAGCCTCCAAAAACCTCCATATGTTAAAAGTTGTTTCATTCACTTGATTAGTTCTCGAGTTATGCAGAAATTTGCTTTTTATTTGTAGGGGGAGCCCCCCTCTCCTTCAAAATGGGGAGGGGTATTGAACTGCCATAGAAACATTTCTTGCCTCCAAAAACCTGAACATGCCAAATTTGGTTTCATTTGCTTCATTGGCTCTCGAGTTATGCTAAAAATTATGTTTTATTTTTATGGGAGTCTACCCTTCCAGAAGGCAGAGAGGTCTCAAACCACCTTAGAAACATTTATTTCCTTCAAAAACCTCCACAAGCCAAAATTGGTTCCATTTGCTTGATTTGTTCTAGAGTTATGCAGAAATTCGTGTTTTATTTGTATGAGAGACCCCTCTTTCAGTGAGCGGAGGAGTCTCAAACCACAATAGAAACATTTCTTGCCTTCGAAAACCTCCACATGCCAAATTGGGTTCCATTAACTTGATAAGTTCTCGAGTTATTCAGAAATTTGTGTTTCATTTGTATATGAGCCCTTCTTTCAGAGAAGGGAGGAGCTCGAGTCAACTTAGAAACATTTCTTGCCTTCCCAAACCTCCACCTGCCAAATGTGGTTCCATTTGCTTGATTAGTTCTCGAGTTATGCAGAAATTTGTGTTGCATTTGTATGTAAACCCCCCTCCTTCCCCCTTCCAGATGGCGTAGGAGTCTCAAACTTCCATAGAAACATTTTTCTCCTCCAAAAACCTCCACATGCCAAATTTGGTTCCGTATGGTTGATTAGTTCTCGAGTTATGCACAAATTTGTGTTTCATTAGTATGAGAGCCCCCCTCTTACAGAGGGCAGAGGGGTCTTGAGTTACCTTAGAAATATTTCTTGCCTTCAAAAACCTCTACCTGCCAAATTTGGTTCCATTAACTAGATTAGTTCTAGAGTTATGCAGAAACTTGTGTTTCATTTGTATGGGAGCCTCCCTTTATAGAGAGAGGAGGGGTCTCAAACTTCCATAAAAACTTTTTTTGCCTTCAAAAACTTCCGCATGCTAAATTTGGGTTTCTTTGCTTGATCAGTTCTCGAGTTATGCAGAAATATGTGTTTCATTTGTATGGGAGCCCCCCCCCCCCCCCTTTCAGAGGAGGGAGGGGCCTCTTACTATCTTAAGAACCTTCCCCGGCCCCAAAAACCCCTGCATACAAATTTTCACGTCGATTGGTCCTTCCGCTCGCGAGTTAAATCGTGACAAAGGAAACCCCAACTCATTTTTATTTATATAGATTGCCGGTATTAGAATAGACTGCATTGATCGATTGGATCAAGAAGCCTTGCCGAAAATCAGTGTATAACACACGACCGGTTTATTTAGACAAAGTTAAACCGTTTGATGCATTGTCTGGTTCCCCCCCCCCCCACCCCAAAACCCCCCCCCCCCCACCACCACCCCCCACATTTCTGTCAACATGGTAGATTTGTTTCGTTCGTTTCGTAGAGCAACATTGAAACGTAGGTGCTGTTCTTATGGGACGTTGGATCGGCATAGATAAGTAAGTATGTTAGAAAATTTTATGATTTGCTCTTTACAAATCTTTTGGCGGTGCTAGACTGCATTTAAATGTTGGCATGATGAAAGGGCAACGGCTGTGCTGGCAGTGGTGATTGTGTTGATATGATCGACTAGCTGGAGACCATTATCCTTATTGCGTTATTGATTGTTGAAAGTCTGTTTGGGAATTCAAAGTCAATTATTCATGATATTTTTGACATTGACTTGACAGTTCCAGCTGATTGAAGCAACAATCTTAAAAATCTATCGAGAAATAATAAAGTCAGTAGCGTTCGAAATGTTTCAAATATTCGTGATGGTCGCTATTTTTCAAATTTTCATTTGACCTCTACCCTAGCCGATGGACGTAGTCTAGGTCAAAATAGCGTGGGTGTTCGTAGACCAGCATTAGAAAGTAAGTATGTGAGAAATAAAAACCTGTTTAAAATACTGTACTACTAAGGCATGAACAATGTTAACAAAATTAGGTACATATTTTAACAATTAAGGTTGATACGTTACGGTAGTAGCTGGAGCACCGAGATTAATATGAAATGTAAATATGAATAAATTTGGAACAAATAACGAGTTTAAAAAAAAAAAATGTGTGAGAAAATTCTATTGTACACAGAAAGTAGTTGGTGACTCTGAAAAGGGCCGTGTGGTTTGAATGATGATACGGACACGGTCGTATTTGCTACGATGGTTGAGAGGGTCCTGATATTTATGGCATGAAAGATAGTTGAGGACCTGTTCGAAATATGAATTTTATATACAAGTACGTACAAGGTTTCTTTAAAGAATATGTAACTGTATAAAAATCATTATGTTAATTGGTAATCAATTTAAACGATAATTTTTTTTGCAGGAATTCAATAAACCCTTAATAGCTTCTCCAAATGTTTGAAAGTCGACTTTAAACTCATGCTATTATTCAAAATAGCTTAAAGATTTGTTCGCTCCGATTGCTGCTCGGATACTTTGCAGCCATATTCTGCGACATTTCACTTTCTCTTTTAAACACTCTCTCAAAAATATTTGATTCCTATTGCAAGGTAGGGACTCTATCCAACGCACTAAAACGAACAGAAACACTTTCAAGCACTGATTGGATTTTGAAAAGAACATTACCAACATTGAACAACTTGTTATAATAAAATTATGTCTGCAATAGGGAAATCATAACATGCCAGCACCCAGCGGGCTGCGAAACTTTAAACGACCCTGAGTTATTATCTATACCGAAACATGATTTAAAAAAATATTTAGTATTTGTCGAACAGAAATTGTGCGAAATTCAGTATCGGCCAGGATCTACGAATTAGGTAGGTGTCATAGGTAGGTTGGTGTCAGGTAGGTGTCGGATACATTGAGCAAACTCTTATAATAATTCAGTATAACACTCTTTCAAAATCAGAATAGTAGCCCTGAAGAGATATTTTTGTGTTAAATACATCATGTAATAGTTATTGACATTCTGTCGAAATTTGGGAACCAGGGCGCTAAACACAGATGGCTCTACCCCGAAAAAGCCGTTCTGCCTGTATAGACATAGTGATTACGGATTCTCAACACTCAACGTTTCGTCTTATCTACATCATCTACATATATTTCGAGATCATCTTAATATATATCTATACCTATACATGTACATCATATCGTGATATGCCTACCAACTGGATCATACATGTTTCCCTCCAAATTTGATAAATTTGTCACGAGCTTGGCATAGCACACGACTGCATTAAAAATGGCTGTCCAGCCAGCCACTCGCTAGCGACAGCCGCTGAGCCATCATTCTGGCTGGTTGCTCGCCCGCGTATCCTCCTGCAGGGTACTTGCAACCGCCACGGTCAGAGCAGTACTGACCCATTGCCGCTCTGCACAGCTCCATGGTTGCCGAGCGAATGAAGAAAATTACTACTACTAAAATTGTTTTTATTTATCATTCTTTATCTTATATACTAACTTACAATTTCAAGTGTTTTAGCCCAATGGGCTCTTCAGCTTTGTTTATGTGTTTATATGTTTTATGTGTTTAGTGTGATGTTACAAATTAATTTTCAGATCAGCCCTTGGGGCATTGTTTGTTAAATTTGATAACCTACTTAGTCTACAACTACAACTACAACTACAATTTGAAAATCCTAGGGGTGGGGAACCAGATTCCGAATGATCTGGTGATCCGATGTCAGGCAGCGTGCCCTGTTCCGATTGATAGACTCACTAAAGCGATCATCGAGAATTTTTATTTCGGCCAGACGGTGGACCTCAGATGTTCTTGTCCTCGGAGGGGTGTTCAGGATCATCCTGAGGAACTTAATTTGAACACGCTGAAGCTTCAAGTGATGTGTTTTTGCGCAACTCTCCCAGATTGGCATGCCGTACTCGATGACTGCAAGTATGATTTGCTTGTAGACAGCAAGCTTGTTTTTCAGGGATAATGTAGACCTTCTGTTGATCAATGGGTACAGTAGCTTCAACAGAACGTTACACTTTGTGACAGTTTTGTCAACCTGCTCCCTGAAAATAAGCTTGCTGTCTATGGTGACGCCAAGATAGACAGCTGATTTGGCCCATTCCACCGTTGTGTTGTTTAGGCTAATTTTACAATCCTCAGGCGGAACAAGTTTGGGAGAATTGGAGTGTGGGAATAGGATGACCTGGGTCTTTGCTGCGTTAATACAGATCTTCCATTCGGTGAAGTATTCTGACAGAACATTCAGGCTTCGCTGCAGTTTCGCTGTAAGCGCTCTTGTTACCCTACCACTGTGGACGACTGCGGTATCATCGGCGAACAACGACAGAGATCCATTTTCAGGGAGCGGGGGTATGTCCGAGGTGAATAGGTTAAACAGAAGTGGACCTAGTATACTTCCCTGCGGAACACCGGCGGAGATCTCCTGTGCATCGGAATCTGCACCTTGTAGCGAAACACGGAATGTCCTGTCCGACAGGTAATTTTTAATTATCTTCACCAGGAAGATGGGAAGATTGTATTGTTTTAGCTTGTACACCAGGCCATCGTGCTACACATTATCGAAGGCCTTCTCGATATCGAGAAGTGCCATGGCAGATGATTTTGCCACAGACTTGTTCCGCCTGAGGATGTTGGTTACTCGGTTAAGTTTGTGCACTGTTGAGCGACCACGTCGGAAACCGAACTGCTCGTCGAGCAAGATGTTAAGCTCGTCGGCAGACGAGAGAAGCCGACGGTGGATCGCTTTCTCAAACAGTTTTGATACTCCTGAGAGAAGGCTGATGGGCCTATAGCTCTTGGAACATGAAGGATCTTTCCCAGGTTTCTGGATGGGGATGACTTTGGCTGACTTCCAACACGAGGGGAAGTAGCCAAGTCGGAGGCACTGGTTGAAAACCATCGCCAGATGGTTATAGAACTGGGGGCTCAATTGCTTGAGCTCCAAGTTCATAATATTATCGAAACCTGGGGCCTTCATGTTCTTTGAGCCTTTGATATAAGTCAACAATTCGTCAGCTGAGATCTCCAACTCCTCTGTGAAGTCATTGGGACTTATATAGATGTTGTTTATAAGCGCGCTAACGGCAGCTTCGTGTGGACTGAGAATGTTTTGTCCGAGGTTGTGGGAGCAGACGAGGTGTTGACTTATCTCGGCAGCCTTCTCTGCAGGAGTTATCAGGCGATCCTTAGAGCCATTGCTATCTAGTGGGATCAACGGTGGAATGGGCCTTGGCTTAGTTTTCAAAATTTTGGTCAACTTCCAGAACGGCTTTGCACAATCTGGGAGAGAGCGGATCTTGTCGGATATTTTTTTATTTCTGAGGTCCACCATTCTGGCCTTGGTAATTTTTGTTATCCGATTGCAGTGAGTTTTTAAGGTAGGCAGACCAGTTCGCTGGTATTGCCTTCGGATGGCGTTGCGCAATTGTATTATTTCTTTAGTGGGTCTATCAATGGGTACAAAGTTGCTCACCTGATCAATCGCCGGAACATGTTGCTCCCGGGCCTGGGAGATCGCTTGCTCGATGCTCTGCAGCTGCCGATCGATGTCATCAGTTGACTCGAGGTGCACGGTGAAATCGACGGTGTCGTCGACATGTTGTCGGAACCTCTCCCATCTGGCACGATGGTAGTTCCGTCTGGTGATCCGATGCCAGTTGACCGAGGACCCAACTTCGGCCACCACTGGATAGTGGTCCGAGCTGAGCTCCTGGTGTACTACCGGCTGGGCGATGTTGTTCCCCATGTTGGTGAGGAAGATGTCGATTGTCGAATGTACTCCGGATCTGCTCAACCGGGTGGGAGTATCCGGGCCCAGGACGGTGTAATGGCCCTCATCCAGGTCTTCCTGCAGAATTATTCCGTTCCGGTTGCGCCGGGTGTTCCCCCAGATTTCGTGTTTCGCATTTAGGTCGCCGGCGATGACAAACTGCCCCTGCCTCCGAGTTAGCTTACGGATGTCGTTTCGTAGAGCCGTTGTTGTTCCGTTGGTGGTACTGGCTTGCTTGGGACAGTAGGCCGCGATGATGGTGATCTGGCCGACGGTAGTTTCGACCTCGACTCCGATAGCTTCGATAGACTGCAGCTGGAAACTCGGAAGCAGATGGCAGTTGATGTTGTAGCGCAGGGCGATCGCAACTCCTCCTCCACTAGAGCCGCTACGATCAAGTCACACAATCCGGTATCCGGGAATGAAAACACTGAGTTCTGGCTTGAGATGTGTCTCGGTGACGATGGCGATGTCGATGGCCTTCCTATTAAGGAAGTTACCGAGCTCAAATGTTTTGTTCCGGATGGAACAAGCATTCCAATTGAGGATGCTGATGGTGCGTTTACGGTCCATATTTGAAAATAAATTCATCCCCCCGGACGGGGCGGCTTTTAACTGTTTCTCCCTCAAGCAGCAGGAACGGTGTTGGGCGGAGGAGTCTTGGACGAACACCACCATTTTCTCCGCGTCATAGAGCTGTTCATCGACGGGTGGTTGCGTGGGGGTACTGCAACTCGGATTGCCCCAGCCTGGAGGAGGAGACGGCATGGGGGCGGCGGCGGCAGCCACGAATCGTTGCTGGACGGATGCTGCCGGGCAGTTTGCATGGCGATGGTTCAATGGAACTGGTGGCAGATTCGGCACTTGGTACCGGAGCGTCGGAAAATTCTCCTCGTCCATTCGAGGTGGCGGGCGGCGTTGACCAGGCCGAGACTTGGTGGACGCCTGCTTGCGGATGGCCAAATACCTCACTCGATAGAATGGTGCCAGTCAGTACGAATTACGCGTTTGGAGGTAAGACAACCTTTTACCTACTATTTCTGTTTGTCATAACGGTGTAACCATATTCAGCGGATTCTCTCCAAAAATCTCAGGACAGTGAACACGCACAGCTTAGAAAGGTCCTCGCGCGAAGGGTGCGTTTAAGAACAGTTCGAATATTAGGTTGACAACTCAGATACTACAAGATAGATACAGCTGAAACCAACAGTTGTGCTACTGTGCGGGTGTACGAAGTTCTATTATCAGAAGTTAAATGACGAAATGAAGGCCATCGAGAATCAGGTCTTGATTATGAATAAGGTGTTTCAGAAGAAATTCATCGAAGAGACGTTGTTGTTGTTGTTCCGTATTTACCGGACATTCAGTCTGAGGCTTCACGCAGTCTGATTACCCAACAAACATCGGTGTTGAATTAAAGCTTGTTCAAACAAATTTGGAGAAGCTATTCAGCTATTCTAGAAGAAACAGCTGAATAGCTTCTCCAAATTTGCAGTCTGATTGTTTGCGACGAGTCACGCAGATCCAAGATACGTGTTTCAGTGAAAGATAGCTTCCATCCAGCTTAATTAAAGTTCATTAAAGTTTTATGAAAGCCGCTAGAAATCAATTTGGTTTTATTATGGCTCCAAGAGGTGCCAATAGGTTTCATGTATTAGTCAGGTTAATGAAAATCTTATTAGCTTGTTTAAAACGATCTTAAGACCTTGTTTTCTCAAATTCCTTTATCAAAGGAATCCTCCTATCAAAGATTTTATTTCTTATTACTTTATGAACTCGTTAAATACTGTTTTGAAATGCCGTTTTAGGACTCATTCATGTTATCTTATTATGGTCAGCTGAAAAAGCATTTTAAAACCATTTCGCCCCCAGGAAATAAAAAAACATGACCAAAAAGTTTGATAGTAGTCATTGCGAAGATAAATTGGCTTTTTGGCTAAACTGTGACTTTTTCCAATCGCCATATTGAAATATAAGAAATAAATGAAAAATTGAAAAATAAATGCACTAAATTTTTAATTTAATGCAAATGAACTGTAGATCGGAGAGCTATTTTGGCATTCTTTTATATAAAATTATTGAATTCCATCATTTTTCAGGAAAATCCTGATTAATTTATCGAATATATCCGTTTAAATTTTGTTTTTATTGATTCGCATAATTTCCGAAGCCCATTAATTTTCGGCTCTTATCGTGCCCACAAAAATTAAATGCGCATATGATTTGGAGAATGATACGTTATTAAAAATCTCAATTTGTTTTGGCTATTTCGATATCAACAAAATTTCTCGCAACACTAGAACTTCTTTCTTAGATATTATGTACTGCTAAATGAATCAGAAGAGCAGACTATCGAACAAAGCAGAACAACAAAAACCAACCACGACGTCACAGTGAAGTTTGACAGCTGTCGCCATTTGGCTGTTTGCTAGTTTTCATGGCAGCCAATTGGTTTTATGAAGGTTCTCAAGTGGTCATAACATTTTTCACTAGAATATTTTGAAAATCCTTATGGTCTTATAAAGGTTTTATTAACTTGTTTTCACAACCGTCGTTAGAGTGGACCACTTTGTACAAATTTCGGCTGTAAAAAGCATAGAGGAGGGTTGGTAGACAAAACTGTTTTGAGTGTAGTTTTATCCACAAAGCCTGGAGGAGAGGTTTACGGCTGGAATAAAACTAAAATTGTTACTTGGGAAGGCAAGTCATTCAAAAAGATTGCTTTTGATGACTTCAAAAGAAATGTACATATGTTTCAATCCAAACCACAGCTCTTTGAAAATAGGATTTTCTTCAATTGCAAGTTTTCGCCCCAAGCAGTGCAAGTTATCAACCAGCTCAGGAACCCACAACGTTTTCGTGTGCACTGTACATGAAAATTTAAATTTAATTTCGAACAGTTTAAAAAAATCAACGTTTCTATTGATTTGAGGGGCCATTCACTGATAGCCCTTGCGTTGTTTCGACTCCTCATTACTAGGTAACCGTTTATTAATAGGGTTCGAGGAAAAACGTTTCAAACAGATATAATTTGATAAGTGGGTTATGACCGATAGGTGTGATCTTGAAACGATGTTAAAATCAGCAGAGGAGTTTGATATATTTTTTTTAAATTGGAAAATTTAATACCGCATGATTTCAGAAAAACACAACAATCTATCTACTTAAAATCAACGAAAAATAATTTGCTAAGGAGTGTATCGAATATAAGCTATCCACATACATTTGCGTTGTACGCATGTATTTGTGATGGTTTTTTATGCTCTAAACACTGCATGCTGTGCGTTTGACTGTCAGCTTTCTTTTGTTTACTTGTTTGTGCGGTTCAAATTCTGCATTTTCAAAATGTCGCGTATTGAAAAGGAAGTGAAAATTAAGGTTCTGGACACATGGCTAAGTGAGAAGGGTATTACTATGCGAAAATTAGCGAAGCGGTTTGGAATTCATCATGCGAGTGTTAAAACCATCATTAATAAGTTTGGGGAACACTATTCTTTGGATGAGCTACCAGGAAGAGGCAGAAAACCCGGTTCTTCCAACCCGAAACTGGAGCAGAAAGTGGTATCTCTAATCATGAAGAACAAAACAATGTCAATACGTGATTTGGCCAAAAAAGCAGGAACGAGTGTCGGAATGATCCAGCGTATCAAGAGGCGAAACCACCTGAAGACCTACAAAAAGCAGAAAAATCTCGAAAATCTCAAAGTGCAGAACAGAAGAAGCGAGCAGCAACAAGGGCCCGGAAATTGTATTCGCGTCTTTTGCAGCGTCCGGATGCATGCGTTTTGATGGACGATGAGACCTATGTAAAGGAGGACTCAAAAACCCTTCCAGGTCCACAATACTTTACTGCTGTCGTTGGAGACGATGTGAGCGATGCGGACAGGTCGATTCAAATGGAGAAATTCGGTCGAAAGGTACTGGTATGGCAAGCAATATGTTCCTGTGGTTTGAAGTCAACCATTTTTTACACTACCGGAACTATAAATGCGGAAATCTATCGATCTGAGTGTCTCCAGAAGAGATTGTTGCCTTTATATAAGAAGCATAGTACACCTCCACTGTTTTGGCCGGATTTAGCGTCGGCTCACTATGCCAAAACCACTCTCAATTGGCTTGCGGAAAAGGGTATAGATTTCGTTGAGAAAAATATCAATCCACCAAATTGCCCTCAGCTTCGACCCATCGAACGTTACTGGGCAATCGTGAAGAGGGTCTTCAAGAAGACTGGTAAGGCAGCTGGGAACATGCAGGAGTTCAAAAAAATTTGGGCTCAAGCGTCCAAAAAATGCGATGCAACACTTGTCCGGAACTTGATGAAGAGCATTCGATCCAAAGTTCGAAAATTCGTGAAGGAATAACTTAAATTTCGTCCGGTCTTCATGTTCAAGTTTAACCTCGTACAATAAAGGATCAATTTTTTGTATGAATAAAATATCGGTTTTCAACATAATTTGAAAGAAAGTTTGTGGATAGCTTATTTTCGATACACTCCTTACATACCATACCTTCCCTGGTACGGATTCCACCAGCTCGGTGTGTGTAGCCTTTTCGGAGATATTCGCCTATTTGCCTCTCAACGTTCTGTTTTAGTTCCGGGTTTTTCTCTAACTTCGCTCCAAACTCTTCATGCGTTTCAGCGCCATCGGAAAGCTTTCTGGCAGTTGCGGTTCGTCGTTCCGCCACAAAAGGCCAGTCTCAAAGCGCTCACCTACTCGGATGGTGGTTCGTTCTAGTAGCTCTCTGGCTCAACGGTCCTCTGCTGACTCCGGCAGCACCTTGACATACAAGCCGGACTCTTTCAGCGTAAAATGCTTTCGAAGAAGTTCTGCAAATCTAGATCCGTTGTTTCTACGGCAGTATGGTGACCAGTGAACCCGGTGTTGATGTTGTCGCAAGCCTTGAGGACCGTAAATTGTCCAGCCAAGCTTTGTGCGAACAGCGATGGGCTCTCCAGGATTACCAATGCGTGACTCTAGAGGTGCTTGCACGTGCAGATGCTTCAAACCAATGAGGATTTTTGGGGAACCATTTAAACAATCCGCAACTGGTAGTCCACAAAGGTGTTTGAATCGGGCTACAACCTCAGCAAATCGATTTTTTTGTTCCGGGAGTTGAAGTTCTTGAACAGAGTGCACATTCCGTAGCAGAAATCGTTCCGTTGATCCGCTCGCCGAAATAGATACATCGACGCATCTCGAATCTCACTACAGGCGGCTCATTCCTACAGTTCACTTTACCAGAATTGATTCCCATGTTCCCTTTAGCTTCAATTGTTCGGCGATTGTGCTCTCCATCAAAGAATAAGACGACCCTTCGGCTAAAAACGCGACCACGTCTCGAGTGCGCCCCTCGTTGTGCAGCTTGTTCGGATCCGTGCTGAAAATGACAGGATGGTTTACCGAGTCATGCACGTTACAATTCGTTGATTGCGGCGCCGATATATTCGGTGGGTGGAGTGTGAAATGATGACGCTCTTTACAATTTTCGACGTTGCAGTGATCCTTGATACGGCAGCGAAACTGTCAATGTTCATTTAGCCACAGCTGGCATATTTTCCACTTCTCTACGATCTTCATCTTATCATTAAAGGTCAATCTCTGAAAACCCTGACAGCTCCGAGTTCGGTGCTCCGTACTGTTGCATCCACGACACGGTTTTCGAATAGCTTGCTAACCCTCAACCTTCTGTTGACTGGACTGGTGTAGTGAATGTTCGACGCCATCGTGTGTGTTGAGGAATCCTTCATGGTGATCTCTAGTTTTCGATCTTTTGTCCTTCTTGTCCCGGTTAAGGAGGCCATCGACGTGAAAATTGGTGTAGAGTGTTGCTTCTCTCGCCTCCGAAAAGATTTCGGAGAGAAAATCAGAAAATGTGCTCCAAATCCTACTGCTGCGTTCAGCTGGCGTTTATAGCAGACCCATTCCATCTTGGTGCTGGGAGGCAATTGCTCTACCAATTCGGTTATAAGCATGGGGTTCACCAAATGATCAACTAGCCCCGATGCTACTAAATGGTCACACAATTGTTGAACGACCATTCCGTAGCTGATAAACGTACCTAAACGATCAATTCGAGGTGGATCGGCTTTCCTTGCCTTCTGCAGAAGAGAATGCAGCAATTGTTCCCGCCGACCGTAAAGGAGCCGGATCGTTTCGATAACCTTTGGCACCGATACTGGCAACAGTAGCCTGCTCCTCACTGCTTCCAATGCTGGCCCTCGAATGCTCTCCTGAAGCCTTCCGAGATTTTCAAGGTCGGTCCAGTTGCATGCAGCATTTCCGTTATCGAAGCAACACCGGCAGCTTTGCAAAAGGACCCTTCCTTGCAGCTATTTGTGCTCTTGTTAGCTCTGGTTCTCCTTGTTCCTGGTTCGGAATTTCGTATTGAATGCCACTCGGGTTCGGTGTTACATTCATGTTCGCGACGGAGGCGGGCGGTGGATGGAACATCGAGTTAGGATGCATCGGCAGAGGCGGTAAATCAAGCTTCGCAGTTGTCACTACCACGTGCAGACAATAAGAAACCTTTCAATGACAATATGGCAAACATTAACAATATGTGTTATAGTAGAGGTTGTATGGTGAAAGCGAGATTAAACTATTGGATAACAATAACATAAAATGTGATAATATATCTTACATTCGAAATATAGTTTTGACTATATAGCAAATTGTTTTTCGTTATGCGGGTGGTTAATTGTTCGGTGTTACTGCTGTAATTGTGTATCAATTACACTGATAGGCAAAATAAAGTGCCCACCTCTTCGTTTTTTTCAATTTCTCTCATTTACTTGGTTCAAATTTTATTATATTATTTTTTATATTCTTTTTAAGTTTCACTTATGGAATACTGAAAAAAAGGAGTTTTACTTAAAGAAAAAAAATCAATTTGTGTTGAAAAAAAAAACAGTGACAAAATAAAGTGCCCACTTCAAAAATCGATATGTTTTCGATAAGTTTCCATTGGAAGACCTCTCGATTGTTTATGTTTTGATATTTTGACATGTTTTGAAGCAAACAGCTCAACCTGGTGCATTTGTATACGTGATCGCATTTGATTCAATTGAAAAAAAAAAATGGAGAACGCAGTGCTTTCGAAAGCAATTCCCTTGTGTATCCGAAAATTGGTCGTTCGTGATGTGCAAAACGGTGAATCGCACCGGGTTGTCACTAAGAAGTACAGTATCAGTAAGGCAGCGGTTGGCAAAATTCTTCTGAAGCTTAAAACTTTTGGATCAGTGGTGGATTGCCCTGGCAGAGGCAGGAAGCGAAAAACGGATGCGAGTACGGACACCAAGATCATGCGCAAAGTCAAGAAGAACCCGAAGGTAACTGTCCGCGAGATCCAGGAAACCCTTCAGTTATCAGTTTCCGGTCGAACTGTTCGTCGCCGTCTCGTAGCACAGGGGTTGAATAGCAAACTTGCGCGGAAGCGCCCATTTATCAGCAAGGCAAACAAAGCCAAACGGCTTAAGTTTGCTAAGGAGCATGCTGATAAGCCCCAAGAGTTCTGGAAAACGGTTTTCTGGACGGACGAAATCAAAATTCGAGCTGCCTAACGGAAAGCGGCAGGTTAGTGTTTGGTGCAGATCGGGATAGGAGCTTCAGGAGCGCCACATCCTAGGCACGATGAGGCATGGAGGAGGAAATGTGATGGTCTGGGGGTGTTTTTCGTGGGGTACACTGAACCAAGAAAAATAGCAAAATTCATAGGAATACCTTATAATTTTTTGCTATAAGAACTCCCTGTAATCTTTCCTCGATAGTCTTATGAATATAAAGTGGTTGGCCAACATTGGATTTCATAAGCCGACCTTATAAAAAATATATTTTTTTTTATAGATCATAGAAGAATTCATATGTAAATCTTATGAAAATCATTTGTGTTTACTTAAGACAATCATACACCGTTCAATATGATTTTCATATAGGAGGTGTACCATTGCAGGCTTGGATATGTAAATGATCATTTGTGGAGCAATTTTTAAATAGGACATTTGAGTTATCATAAATGCAATTAAATTGATCAACAAAACATGTACGATTTATCCCAAATGTACTCCAAATTATAATATTTAAGCATTAGATCTTGACACAAAGGATTTCTGTATAAAATTACACGTTTATTCTCTCTTAACATTAAAATTATACATATTTTACTGTAGGAAGTATTAAATTAATCTAAAGTAATATTTGTTGTTAACTTCGCAAACGTTAAAAGACAACTTATCAAATGTATTCATATCAATGATACTCATAAAACCTTTCCTTCCTAGAGCTTCATACGCTAATAAATGGTCAGAGAATTGGCCTATACTCCAGTCCCTACAAATAGCATACATAGTTCCTTGATGTTTGACAAATTCTTCAATTTCTAATAACCGAATTTCTATATTTTCAGTTTTAGTTAAAAATTGCCCTGTCTTACAGTCATAGCCTTTATGTTTAATTTGATTTGTGAATTGAACTATTTCACTCTCATCAAACGGACATTTTCCTTTTAGGTTTTTGAAATATGGTTTGGTATTCAAAATATGGTTGCTTAAATCAGTTTCTGTTCTAGCCTTGAAAAAACTTTTGAAGTAAAGATTGTAGCTGAATTGTAAGCAAGATTTCATACATAAGGTATACGCAATGTTTTTACGAGATGTAATAACATGCGCATATTCTTTGAACTTTTGATGTTTGGCTTCATTTCTGAAGCAGCTCATACCTTCTACTGGACCACATTTCTTTATTATTTCGGGGTAATGTACAAGAAAGTGATGTTTAGGCTTCAACAAACCATGAAAGAGTTGTTGATACAATTGATGATGTAGTTTGATTTTCCTTTTCAGCTCAGGTAAGTTGATTTCTGAAAATACTGCCGAATTGACCAAATCACCTATTTCTACCAATACTTTGCAAAACGTCCATACTTGATCATGTGCATCTGTAACAAAAGGCCCAAGAATAAATGTAAAATTTTTGCAAAAGGACTTCATTTCTGCAGCAGTCATACGCACTGCAACCGTTTTACATTTATGCTTAGAGTCTCGTGTTTGCTCAAAATCTGGAATTCTTTGCAAACTTCTGTCTGTCAGTGATTTTGCTATGCCATGGATTCTTGTGTTTAAAATCTCAGTGGTCAGCCAATGTTTTTCAAAAATAAAATAATTAAGCGCTGCAGTAAATCCGTACTTACACACCCCGTTACTATACATATCGTGCATAACATCAATGCTTGGATTTTCTATTACATGAAATGATTGCATTTGATTAAATGAAGATGGTCCTGCAATACCTGTTAGCGAGTGGTCATCTAAACGAACATCTTTTTCATAATTTTCTATGTTTCTCAGGAATTTAGGTTTTTCTTCATCATCTACCTGCAATTGAGTCCTATGCCTTCGACAAAAACGACAATAAAAGTTGGCATTGAACCCACTAGATAACTGTAATAAAGTATGTACACCTAAGTTGTCCCCTTGGAACAGACACAGAACGAAACGAACTGTAACTGAATGTGTTTTTAATTGAAAAACTATTCCATCATTTTCTAGCTTTTTGAATGGGATCAACAACATGTCAATCAACTTATTAATACCTGCTTGATGAATAACAACTTTTCTAATGAAACCTGCAACAAATATATTGCATAACTTTGATCTATGTTCGACTGGTAGTGTCGGAAAGTTGATATATATGCCACATATAGAATCGACCTTATTGTGTGAACTCTGAGGGTCATTCAGTTCGAACTCATCCGCGTATATCCAGATCGGTAAAACATACTCATTAGTTCTATGCATATACTTTGATTTAATATTTTTCCAAAGAGTTCCATTTACAAAGTTTTGTATATCACATGTTTGTTCTAATTCAGCAGTATAATCCAAAGTTGTTTGCAAAATTTCATCAGTTTCAAAAAATGACTTTAATTGAAATTCGATAGGATTCAATACTAAACATGCCTTTCTTGTTTCTTCATTTGTAGTTCTTCTGACAAGATCTTTATCTAGTTCTACTATGGAAGGCTCATGAAAAACATTTAACTTTTTTAAATACTCAAAAAATTTAAAATCACTGTCGATGAATTTGAATGCACTTTTCAATTCTCGAAGTTGTTTGTTGTACTGATATTGTTTCTCTGTATCTAATGTTTGAATGTTAATGTTTTCAAAATTCTCAGCTGTAGTTGTACAAAATGATTGCATTGTTTTTTGGATGCTTATGACGTCCTTTCTGGAAAAATTAGCTTTATTGTGCAAACGAAGTGTTATCTCTAGTGCTGACTTTCTAATGTTTTCGATATCACGTTGTGAACCATGATTCTCAGAACAGCAAGTTTCTACTGTTGCTTCTACAATGGACAAAGTTTGATCTAATTCTAGTATATGTTTTTGGTTGGTACTGGAACCTGAGGCTTCTGCTGCATCATCAAATTTATGATTTCTAAGATGTCGTTTGAAAATGTATATAGTCGAAAAGATTTGAATGCAATTAGGATATGAGCACCGGTAAGAATATTCAGCTGGAAGTTTGTGGATTTTTGCTAAATGATCTAGTAAGTCATCTGCAGTTGTAAATTTTCTAGAACAATTGGCTATGCAGCACGGGATTATCATTTTTCTTTGTGTTCAAGATGGTCAATGAGCTTATTGATGACCATATATCCTCCTCCTACAGGTTTGATTCCGTAAACATGTTGTTCAATAAACATCCAGACAAGCTTCGATATAGGTGGATATGGCAGATCCAGCAAGATTCGCAGCTTCACAAAGACATCGATACCTCGTGTAATTTTTGGACATGTGTACTCAATCGTTTTATAAATAACGATGCATTTTCCGGTTACTGATGATATATCAGAGCCTAGAACAATAAGTTTCGGGCTTGTTGAGTCTTGCTGATGGGCAGTAACTACAATGTCGTCCTGCAATTTTGCAAGTCCTGAATCTCGAGTTTCTGCTAACAAAAATATGTCTTCCTGAGCTAGAGGAATCGTTGCTTTAAAACCTTTTGCCGATCGTACTGGTGCCAAAACTGTGCATAAAGCACGAAGCAAGACTGGAAGCTTAGTGTCTGTTGACGAAGCGAATAAATTTGGTTAGTGCTCAAAGCCTTCTGCCACAAAAGTTTTACCTGTCGACGACTGCTTAATCTTGAGCGATTTGATAAATTCCTTCGCAGATGGATCCCTTGCGTTCTTGCTGATATATACTGTTAACTGATCGAGAAGGGTATCCCACTTTTTTGATCCTTCGGAGGGATTACCTAGCCCCAACTTCTGAAAATCGACATCAAGCTGCAAAAGAAATGCCATTCTGATTATATATTTAGGTTTAAACTGAAACATATGTTAATTTAGAATAACTTTGATTGATATATAATATTGCGTCGCTGGTTGAGCGAAAATTGATTTTTATCTTGATCTATACGGTATACCCTACGTCGGAAGAAGTGCGCTGTATAGTGCATCACTGAGCGTTTCCAGCGTATACTTCCGACTTTAGGTTTAACGTATATATTTATCATGAGAAAAATCAACTTTCGCTCAGATGATATTCCACTTTTCCACTTTTATCTGCAAGGAGTATATAACTCAGCATCTCTACTGGATATTGAATATTTCAAGCATAACTTTTCAAAAGGACGTATGTCGCAAATGTAAACAAATCAAGTATATTTCTTCAAATAGACGTATCTAACATTTGATATAAATTGAGAAAAATGTGGTAGAAATTCCAGATGAATTCATTAAATTCTATTTAACTGCATTGCATGTTTAACTCGATTTATTGCTTCTATCAAGGTCAAATAATATTATAATTTGTAAAAATCCTGGTTTTTATTCACTTTCGCTCTATGTTTTTTTAGAAAATTAACACATACACCGGTTTGCCTCCATAAGGCTAGTATCGACCTAAAAAGTAGAGAGGTCACGGAATTTTGTCCAATATTACCAAGCGGAATTTTGACAATTGATCGAAATGACACCTTCACTTACAGAATAATCGAGCGGAATATTTTTCCGAAAGTAAAAGTGACAGCTCCCATTAGTTTGCGTGGAAACCTTACAAATTCCAATTTTATTTTTCGTACTTTTCAGGTGGATACTGCTGCAGAAATTTCTTTTCGATTCTTTACTCTAAAAAATTAAGTAAACTGAATTTAACATGGGATTGAGATAGAAAAAGAAATTTCTTTCGAACACGATAGCGACCTATACCATGCACATACACCATGTTAGAAACGTCGGTGTGACAACTTGATTATCAATACACAGGTTGGATATGTCAATATTTCAGAACATGTAGCACTTGCTTCATGTCAGATACACCGGTGTGAATATAGCTCGCCTCCCCGCGGTGCACCTTGGAAACGTAAAGCTCCCCTTAACGGCTAAACGAACTACGGAGGGAGCGCCTTACCATGCATTGGAGTGGATGCTAGTAAAACACCAATTATGGCAACTGGCTGCGAAAAGAATAATGAGTTGTACCGTTGAATTCGGGCTGGCGCCTGAGTCGTCTCCCTCAGTACTGCCGGGTCATCGCGTAACCACATTGCGAAGGACCTCAAACTGAGCCTCCTTAGGCTACGCATGACAGTGCAGGCTGTATGCAAGGAGAGGGAGGAGCTGGAGCCGAGCAAACTGCCAAAGAGTTGGCACGACTAGCAGCCACCGAAAGGGCGAGGGATATAGCCTCAAAGCAGACCCAGACGGAAACATCCGTCTTGATCGGAGAGTCCACCCTATCCAAGGGGGCGGGGACCTCCAAGCGGGCTAGGCAGTCTCCGGGCGAAACGGCACCCGGCGATTCTAAGAAGCGTATCGTGTCGGAAGCCCCAGTAGAGAAGCGAACGTGGCGGCGGGGTCAGAGGGTCCATCCTCGCGACCAGCTCCAGCTGCCGGTAAAGAGAGAGACTCCGGTGGTAAGCCCAGCGTGAAAGGCGTGACATCCAGCTCGCGTGTTGTCTCAAGCGCCGAAGGGGGCCCGAGCGGCAGGGCCCCAACGACAACAGCCATAACTAGCACAGAAGCAGACGCTAGTGCTAGGAGGGGGACGAGTGATGACCCCAGGCGTGGCAGGGATAGCCACTGGAATAAGGTCCGAAAAAGGGAAGTAAAACCAAAAACGAAAAGGACATGCGACAGGTGCGCACGCGTAACCGCGTAGGGGCCCTCATCGTCAAGACCGAGGCGTCGTAGTACTCGGAGGTCTTGAAAGCGATGCACGGGGACGCTAAATTGGCGCCGATGTGCGGAGTATACGCCGTACCCGCACCGGCGAGATGCTCCTGGAGCTGAAAAAGGCGACAACGCTAAAGAGCCCGGGGTACAGAGACGTAGCAAGACAGTCCTTAGGTGAGGGTGTGGAGGCACGCGCCCTCTTCTCGCAGGTGACGATTCAGTGTTAAAACCTGGATTAGATCACTGAGGCAGACGAGATCTCCACTGCACTTAAGGAACAGTGCAAGGTCGAGGTAGTTGCCGCAGATATATGTCTGAGGAAGGGTCCACTCGGGACCCAGGTGACAACCATGAGGGTAGCGGCAGTCGATGCGGACGCGGCGTTGAAAGTGGCGAAGGTGGGATGGTCCATATGCCCACTAAGCCTACACCAGCCGCCGAAGGTATGCTTCAGATGCCTAGAGAGCGGGCACACGGCGAGATCATCAAGTTTCGATGGTTCAGAAACGGTGAGTTCTAGATTTTCACATTCTAGATTAACTGCACTTGGAGTTGCTGGCTCGTTTTCTTTCTTGATAAAGCGATAAAGTCTGCAATAGCAGGTATTACAAATGTAGGAACAGCTTTTATCCAATTTTATTCTCCTTTCCGCTGCATAGCCATATAGTTTAGGAGTAACTTTCTTGTAACTATTACTCCAAACATGGCAGTTTGAGCATTCGTGCTTCATTGTATTAAACGTTTAAAATTAACACTTCATTTGATCACTTTTTAAAAATAAAAAATAAAACATTGAAACACTTTTCTCAAATTTTTGCTAGTACACGCGAGCAAATTCCTTTTAATTCTACTGGAAGCTTACTTACAGACTTCGAGTGCTCGACTTGAAGGGAACATCACAGTAGGTCTAGTATTTATAGTAGGTTTGTTGGTACCGCAGTGTGTGAGGTAGGGGAGGTACTTGAGTGTGTTTATGTGTTTGTTTGTTACCTAAAATGTTGTTTGATACCAACAAGGTTATTCATTATTACTTCGTTTGAAGGTAGTCAAATTGGTGTTGTGTTGTTTAGTTAGTTGTTTTTGTGATGAAGGTATAAATTTAAACAGCCACGAATATCCGTTTCCTTTACCCTTGCTAAGCAAGTTTTTGGGTTTTTGTTTGTGGATTGCTATGCTTTCCGCTACATTTAGTTTCGTTGAGTATATGTTCAGCTACATTTGATTTAAAATAAAATAACTACAATGAAATAATTCCCGCAATTATTTTGAATTGATGGAAAATGATGCTCATTCCATGTGTGTATGGGAAAAAAAACTTGAAATTTTCAAAATAATATAACTCAAAAACGGCTCAATGAAAATTTTAGGTTTTTTGATATGTTATGTAAAAATGTTTGAATTTTGATAAAAAAATATAAAAATAAATAGTCGTTGTGGTCCAACATTTCGAAAATCATAAAAAACAAATACTTTGACCATTTTAGCAAATTAAAGTACATTTATTATTTTAATCAATATATTTAATAATAACTAAAAGCAATGAGTATATATATATATATATATATATATATATATATATATATATATATATAAAAATTTTTTATATATATATATATATATATATATATATATATATATATATATATATATATATATATATATATATATATATATATATATATATATATATATATATATATATATATATATATATATATATATATATATATATATATATATATATATATATATATATATATATATATATATATATATATATATATATATATATATATATATATATATATATATATATATATATATATATATATATATATATTTATATATATATATATATACATATATATAGAAATATGCTAAGTTTGTCATGGTTCATTCAACGATAATTTGAAATATTTTAGAGGACCACTTGGTGATCCTGAAGGTCAACTTTCAGATCATAATCACGCTTCAAGTTATAATTTCATACTTTTTGTAAAGTAAAAGTATGAAATTATAACTCATGAACTAGCAACTCATAAACTAAAATTAAGTGCAAATGTATACGATTGCTGCTTTTGGAAGTTCTATTTGGATACTCAATCATTTCCAATGGCGCTCTAGTCGCAAATTATGAATCCGGTGGTACCCGCACTAGTATATTATCAAATCTGCGCTAAAAGGCCAGTATCGACTTAAAAAGTAGAGAGGTTACGGAATTTTATTCAATATTACCAAGCGGAAATTTGACAATTGATCTGCACACCCTCAAACAACCTCTTTTTCTTTGTATCACTATCCCTATTTCTATTCGATTCTTTACTTTTACGTTTCAGTAAACGGAATTTAACATGGGTTTGGGATAGAAAAAGAAAACTCTTTCGAACACGATACTGACCTATAGGAACCTTGATTGTAGTCTATCATAGCAGATAGGCCCTAATAATTTCGAACACTAGATTCAATTTTATTGCTTATTTTTTTAAAACAAATAAGTCTTCCATTGAGAATCATACAGCTGGGTTTATAGTTATCACTTTTATTTTCTGGGTTTCTAATGTCCATCAAGCAATGGTTAAGTCCAACCAACTCAACCTCTGAAAATAGAATATAATGCGTCCAATCATTTGCCGATATGGATAGTGAAAATTACGATTTGCACTACTGTGGCCCTATAATTGTAATTGTAATTGTAATTGTTCAGTGTATAGTCCGTGCTTTCCTGCTAAGATTGCATATCCGGGGACTCACCCCCAGGTCTATACACCTATAAGTCCTTCCCGTTGCACTCGTCAGCTCGTGCGATACGCTAGACTCACATGGGTGGTCGTATCCGGGTCCTTCACTGGGTAGGCGCAAGTGTCCGTCCAGTTTCTGGTACATTAATTCATCTTTGCCTAACTAAAGTATTTATTACATAAAAAGTTTTGAGAAACCCGGCTAGCCGGTAGTAATTTGTATAGCACTCAATTGGCCATAATAATTTGAAAACTCCGAACCGAATTCTTTAAAATATTATAAACATTAGAAACTTTTCATAATGGGACCGATTAACATGTCCAGGTTTATACCGTTTGAATTTTTTGAGTTTTAAAAACTTCCCATAAACCCAACTTATTAAATATTTATTCAAACCAAATGAAAACGTAGAAATATTTATTCAAACCAAATGAAAACGTGCCCTGCATTGGCCAACAATAAATTCTTTCTCAAGCATTTCCCTTAACCATCCAAACCCAATACTTCATCAAACCCAAAGGTTTCTGTTGGGAAAAAATAAACATTGTTATTGTTATTGATTAGCTCCACCCACCGATCTGCACCTAGATGGTTAAGGATAGGTAAAGATTGATAAGGAAAATTTAGTGAGAAGGAGTTACCTTGAATTGTGACTGCAAAGAGACAAGCATAACAAAAAACCAAACAAAACAAAATAGACAAAATAAAACAAGATATAAGATATTGTCTTCAAAATTGGTAGAAATAAATTATTTGTTGCCTAACAAGAAACAGAAACAAAGATATAAGTAGAATCCTTTCATTTCCCTGGATGATTTAAAAGCTAAGTCATTGCTCTGCAAAGATACTAAGAGTTATTGTTGCGGGCTGTCGATGATTGATTATAACTATGTGCTGGGCACTATTGGCTGAAATGAGCATCGAACGAGAATAGTGAAAAAGAAGTCATTGAACAAATGTCTATTATACCCAGTTGTTTATTAAGCTGAAGCCCATTTGAGCTCTATCAGATGAACTCAGACGGATGTTCTACTTAATAGCCCCTTAATCTTGAAGTTTTATTGGTTTTTACTATCACTGTCAGCCTTCATTGTTACTGATTACATATAATGTTTGAAGGTTAATTATTTGTTTGATCAATAAACAAATCATCTGAAAGTTCACTTCTATTTATCTCTTCGGCTCAGGTGCTCTTTATAACCTAACTGTAAATCTACCGATCCGATATCACGAAAGAAATTCCCACCGCCTAACATAAGAGTGGGCGGAATGTTACAACTTGGAAAAATTGTAAAAGAAATCGATGAATCCTCTCAAATTTAACACTAATATGCTATTATAAATTTATAAGCTCATAACTGCATGCTAGTTTGTGGTTTGAAAAGTGTCCAGATTCATTAATAAAAAGTCTGGGCACTGATGCAGTACGGCATTCGAACTTTGGATTTGAAAACATGTGTCGCTTAACAAATCCTCAAACAAATGTGCAAAAGCACGTTGGCCAATATTTAGTGTCAACCAGTGGGTACGTGTGCTCTACTCCAAGTTCCCCTTCTTTCAAATTCACCTTCAGTTCAATTTACCCATTGAGTTGGACACATCACAATAGAAAATACTGTGATGGAGCACGGACGTAAGGCTACTAGATGTATGAAAAATATTCCGTAACCTATTTAGGATTATATCTGAAAAATCCAAATTTGGCCAACACCCACCAAGATTTGCACTACTGTGGCCCTATAATTGTCGTAAAATAAATAAATTCAAAGGAGTTTCTTTTTAGCATATAAGACATTTTGAAATGTTCATCTTCATTATTTAGTTTACCTCATTTGACTATAGCCTTGACTTGCATGAAATTTTCTGAGAATAATTCTCTATGTTTTGCATCATAAATACAATCGAAAAAGATATATACATAAGAAATCGAGTATATAAATAAAGTATAAATCTAAACAACTTACCAGCTGGTATCCAAATTCCTGACACAAGTGATGATATGTTTGAACCAGCTGCTGAGATTTGTTCAGTTGTCTGAGGAGCTTTTTTCTTCCAGGGAAGCTAATTTCCCACTGTGTGAGAACTGTCGCCCACGGAGACGAATTAATTTCCAGCCAAGAAATTGCTGCTTCAACCTCCGGGTCAGTTTTTTCAGCTTCTTCTTCAACGATCGGTTTGAAACGATTCTCTTCTTCCTTGGCAATCCGACGGCTTTTTTGGACAATATAATTTATGTGGCTGAAGAGCTTCCCACGAGGATTGGAACCTTTTGATCCGGGTATGTAATATGTTTCCTGTGCCAGAAAAAAAAGAATAGTAAATAAAAATAAATATATTATGGTGTTTGTACATAACAACTCAATACAAAAGAACGGATTGACGGATTCTCACGATTCTTTTTTGATTAATTTTTATTGGCCCCGAAGGATTGATAGAAGGATCATTGTAACAACGCAGTCGCTAGCAGTTCGTTGGTCGGGAGAGCAAAATTTGGAAAAAAATATTAATATATTAACCGAAAAACCTACCTTCGACTCCTTCACGAACAGACTTGTGATTACTTCGCTCAAATCGTCCAGGGTCTCTGAGGAACATTTACGTTCGCGATTAAGATGGTATCGTCCAACCGTATCGACTACCAATTTGCGTCCGTTATGGGAGAGTGGATGTGTACTGGCGGTTTTAAGGATCTGTTTACCAAAATCGCTTTGGGTTAGAAGAGATTGAAGGATTACTGTTGTCAAAGGTGGAATGTTATCGAGTTTGCGTTTTCCTCTCGATGGCTGTGAGAATCCATACCGAAAAAATCAAATAAGCATTGCAAAAAGGTAATAAAAGTATAATTAAAGATAATAATAGTTTACTGTACCTTTACGACGGATGAATCCACGTTTTGTGTGTGCTCCTGACTGTAAATTTCATGATCCAGGGTCGGTGAATTAGGTGGAAAATTGGCTGGCATGATTGACGATGTGGTGGAACAATCGGGTGGTATCTGTTGTCCTTCCTTTGCACATGATGGACCAGGATATAAATTTTCCGTGACAGTCAGATTGACTGGCTGGATGCTGGTAGTACTTGTGTTCTCTTATACTAGTGACACTTCTGTAAAGTTCTGAAATAAAAAAACACCAACAATGATGATTTTGAAAACGAAGAGGGGAAGAAATACTCAAACGTAAATTTCTCAAAACTATCAGTACCCCCACGGAAACTAGCATCACCATTTTGTTAGGGAAATGCTATTCTTTGTTTTGGTGGTCCTAGTTTGCATGAAAGGCCTAACGGTTCCAAGATTTTAAAGGTTGATTCTTTTCCCCCTCTTTTTTTTATACAATCAGATTCGTCTGTTTTGATAAGATGTCGAGAAATGGCAAATAGTTATGGCGAATGAAACATAGTTCAAAGTAGAGAGGGTATAAAATTGACTGGATGAAATGAAATATACTTACATTTCTGATCCTCCATCTGACAATGGACTCCCATAACTGCTCAGCCTGATATTTGTTGGGAATCACTGACAATCGGCACTCAAAATCTTTCCAGTTTATAGTAATCAAATCCACAGTTTGCAAACCTGCACGCCGAAAAACTTCTCCAATTTCTGCTGGCGTATCGGAGAACAAATCTGCAATAAGAGCAAGCTCGTTTATAATATAACCCGACATCTTCACAAGTTACAACTGAATTCATAGGATTTGCGTTATAAGTTTTTCGCATCAATAATACTGACAAAAAAAACATAACGCATATCTTATGAAAATACCTCACACATAACTCCTATGAAATTTATAGGGTGTTTGAATGAATTTCAAGCAAGTTCAAACAATAGTCATAAGATGCTTAATGAAAATTAAAATTGATCTATTTTCATGCTTCATAAGTTCAATCTTATGAATATTTTAAGGTAGTTTGGTTGAGTGTAGATGAGCCTGTGCACGCTATAAAAAACAAAGACTTTTACTGTAAGCCATGTTTTCAAGCGTCCTGTGAGAGTGAGTGAGACAACACCAAAATACGGCTCACAGTAAAAATCAAAAAGACAAAACAATTATAGCAGCGTGCACAGGCTCATGAGCCTGTGCACGCTATAAACTTTTTGACTTTTACTAGTATATAATTGTAATAAAAAATGCCATTGCAGGCTTAGTGACTTGAACGCACGCACGCTAAAGCACCATTTAGATCACATGAGTGCAAGTAAGAAGGAAAATCTTTTGGAGGAAAACAAACCATCTTTCCGCAGCATGTGCCAGAAAGGGTGAGGTGATCAAACGTCAAAAAGCCTTAACTCAGCGTCAACATTAGATTAGGGCGAATCTGCTTTGTAAACAATGGCTTTCGTAGTCATTTTCTTGAACAAAGGGTCACAAATACAAATTAAGCACTCTTTGAGGAAGAGGAGCTTTATCTCTATCCGCTGATATATCAAATTTGAAGGAATTGTATTCAACTTCCGATAGATTAGCAGACAACGTGTTTGTTTACAAAAGCAGATGCGCCCTAATCAAATGTTGGCGCTGAGCATACCAGAACCTCCGGCAGCGAGTGGAAAGTTCGGTGAACAAATTTCTCTCGCAGCAGAAATGGATCGACAATATTCGTCATAAAAATCAGCTACGTGAGAAGCTCAGAAGAAACATTATAGAGTAAGTATTCTGTTTTTGTTCTGCAACTATAGAATGTAACTTTCTATAGTTACATTCATAGTTCGGTAGGTATACGTTATGTTTTTGATAATAGAATTACAAATTACAATAAACAAATGAGCCTTTTGTTTTCTACCGTTTTCGTTTTGGATTCAGTTCCAACCTGGATTGGGTATCAATATTAGATCGGCTTGTTTTGTGTTGAACGTCGGTGTGTAATTGGTAATTGGTTATTTTATTCAGTACGATAATCCTGTTAGTTTAACACTTTGTATGACCAGGTGTGTATGTTTATATTTAAAAACATTTATCGTGTTGAGGTTTGTACTGATAATAAGTTCGAGTTTCTCACGTTGGAAGTAGTTCAAAAACGAAAAAAACCCATTAATGGGTAAAATTTCACCCATTTCCCCAAAAAGGGAGTCAACCCATAAAATAGGTAAACTCGACTTACCCATTTATGAGTATATGACATAAATATCAGAAAATGGGTATTCTTTTACCCATCTTCGAAATTGAAGTTTAGTGGAAAATAGGTAAAAAATACCCATTATCTGACATTTGCGAGATGTACACGGAAAGGAATGACAGGGGGATTGAAATAACTATCTTGATAGTTGATACCTATAATAAGCACATTTTTTTTTCAACCACATAATATGTTTAGCTCAAGGCTCTTTTTGAATTGAATCAACCATACTTCATAGTTGAAAGAGTCATCGTTTTTACAGATCTGTAATATAGTTAAATCAAAACCACAGAGAACAGACATTGATGTCCATATACCTTTTCTTGAAAAACACTAGTTTACAAAATAAATCAAAAGTGATGAACTTTATAATTCGACTAATGTTTCTAATGTGAAATTTTATGCAGAATTCAAAAATGCCGTCAAAAAAAAATTAAAGTAGAACAGTTTTCGAGATATGGATAAAAGTTGATTTTTTAATAAATGAACAAAAACACATTTACTTAAAATGGAATATCTCCAACGCGTGTGATCCAATTTCAAATATTTTGTCATCAAATGAAGCAAAATTAAATTTAACACTGATCTTCTGAACATTGCAATATTCTAGGAGTAATAGTTTCGACGCTATTTATAAGTATATATAATTTTTTTTTGCGATTTTTTTTTTGGAGATTTGTAAAAAAAATTGTGCTAAACATATGATTAATACCAAAATAACGTCAACAAAAAAATATATTGCATGTGTAGCTTAAAGCCAAAGAAAAAACGAAGAAAATTAGGGCTCAATGGTGAAAATCGGTTGAAAAATGAGGAAGTTATGCTGGTTTTTGGAAAAAGTGCAGAAATGCGGGAAAAAACAGAAATTCGAAAGAAATACGCCCATCTCTCTCTCTCTCTCTCTCTCTCTCTCTCAAAACTGCGAAGAAATGTTTGTCCTCAATCAATTTTTTTTATTTGAGGACCCACGAAAACACCTTCCTTAATCTTTGCATCCGATATGTTTGGGAATACTGATTTCAGATATTCAAATGCAGGTCCATTCTTTTCCAACGCTTTTACAAAATTCTTGAAGAGTCCAAGTTTTATATGTAACGGTGGGAGAATAATTTGATCTTTATCCACGAGAGGAACACATTTCACGTTTTCTTTCCCAAGAGTCAAACTTGTCCTCTTTGGCCAGTCTTTTTGAACGTAATGCTCCTTACGTGCTCGGCTGTCCCATTTACAGAGAAAGCACATGTATTTTGTGTACCCCTGTTGTAACCCAGTCAACATGGCAACAACCTTAAGATCGGAGCAAATCTTCCAAGAGTGTTGCTTATAATTTATCAAATTCAGCAGCAGCGCCATTGATTCATACGATTCCTTCATGTTAACAGCATGAGCCAGCGGTATCGAGGGTTTCCTGTTTCCTTGATGCAGTAAAACAGCCTTCAAACTCAGTTTACTGCTGTCGATAAACAAACGCCATTCACTTGGATTGTGATGCTCCCCAAACTCTTCGAACAAACCGTTTACATCTCGGCAAAAACTAGCGTTATTTTGTTTGGAGAAGTATTTAGCGAATTGTTCATCACGATTTCTGTAGTACGAAATTGTCACACCAGGCTCTAATAAATTTCTTTCTTTTAAGCGTGATGCAAGCAGTTCAGATTTCTGTTTCGACAATTCCAAATCACGTACCAAATCATTGAGTTCTGCTTGGGAAAATAATGATGGTTTTGTTTCAAATTCTGTGTCGCTTTGATCTGCGTCCTCGTTAACCAGCTGGGCAGTATCTTCAAATGAAGACTCCCTTTTTCGTTTTGGGCAAATAGGGTACCGGTTTGAATTCGAATGTGGAGTTGGTTTTTCTACGGATTGCACATCAGCATACTGCACCGACTTATGGCGGCCATGTTGTTGAACTTCGGTGAGGCAGAAATAACAATCCGTAGCATGGCAAAAAGGTTCATTCCAAATAACTGGCTTATCAAAGGACAAATAGCGGCTTTACAGTGACAGAAATGAGAGTATATAACAAATTTGAATGGGACCAGTGGTAAGCCATACATACCTTTTACCTGCTATCCACCTAGCCAGGCATGTTTTGCACGAATTACACAGAACGTTAGGCACCCATGGTTTATCCAGATTCTCCGGACAAATTTCAAAATAAAAACGGAACGCAGATTGAAGAGAAGCAGTGAATTTAACCGGTGTCGTAAAAATGTGGACGCCACAGGCATAATAAAACTTTTAGAGAGAAAGGAGAAGCAAACTTGGGAAATGTAACACCTTTCGAGGCAGTGTCAACAGCGTCTCTATGGACGACATGATCCTTGCACGGCTGGTGAAATGCTTCAAAACGAGTTAAGTTATATCAGTCTAACACACAAAGAACAATACTATAACTTCTTATTTTTGGTTCGAGAAAACTGCTTCAGAAAAATCTCAAAACGAATAAATGATACTCCAACGGATTAGACTACAAAAGACAGAAGGAATAACGAAACAAATTATTTAAGTTGTAAACGTGACACTGACTAACAAAATAACAAATAGACAATGAAAAAAAAATCAAACGAGAGGACTCAAAATTCTCAAACGTGGCCCCTTCCGAGTCATTTGCAACAGCGCCTTCTTGGACGACATGTTACGTGTACGGCTGGCAAAATGATTCGAAAGGATCTACGCAACGATATCATCAAAGGCCTGGCGTAGAGGGTTCTACTCTATTCAGAGTCCCGCCAGTAAAAAAAATCGCATACACAGAGACAAATTTGATAGCCAATTTTACCATTATTGGGGTTTAGGATGACTATTGCAGTATAGTGATTTTGAACCGACTATGATCATGGTCAAAACGAGCATTAATAATAGTTGATTCAACATTTACAATAATGTCCTTGTTACCATGATCTTAGTCAAGAATGCCATGAACGAGGTGAATTCGTCCATTTTCATGGTTTCTGTAACCATTATATGCAATAGTCACCTTGCATGTGTGGCAAGAACAATCATACGTTATGCCCAGGGAGTCGAAAAAATTTCCTTTACGAAAAATTCCTAGACCAGACCGGAAATCGAACCCAGCCACCTCCAGCATGGTGTTGCTTTTTAGCTGCGCCTTTACCGACTGAGCTAAGGGAGGACCCAACGTCCAGACCTTCAATAAGCCAGAAAATTAATCCCCAGAAATTGACAGGCTTACAGTTCCAAGACCTGTTTCAAACTTAACATGTTTTTAATTCGTATTAGCCCTAAAACTTGTCAAACTGATGTCAAAATAACGGGAACTTACAGTTCCAAAACCCGGTTTCTGACTTAACATATATATAATTCGTATTATCTCTAACACTCAAAATAACGGGAAAACTCCCGAAGATTCATCACAGAGAAACAGTTTTCATAATCCTCTTATTCCAATGTCTACCAATCTCTTCCTACCAATTGCAGATCTGGATTTCTAGAAACTGGTGTGGAACGCATCGTAGATCAAGTTGTCAATCCGAAGATATCGACAGTGTTTCACCCGAAAGTTGAAGAAATAGTGTACAACTACTTGGGTATTGAAAAGCCCAAAGCCATTGTCAATGGGAGTGGAGGCCTAGACGTACAAACAGACTTTTTGCCAGAGGATTTAGAAGCCGTGAGTCCTGATTCTGACAAGAAATCCTCTAGCACGTCTTCGGACTTACATCCTACAATGGAACCTAATGCACATGAAGAAATGAATGACTCTAAAGAACATATTGATGACTTTGAATCACCAGCTTTTGAACCGCTTGAAACGCGCCCACCGAGTCAATCGAAGCACGATAGCAACGACTCTAATGCTTCGGCTATCAGTGGCCTAACGTCACAGGAATCGGTCGAGAATGATTCGAACGAAGGACCCGGCGGTGCGAGAGCCTCTGTTCCTATTGAACACAATGCAGACGTTGATACAAATGGTGTCGATGTGCAGCCGACAAACACAGATGATGCAGTGTGTAGCCCCATCAAGGTCAGCCCGGAAATAGCTCAGAATGATTCCCAACTTTCACAGGTATCTAGTAACAGTCGTCTGTCCATCATTACGAACTCTGAGGGTGTTGCTCTACAGCAACAGCAACCACAACAAAAAATAAACATACAGGGGAACCCTCGACTGGACATTACCGAAGAAGCCCAAATGCCGAATTTCCATGAGAATTCCTTTGAAGAAGAGGGTGAACTTGCAGATAGTAATGATGAGGATGTCAAAAGCAGTGGTGGGTTAGAACCGCAAAAATCTAACTTCGATTTGAAACAAGAAACATACGATTTTAAGGGAACTGATCGCAATAGGTATGTTGCTATAGATATGGAAAGATATGTAAAAGAGCAGTCTCCTGAAGGACAAAATTCTGTTTTTGAGGAAGGTAAGGCTGAAAAAAAGTAATCGATTCTAGAAAGTTCTTTACAATAATTAAAATTGTTCTTTTTATACGACCTAGGTACGGTTAAAAATGCTTCGGGTGAACACCAACGGTCCCCAGGTGTAACGGCTAGATACGATGAAAATTCGTCACATTCAGAGCGGTCATTGAGAATCTGTGAAGATTCTACACTGGAACAAAGAGTTCTGAATACCCGTGATCAGCTGGAAAACTGTGATTCTGCTAAAACACCCTTAAATGATGAGCATAGCACCGAATCAGCTCCGGATGTTGATAAAATGGATGCATCACAGGTGGAAGTCGTCAGTTTGGCTGCTGTTCAGCAACACACCACTGATAAAGAAGTAAATAAAGATCGACATCGTGGCCGTGTACTAGAAAGCGAACGCAAACATCCCTCGTCACATCGATATCATTTATCGTATTCGAGGGACGACAGAAGATCTCATGGATCTTCAAAGCATAGCAATAGTAGCAGTAGCCGTAAATCGGACAATAGGGATCGCAAACACGAAAATGGAAGTACCAGCTCGAACAATGGAAGTTCCCGAAGGAGTCATGATAAAAGAAAGGATGATGATGATCATTACAGTGCACACGAAAAACATACAAAGCGGCGACGGTCCACCGACAGAGATTCTAGTGATGGAGCTGAGAAGACTGCAAAGTCTAGTGGATACTCTACATTCCGAACTGGTGAATCAGTCAATGAATGTGCGAAAAATTTACAAGGTTCTGACAAACGCACAGGGGGTGGGACACATGATAGTCAAGATAAATTAAATGAATCGTTGGATTCCAGCTTTGAAGGATTTGATGAAAAACAATTGAATGACGACCCAGAAAAGATGAAAAAAATTACGAAAACATTGACCAAGTCGTCCGACAAAGTAAAACCCAAAGAAATTTCCAAGGTTTCCAAGAAAACTAAGAAAATAATCTACAAATCTCCCAAAGAAGCTGATCGTAAACCGGTATCCAGTATGGACGTTTTCGCATTTTCTTTCGAAAAACCTTCTAGATTAGGAAAGAACGGAGAAATGTGTAATGATGAAGTACCACTACCATGCTCAGAGAGTGAAGATAAAGAAGGCCAAGCATTGTTTAGTGGTTTGTCAATGGATCAATTAGAGGAAGGCGTTATTATACTAGAACCGACTGAGTTAGCTAAAGTCATTCAAGCCAATGAACAACAATCGCTGGAAGCAGAAACATCAAATATGGATGATAATAGTTTAAGAGCGCTGCCGCTTCATTTTCCTCAGGCAAATCCGGATGATTTAGTGACTTTGGCTACCCAACCAGTAGTTGTAGATCAGATGTTGACCAATGGAGATAACATGGATCTGGAGTTATTGATCGGCTCAAAACAACTGTGTGGGGACGAAGTTACACTTGACAAAATTCAACAGGGTCTAGATGTTGCAAAGAACAAGGTTAAAAAACCTAAGATTGCCTCAAATGTTATCGAAGCGCGGAAGCTTATGAAAGTGCGTAGAAAAATCGAACGAAATGAAAAGAAAAAGCGAGAGCAAGCAATGGTTTTGGCAAAAAGGCTAATAACTGAAAATGGAAATGCCAGTGAAGATGATCAGGGTATCGAACTAGAGTTTGTCTGCGATAGTAACCGAATCAGTTCCAAACCGATTATTTCGTCTCCTGTTAGGCAGAAGGCGAAGCTCAATTCCCATTCTGACGATGAACCGGATTTGCTATATTTGCCAGAAGATTGTCAGCTTTATGCCACCAACGATAAGCTTCTAGATTTTTTAAAGCTGACAACAAGCAACATTTATGTTCCAGATGATTTTATGCGATCAAATGATCGGCTAGTCCTTCTCCTTGGCTGGATTTCGTAGCTGGACGCCGGTGGGAGGGCTTGCTCTCATGTTGATGATGCATTGGAGATAGCTGATTTATGATAGATGTCGCTAGGTTAAGTCATTACATGACCTTCCTCATCGTAATGAATCATCTAATGGGAGAGCCAAAGGTTCAGCCATATAAAGGGAGTGATGTCATCACACTTGGCTCCTCTTTCTATTTAATAGCCGCGTCGTAGCACGCATGTATACAGGCACTAAAGTTGAGTGTGATATCGGTGGGTTGGGCTGCAAATCACTAAAAATTTAATCATAGATAGATTTATTCAATTTTGAAAACGTTTAATATTCAATTTGGGGTGGAAGTTTGAACTGTGTCATAGAATTTCCTATGCAGTGGACTTCTAGACTGTGGCCATAAGTATTGTGGTTTTGTGGGATGCGGAGGGCCCGTTTAGGAACTCAGAGTATCGTATCACTGGGGTTTGTCATAGGTGGGTTTGCTCAGAATGAAAGAGGTGTGCTACCGACGGGCTTTGACGCAATTTACGCTTAGACGAGGCTAGAAACAGTTTGTAGACGCCTGACATCAAGTAGTTAAGGGACACGACAGGAGGTGCACTTTTCATTGGCGTGGAAATTCTTTCATTGTTGTTTATTGATTGATTGTCATTAACTAAACACCATACATAACTAAATTGCAATTCTAATTCTAATTCTAATATTGATTATAATTTAAATATGTGCGGTGTACGACAGCCGACTTTCAAATTATTAGCAAATCATAGAGAGATGTTACTTTGATATAGCAACTTGCAGCGTAAAAACAACATGAAATTTACAGTGGCATCTCAAATAGCCTGGTCACATCGATACGAACCATAGCGAATGGCTCTCTCTATCTTTTCGGGATTTGTCGTGTATTATTGAAATGCGGAATTGTAATTTTACGATTTTATGATCTTCTCTTGGCAGTATTTTTAACCGGTCCAAAATCGCCCTACCTTTAACCACCTACCCTAATCTATCCTTGTTCCTTCCCATGGAGTTCTCGTGGTTCGAATAGACTAGTTCGCCATTACCCCTCCTCCATCATCGGCTTTGGACTGACTTGCGATCTTATTGCCCCACCAAATGCTGCAAAATGAAAATGAAATGAAAACCTCCCCTCCCTCTCCCCCCCTCCCCTCCCCCCCCCCCTCCCCCCCCCCCCTCTTCCCCCCTCCCCCCCCTCCCCTTCACGACTTACCTATTCGTCAAGTGTCTTTGTGTTTTTCACATAATATTCAAATCTGTGCATTGGAATTGGCATCAAATCTCTTAGAATATTGAGTAAAGAAGTGTTTTTTGAATATTAAGATGATAATAGGAAAAACGCACGACAGAGAATCACCCCAGAAGAAAAATAATCAAACATTGCACGTCCGTAAATCTCATATATCTGTTACATTTGCATTGGAAAATAAAGCAAGGAAGTTACTGATATAGGATTCACGGGATTGTATAATGTGCTGTTCGATCTCAAACAGCACACAGCGTGCTTGCTGTTGTGTGGATAGCACCAAACACGCGTCCCCCCAGGAGCGTGTATTGTTTCCACCCCATTTGAGTGCGGCTAGCAGGCAAACAGCCTGGTGCTATTATTGTAGCTCAAGTGGGCAGCGTGAAACATCACTGTCTGCGCGTCGTATCTAAGCACCATTGTAATGATGCGGTGCGCACGGCACTATTTATCCGTACTTCGTGTCCCCTATAAAAGGGACACATCGTTCCATGTAATTTTAGTGGTGTTCTAGTTGTGTTATCGTCTTGTACCCCCGAGCTGGCACGCTGCCGCTCGGTGGTAATAAATTATCATCGACAAAGTAGTCCGTTGTTTTCATTCGTTGTCTCATCGTCGTATCTAAAAATAAATCTCAACGAAGGCCTGGTCAAACCCTGGGCGAAACATGTGCCTTTCACGCTGTTTGAGTTAGTGCTGATGTGCTGGTGCTACTTGAAGGACATTTGTTTAATTTTATTCAATTGGTTATTTTTACTTCATCGGACCTATGTTGCCTAATGAAGAGTATTCAAGTATTCAGTGTAAGCATCTATAGTTTTTAGAACTCGTGCTACTTTTTTGGGCTGGTTCATTATTGAACTTGAACATATTTTAACAATTAAGATCATAAGATTTGAGCCTTGCATATTTTTTACATTGGTACCACTCACACAACTCAACCGATTATTGTTTCACCTCGGTTACCCAGCTTAGAGTACATTTAAGACGAGTGACGCTATATTCATGTTTTAGGGTAAATGACTATTGTTGAGTCAAAACTTAATTCAATTTCTGAAAACGATACTCGAAAGCTAAGAACATGTGAAGAATCATTTGATAAGAAAATGGTGAATTTTTTTTTAATTGCATCCCGCGAAGTGGGGAGTTGGAACGTCTCTATCGCATAGTGGTAGAGTGCCCGTCTAGCGTACTGGGAGGTGTGGGATCGATTCCCACCGGTGGGCAGTGAAATTTGTGTTCACCATTTTCTCAACATATGATCACACATGTTCTTAGCTTTCAAGTATCGTTTTCCGAAAGCTATATTCATGATTTATCAGGTTTCCTACCCGTTGGGAACGAGGATTAGTATGGGACTGACATACGATCGCTGTTCCAATGAATTATATTCATGGACCCTGGACTGAATAGAGTGACGAATTGTGTCGAAAAGATAGTAAATTTATTTCATAATGGAGAAAATCGAAAAATGTATATTTTTCTCACTTTTGACTCGGAATAAAAAACAACATGTACTTACACGGCGTGGTAGCTGTCATAAGTACGCACCTTTCTCAAGTAATACGTGAAAAAAGCTGAAATACCGAATGTAAACAATGACTGAACGTCAAATGTTTGAGATTTGTATGCATCTAGTTTTTAGGAATTGCACAACAATTCTTATAAATTTAACTTTTCATGCAATACATGAAAACTATTTGTGTACAAATATGCATACTTATGATGCTACGTCATATACATATTTACATATTGTTTTTTTATTCCGAGCCAACAGTGAGAGACATACATGTTTCGGTTATTTCACTACTAAAATAAATTCACTTACTTTTGGACACAATTTGTCACCCTATTCAATCTAGAGTTGATTAATATATGCTATTGAAGGGACCATCGAATCAACACATAGAACAAGAAAAGCCTACTTGTCCACTTCAAGGGACCGAGATATCCATCGACACAAAGAAAAAAGTGGTCACATATCGAACAAAATACACGAAGGGAAGAGGCTCACGAGCAGACAATGTTAGCCTCCTAGCACGAGTTCAGATCAACGGTGATGAAATCGAGGTAGTAGACGAATTTGTGTATCTGGGCTCATTGGTGACCGCCGATAACGACACCAGCAGAGAAATACAAAGGCGCATTATGGCTGGCAATCGTGCCTACTTTGGACTCCGAAGGACGCTAAGATCGAACAAAGTTCGCCGAACCACAAAGTTGACCATCTACATGACATTAATTAGACCGGTAGTTCTCTGCGGCCACGAAACATGGACATTGCTAGTGGAGGACCAACGTGCCCTTGGAGTCTTTGAACGGAAGGTGCTGCGTACGATCTACGATGGAGTGCGATGAAAGACGGAACGTGGAGGAGGCGAATGAACCACGAATTGCACCAGTTGCTGGGAGAACCTCCCATCGTACACATCGCTAAAATCGGTCGACTACAATGGGCTGGGCATGTCGTAAGAATGTCGGAAACGAACCGACAGGTACAAGAAGAAGAGGCGCGCAACGAGCAAGGTGGATCGATCAAGTAGAAGGCGACCTGCGGACCCTCCGCAGACAGCGAGGCTGGCGAGGAACAGCCAAGAACCGATTACAATGGAAACAACTTCTGTGTACAGCAGAGGCCACACCGGCCTTAGTCTGATTGGTAAGGTAAGGTAAGGTCACATATCGAGTTATAGAACATTGAGATATGGAGAGTTAACTGTAATTTATGTCGACATTATTGTCACTCTTTTTAAAAGCACTCTATCCATCTCATCGTAGTGATCGTGGTTGAGGGAGCAGCGCAACTCCCAGTGCAAGAAAACAGAAATATACTCTGATTTTTTTATTTCCCCCTTAATGATAATCGCAACTTTTGATGGTTTTGGGGGGGGGGGGGGGGGGTAGGTGGTAACAAAAGAAAAAAAAAGATTTGTTCCGGCCTTATTGCTGCATTAACAACACGAGGGACCTACACCTGCATTGAATGCTATTTGTGTACGTCGATGATATAGTGCTTATATACACTGGAACATTCTGTGAAGATATTCAACAGTTAATCAATCAGGATCTAGAAGCTCTGCGTAAATGGATGAATCAGCACAAAATGACGGTCAACATCACTCAAACGAAAGACATGATGTTAAATGTACCGAGATCAAGGAATATCATTGTGGAAGCAGCACAATCTAAAGAGAAAACTCTTTTCAATATCTAGGACTTCAAGATGAACAGCTCAAATGGAATAAACACATCAACAAGTAGAGCTCTAAGCTTACCAAGATTGCTGGTGTTTTCAGGAAAATTTCTGATTTTGTGCCCTTAGCAACGAAACGAAATCTGTATTTCTCCCTATTTCACAGTCACCTCACCTACGGAATACTAGTGTGGGGAACTGCTAACAAAACATCAGTGAAAACATTGCAAACTATCCAGAATAAGGCAATAAAGAATTTGTTCGGCTATCATCGAAGAACATCTACGGTATTCATCCACTCACAGGACAACATATTGATTGTCGACAACGTGTATTCCAGCGCAGCTTGCATGCATGTCCACCAAATCCTAAACCTCAATATCCATACAAATACAACAATTTATCGATTTCACGAGCAACATAATCATCGTACCAGAGGAAGGGACCGTCTAATATCCACCCGACAGAGCACGACAATTTGACAGAACTCTGCATTTAACAAAGCAATTAGTTTGTACAACGATCTTCAGCAAGATCTAAAAGTTCTCCCTCAAAATAGTTTTAAATTTAAATTGAAAGCATTGGTTTTAAATAATCAGTTCCGCGAATAATCTTGTCAATTTTGTTATATTTATGATGAAGTAATTTGTAATTAGTTTGTTCATATAAAATGACGATATTCGAAGACGTAATGTTTTTTCTTGTGCATCAACGTAATGGCAAACTTTATGTCTATATTTTTTACTTTAAATAAGTCACTAAGACCAACGAGCTAACACAACACACAAAAAAAAGATGGTACATTCTACAAAATATTGGGTCAAATTTAACAAAATTGTTTGTCATCTGAGGACTAACAAACATTTTTGTTGAATTCTACCCAATATGTTTGTTGATTCTACAACTATGATAGTTACAGATACACCTCAGCACGTTTGTCCTATCAACAATCGTTTTGGTTGGATTAGCAATTTAATTTGTCGACTCAACCATCTGCTTTGTTGAAATGACAAAGCCATGTTAGTTGTTTTAACAAACATGTTTGTTAATCTGATAAAAATGTTCAGCTTGGATTTTGAGTTTATTTTTTTCATTTTTTAAATTCAAAAATACGTTCTTTGTTTTAATGCATATAATGTTTTATTCATCAGTTATAATTTACATTTAAATTCAACCTGACAAATTACCTACAGCGCAACTGATTCAATCCATGGATACATTTAGTTCGGTCCTCTAAGTATGTCATAGGTATAGGCATAAGTATGGCTAGCTCCTCTATTTCTTTACGTTCTATAATGCGAACCATTAGCAACGTGTATTTATTTGCTGAAAATAAAAAGAACTTAATGCATATTACCGTTTACATGATTATGCCAACAATACTTACTGATGAATGCTCCTGCGACCTTTAAGGAGACGCTAAATTGCTTGAGTAAATTAGCAAAATCTAGTTCGTCAGGAATTAATTCCTGGAATTCCTCTTCAAGAACTTCCTCGGATAGTGTTTTCGTATCGCCTAGCTCGGACTCAGCCATTTTGTACGTTTGAAATATCACTCAGGTACACTGTGTTTTTTTCGTATACACTTGAAAAAACATACACAATATCTACAAACCAGTTTGTTTGATCGAATAACATCATGGAAGATTCAACAAAAAATGATTGTTGATATGACAAAATCTAATGGCTAGTTCAACAAACCAGATTTGTTGAAGTCAACAAACAGTTTTGTTAATTCAACTAAGCAAATTTCCTGTGCGTGAACTAAAGGAATAAACATAAAAATAAGTAATAGGCATGCTGGCATGATGTCTGGCAGCTTTCTATATATCTATGAAACATATTTGATCATTAAACAAATAGTGTGATGCAAGCCTTAGTATATAAATGAAGCCTAATAAATAAATTGATCTTTTTTAAACCCCTTTTTTTTTGTTTATTTACAGATTCCCCCTCGCAACTAAACAAACCGGCTGTTGTGGAGAACCCGCAAAAAAAAACCCCCACCTCCCCCCACACACACCAAAAAAAAAAAAATAGGGTGTCCCAAACCAAAAAGGGCCCACCTCACATAAAAAAATAACGGGTGGGGGAATTCAGTGTTGCATTTTCAGATTTCTATTCTAATCAATTCTGTCATCTTTTCTTAGCGATCCTTACTGTAGATATATCGGAAGCAATTAACGACGAAAAAGGATCCCCGGGCAACAACAACAATGGGATAATCAAAACTCAACGCTATGCTAGTAATGATCTGTACAAACCACGTTCGCTGAGTTCACGAACTCGCACCCGTACAAGTGAGCAGTTTGGAATATAAATATAATATACTACCTGCAAAACTGTATCAATGTTAATACCAGATTCGGTATCCTTTCGTAAAGAATTTCTTAGATGATAGACTTTAGTTGTACAATAAAAAAAAAATCAATGATATGTATATCTAGTTCCATTTGGTGTTTTTTATTTTATTTACGATGAGCCCTTCGATTTATGCAGTCATGCATGGCTATTGGAGCTCCATTTTACTTCTAACGAACCAGATGTGTGGTTGAAATCGACAAAGATCGAATTGATAGCGTTTTCTTTCTTGCGTTCGAAATCTGAAAGTGAAAATAGTCGTTTTTCGGACGAATAGAGAACACCATCGAATCCTTCGAAGAATTGTACACGCGAATACAAACTAGCGCCGTCCCAGCATATGCCAAACCAGACGACGCGAATACCGGTAACGAAGTTGATCAGTTGCGTACACTTACTTTTTTTTTTTTTTTTTTTTAGACGGGATGGAAAATCTGCAACCAGACACCTGAAGAACTCAGGGTGTGGGGATGAGGGTGCCAACTCCTCGACCCACTAAAAACCCACCCGTGCCTTTAGCCCTGGTCCCTCCCCGGAACCACCTTTCGGTATTACTTCGGGGAGGGGGCTATTGTGCTTGTTAAGCACCCACTATGTCTAACTACTTAGGGCTTTAGTAGTTAGGTGGTCCCTGCGACCTGCCTTTGGTCGTTTCGCCATTTTTGTTGGAGATCAAGGACGATCTGGGAGGCTGCTACGCATACCGCGTCCCAGACGTCCCGGTCTTGACACATCCTCTGGACCAAGTTATCCGGAGTCGTGTCGCGACCGCATACGGCCATCATGCCGGATCTCGCGCCGTCGAAGCGAGGACATGCGAAAAACACATGTTCTGCAGTTTCTTCGACTCCCGCGCACTCACTGCATGCGGAGGACTGTGCATGCCCATATTTATGCAGGTATTGTCTAAAACAGCCGTGGCCAGACAATATCTGCGTTAAGTGGAAGTTCACTTCACCGTGTCGCCTACCGACCCACCCGGTTAGTTCCGGGATTAGTCGGTGGGTCCACCGACCTTTGGTGGAGTTGTTCCATTCCCTCTGCCACTTAACCATGGATGCGGCTCTAGTGGTCTTTCGGATACCTCTTGTTCCACGTTGCTCGAAGCACTCTACGTCCTCTTTTATGACGATGCCTATTGGCATCATCCCCGCTAGGACGCAGACCGCGTCGCGTGATACCGTTCGGTATGCACTCACCACTCTTAGGCACATAAGCCTGTGTGTACTCTCGAGCTTATTTGCGTAGCTCTTGGTACTCAAGGCGGTGATCCATGCCGGCCCGCCGTACCTAAGTATGGACAGGGCGACACTGGCCAGGAGTTTACGCTTACTCCCTTGCACCGCCGAGCTATTCGACATCATGCGGGATAATGCCGATATAGCCATAGAGGCTTTCTTGCAAGCGTAATCGACGTGACTGACAAAGGACAGCTTGTCGTCGATCATAACCCCAAGATACCTCAAGAACCTCTTCGATTCTACTGTGCAGTTACCTGCACTAATCGTCGCATGTTGCTCCGATTTTCGATTGTTCACCACCGTGACCTCGGTCTTATGGTGGGCTAGCTCCAATTGCCTGGAGCTCATCCATCTCTCCACAATGCCAATGGAGTGTGAGGCCGTTAACTCGACCTCCTCGATGGATTCACCACATATCTCCAGGGTGATATCGTCTGCGAACCCGACGATCTTTACCCCGCTCGGGAACTCAAGCCGCAGTACCTCGTCGTACATCGTGTTCCATAACACCGGACCCAGGATCGAACCTTGCGGGACGCCTGCGGTGATCTGCACACGTTTCTGGCCTGCCTCTGTATTATATACCAGTACGCGATTCTGGAAGTAGCTTCCGAGAATCTTGTACAGGTACCCAGGAACCTGAAGGCGTTGGAGCGAGTCGGCGATAGCCGCCCAACTGGCGCTGTTGAACGCATTCCTCACGTCAAGGGTGACCACCGCACAGTATCGTACTCCTCGCCTCTTGCGCTGGATTGCCACCTCGGCCGTCTTGGTGACGGACAGGATGGCATCCACCGTCGACTTCCCTTTACGGAAGCCAAACTGATTACTTGACAGACCGCGTATACCCTCCGTGTATGTTGTCAGTCTGTTGAGGATTACCCTCTCGAGCACCTTACCCGCTGTATCCAACAGACATATTGGTCTATATGCCGATGGATCTCCTGGTGGCTTCCCTGTCTTTGGTAGCAACACAAGGGTCTGAATTTTCCAGGCGTCTGGGAAGACGCCCTCGTCCAGACACTTTTGCATCACCACCCTGAACATTCCGGGATCCAGCAAGATAGCCGTCTTGATGGCCAGGTTCGGAATACCATCCGGTCCCGGCGCTTTGTTCACCTTTAGCGACTTTGCTATCGCAATGAGTTCATCATTCGTCACCGTCGCCTCGTCGCCGACCCCCGTTGTGCCGTTGTCGGTGCCCACGTGGTCACGGGTGTTCGGCTGAGCCGTCCACCCTTCCGTCGCTATGACAGCGTTAAGGTCTGGGATACTGGAACGCTGGTCATGGGACACGTCTACGGCGGCGGGGGGCCATGGACTTGGGTCGTGGCTCGGAAAGAGTCCCCCAACGATCACCTGCAGCAGCTCTGGTGAACGCTCGGTTGGAGCCGCCGATCCTCTGGTTTTGGCCATTACAACCCGGTAGGCGTCACCCCACGGATTCGTATTGGCCTTCTGACACAGACCCTCGAAGCAGGCTCGCTTGCTGGCCTTTATCTCCCTCTTTAGTGCGGCCTTCGCGGCGACTAGCGCCCCTCTACGCTCGATTCTATCGGCGTCTGACCGCGCTCTTTGCACCCTCCGTCTTGCGTGGAGGCATGTTCTTCGGAGGTCGGCGATCGACTCCGTCCACCAATACACCGGCGATCTTCCATTCCTCGGTTTGACTTCCCTCGGCATGGTCGCATCGCACGCTCGTGTAAGTGTCATAACGAGTCTTTCGCCGCAAGGTTCCTGGGTTTCGCGTAAGTTTCGTTCCCTCTCAAGCGCCTCTTTAAAAACCTCTACATCAAAGTAGGACGTCCTCCATCTGCGGGCGAATGGAGTGGATGCTCCTCCTTCCGCACGCTGCCTTGTATTGTGGACGATACAATAACGTACCGCCAAGTGGTCGCTATGGGTGTAGCCATCATCCACCCTCCAATTGCTAATTAGCCCAGGACTGCTAAATGTTATATCGATAATCGATTCCGCTCCATTTCTATGGTAGGTACTCGTGGTACCCACGTTGGCTAGGTCTACATTGAGCCTAGCCAAGGCCTCCAGAAGAATCTGGCCCCTAGGGTTGGTAAGGCGGCTCCCCCACTCGAGCGCCCAAGCGTTGAAGTCCCCCGCTATTACCAACGGGTTCAGGCCAGTTAGCTCCGTTGTCATCCGATCAAGCATATTGGAAAACTGTTCGATCGACCACCTTGGCGGTGCGTAGCAGCTGCAGAAGAACACTCCATTCACTTTTACAACCACGAAGCCTTCGTTTGTGTTGGACACAACCTCCTGAACCGGGTACTTACCCGTCGTCCATAATGCCGCCATATTAGCCCTGTCCGCAAACCAGTTCCCGTTGCCGGGTGGGATGCGGTATGGGTCGGAAATTATGGCGATATCCGATGCCGACTCGCTAACTGTCTGACACAGCAGTTGCTGGGCTGCCTCACAATGGTTCAGGTTTAGTTGGGTTACCTGCATTACGGTTGGCTCGTTGGTATACCCTTAGCGGCCGGGCACTTGGCCCCCCCCATGACGTGCTTATCGTCCGGTTTCCCGGCGCACATCAAGCATTTGGGGGGACCTTTGCAATCCCGCGCCTTGTGGCTAGTGCTGCCACACCTTCTGCACATGTTGCTCCTATCTGGGCCTTTGCATTCCCAGGACATGTGCCCGCTCTCTAGGCATCTGAAACATGCCTTCGGCGGCTGGTGCAGGCTTAGTGGGCATATTGACCATCCCACCTTCACCTTCGCCACTTTCAACGCCGCGTCTGCGTCGACTGCCGCTACCCTCAGGGTTGCCACCTGGGTCCCAAGTGGACCCTTCCTCAGACGTATGTCTGCGGCGGCAACCTCGACCTTGCACTGTTCCTTCAGTGCAGTGGAGATCTCGTCTGCCTCGGTGATCTCATCCAGGTTTTTACACTGGATCGTCACCTGCGAGACGAGGGCGCGCACCTCCACACCCTCACCTAAGGCCTGTTTTGCCAGGTCTCTATACGCCGGGCCCTTAAGCGTTGTCGCTTTTTTAAGCTCCAGGAGCATTTCGCCGGTGCGGGTACGGCGTATACTCCGCACGTCGGCGCCTAGGCCTGCCAGTTTAGCGTCCCCGCGCATCGCTTTCAAGACCTCGGAGTACTTTGACGCCTCGGTCTTAACGATGAGGGCCTCTCCGCGGTTACGCTTGCGGGCCACCTGTCGCTTATCTTTTTCTTTTTTAGTTTTATTTCTTTTTTTCCTCACTTTATTCCATGGGGCTTCCCTGCCCCGCCTGGGGTCATCGCTTGTCCCCCTCCTAGCACTGGCATCTGCCTCCGTGCTGGTTATGGCTGTTGTTGTCATTGGAGCCCTGCCGCTTGGGCCCCCTTCGGCGCTTGAGACAACACGCGAGCTGGTTGGCGCGCCTTTCGCGCTGGGCTTAGCGCCGGGGCCTCTCTCTTTGCGAGAAGCCGAAGCTGGTCGCGAGGATGGACCCTCTGACCCCGCCGCCACGTTCGCATAGGTTCGTTTCCCCTTTGGGGCTTCCGACACGATGCGCTTCTTAGAAGCGCCGGGTGCCGTCTCGCCCGGGGACTGCCTAGCCCGCTTGGAGGTCCCCGCCCCCATGGATAGGGTGGACTCTCCGACGGAGACGGATGATTCCGTCTGCGTCTGCTTCGAGGCAATGTCCCTCGCCCTTTCGGTGGCCGCTAGCCGTGCCAACTCTTTGGCACTTTGCTCGGCTAGCAGTTTGGCCTCCAGCTCCTCCCTCTCCTTGCATGCAGCCTGCACTGTCATGCGTAGCCTAAGAAGGCTCAATTTTAGGTCTTTCGCAATGTTGTTGCGCGACGACGTAAAGTCGATGATCGCATCCAACTGCTCCGAGACCTCCATCACCTTAGGAAGGGTTTCCCGCATCCTATCCATGGCCCGGATGAGTCCTGGCCCATCCATGGCCACGCCTAGCTTGGTGCCACCTGCCTCCGATGCCGTAGCACTACCGCAGGTGTCGCTCACGCCCGATCCCACCGTTTTACGCGGTGGGGACCTCGCTAGGCCGCCTTTAGCGAACGGATTCGCTCTCTCTTGTGTCTTTTTCGTTTCCTCCATGTTGTTGGGTCCCCCTCCAGCCGCTATCCAAGCCCACGTGGAGTAGTCGCTATTGTGATCCCATGGTTATCTATGCAAGCAGGGAGGCCATGCGAGGGTTGACACGGCCCTTCATGGGGAACCGTGTTCAGAGCCGGATCAGCGCAAGACAGGTATAGGTCATCTGAGCCTACTCCCACCCGACTGGCGAGGTCGGGCGGTGGAGAATGGAACGTACTGGAGGCCTGCCAGGGTTTTAATGGGACGGAGACAACCTGTGCCGCGGAAACCTCGCCATTTCCTACTCGGTGTCACCCGGCAGTACTGAGGGAGACGACACAGGCGCCAGCCCGAATACAACGGTACCACTCGTGAATCTTTTCGCAGCCAGTTGCCATAATTGGGGTTTTACTGGCATCCACCCCAATGCGTCGTATGACGCTCCCTCCGTAGTTCGTTTAGCCGTTAAGGGGAGCTTAACGTTTCCAAGGTGCACCGCGGGGAGGCGAACTACATTCACACCTCTTTTTATTCAAATATACAAACATTCTATTATAATATAATCAAACAGTTAATTTTAATATAATCAAACATTAGTCTCCGATTACATACTGAGCTATTTGTGTACCGATTTTAGTTTTGTTAGCGCCAAATTAAAGCTATAAAATCTTCAAATAACTGGTCAAAATTTCATTATGATTGGATAATCCTTCATGGAGATATGACCAAAACAATACCTGAGAGCACATAATTGTGAGATGAAAATATACTCGTTGCAGTTCAAAACCGAACAAGACCACTCACCCCAATCGATGCCGCTTGCATTCTATTGTTCCGCATCTGGTGCGTTGTATAGCACATACAGCGGACTAGCCACACTATGCGACTCTATAGAATTAGAGCAGGATCGATTGGCTCGAGTGGTCCGGTTTTGAACTGCAACGAGTATATTCGAAAATTACACAAAGTCTCCATTTACTATAACTACACAATTTTCAACGAACATGTACTTATTAAGCATCTTGAATCCATATCGATAATCAAAATTGACGCTTAGGATTGTCTAATAATTCATTCTATGGACTGATTATATGAAATTTCTAATATTTATGTAATTTCCCCTTTTATATAACTAACATAAACAGGTCGTTAAAGACTATTAATGGCAATATTTTAATCACATCGATGAACAATACGTTCAGGATTGACAAATAGTTCATTTTATAAACTGAATATATGACATATCGAATATTCCTGGATCTTCCTGGAATTTCTGATGAAAATATGTATCCAGTACAATATTGGCCACATTTGAGTTCGTAATTCTGGTGAAGTGTAAGAAGGGTTCAGTCTCACCATCGGTGGATTAATTCGGGTTTTTTCCACCCCGCCCCTTCTCTTTTCTTTCTCCTCCTTTCCTACAGAATATTATTATAACCACAACACAACCCACAAAGACGGTGCTGGGGGGTTTTCTTTTTCTTTTCTCTTTTCTTTTTTTTTTTTTTTTTTCTCTCTCTCCCCCCCCCCCCCCCCCCCCCCCCTCTCTCCCGGGGGGGGGGGGGGGAGTTTTTTTATAATTGTTGTTATAGGGGGTAAATTTTGGCCCGGGGGAACCCGGGTTAAGCGGTGATTTTTTTTTTTTAAAAAAAATAATTTTTTTTTTTTTTTTTTTTTTTTTTTATAAAATTTACAAAAAAATTTTATTTTGGTTTCCCCTTTTCCCCCCCCCCTTTCCCGCCCCTCCCTCTTCCCCCCCCCCCTAAGTTTTTTTCCCCCCCCCTTTCCCCCCTCCTCCCCCCCCCAACCCCTTTTCCTTTCACCTCCTCCCCTCCCTTGCCGTTTTTTTGGTCTTCTTTAGGTTCCGCTTGACAATAGCCCAGTATTTCTCAATTGGGCGGAGCTCTGGCGTGTTGGGAGGGTTCTTGTCCTTGGGAACCACCTGCACGTTGTTGGCGGCGTACCACTCCATGGCCTTTTTACCGTAATGGCAAGATGCCAAATCCGGCCAAAACAGTACGGAACAACCGTGTTTCTTCAGGAAAGGCAGCAGACGTTTATTCAAACACTCTTTCACGTAAATTTCTTGGTTGACAGTCCCGGAAGCTATGAAAATGCTGCTTTTCAAGCCACAGGTACAGATGGCTTGCCAAACCAGATATTTCTTTGCGAACTTTGACAGTTTCGTGTGCTTGAAAATATCTGCTACCTTTCCCCTTCCTTTTGCCGTATAAAACTCCTGTCCCGGAAGCTGCTTGTAGTCGGCTTTGACGTAGGTTTCGTCGTCCATTACCACGCAGTCAAACTTCGTCAGCATCGTCGTGTACAGCCTCCGGGATCGCGCTTTGGCCGTCGTATTTTATTTATCATCGCGATTTGGAGTCACTACCTTCTTGTAAGTCGATAGTCCGGCTCGTTTTTTGGCTCGATGCACGGTTGTAGACGATACACCCAGCTTATTTGCGGCATCTCGGAGAGATAGGTTAGGGTTTCGCTTGAAACTACCGGCAACTCTCTTTGTCGTCTCAGCGGCTTCCGGTTTTCGATTTCCCCCCGATCCAGACTTCCTGGCTGTCGACAAACGTTCCCCAAACACTTTAATTACATTTGTAACGGTTGATTTGGCAACTTTTAGCGATTTTGCCAACTTTGCGTGCGAGTAGCTCGGATGTTCGCGATGCGCGAGCAAAATTTTGATACGCTGCTCTTCTTGCTTGGACGGCATTTTGACAACTGAAGAGTGAATCCCAAAATCAAAATAGGAGCAACATTCTACACACACACACCTTCAAAATGAGGGGTGTTCAGGTTTTTTAAATGCAAAATTGAAAGAAATACGTCAAGTTGATATTGACCAAATTTTGACCGTATCGCCCTTTATAAGAGACCGTGATCACCACTGCGTCTCTACAATTGCCAAGGGAAGGATAGTTGTGTTAGTGAGGCAGGTTATTTTTTTTTTTTTTTTTACATGTCTACATTTATTGGCTTCTTGCTTTCGCCTTATGGGCCAAGTGTTCAAAGAGGGAACAATATTAATTACAAATCACAGTATTGTGTTACTGTCAATAAAGAAATTACTAATCACTTCTAATGTTCGGTGATCTCCTGTTTTCAACAAGGTGTTCACATCCGGAATGAGTCCATATTTGGTCAAATGTGTCCATAGTCCGCTTCTGTGCATATCCCCTGATGGACAGTCGAACAGCGTATGTTGCGGATCTCCACAAGCTGCTCCACATTCGCAAGATGGATCCTGGATAATTCGATTCCTAAATAGATGAGCTGGTAGCCTTGAGTGGTTGCTCACAAGTCTGGTCAGCACAACCGCTTGTTTACGGTTGAAATTATGACCCGCTAACCATGGCGTAGTCTTAACGCTGTTTCTTATTCCGTAGCAGAATCTTCCTTTTGGGTCACTATTCCATGATTGCTGCCATACTTCCACTTGACGAGTGGTTGACGGGAACCTTGTGTCTAAGGACGATAATCTGTATTCACAATCATCCCCTAGATTCGTAGCTTCTTTCGCAAGATGATCCACTTGTTCGTTGAGGCTTACTCCCCGATGCGCTGGAACCCACATTATCCGTATTTCATATCCGACATACTCCAACTGTTGAATAATTTTCCGTATAAGAAACCAAGCTTCGGGCAAATATGCTCTCGGTTTCTTATTACTTAGGAAATCTATAGAACTTTTGCTATCTGTGAGAATGACAAAGTTATTTTTTGGCATACGCTCTATTCGCTGAACTGCTTCGAGTATTGCTAGCAACTCTGCTTGAAAAACGGTGCAGGTGTCGGGCAATTTATTTTTTATGTGCGGCATGTTATCTGGCAATAGAACTGCATATCCTATTCCATGTTCTCCTTTCGATCCATCCGTCGCTATGATTTTGTAATTGCTAAACCGACATCCAATGATTTCCTCGACAATTTGTTCTGCAGGTCGACCAGGATGTAGCTGCATAATGTTTCTCACAGAGAGATCAATGGGTACCTCAAACTGCACAACATTCTCATCATATCGGTATATACCTGCGTTGCTGTAGACAACGGCCTCAGGATTGTAATCATTCACGTGGATAATTGAACGATCCAGCAATGACTTCGGATTACGTTCCTGAAGTACTGCTGTAGCGTGTTTTTCTTTCCACGCCATTATTGAAATTTTTCGAGATACATAGTTTTCGCATAACGTCACTCTACGCAGAGTCAATGGCATAATTCCAGCAAGAACTTCTAACGAATCTGTATGGCACGTTTTAAACGCCCCTATGCATATGCGAATACATTTCCATTGCAGACGACTCAAGGGTAACAATGCATTGACAGATGCGTCTGCATAGAAGATCGCTCAGTATTCAATGCACGCTCGTATACATGACCGATAGATTGTCAGCATAGCTTCTGGATTAGCGCCCCATTTTTGACCAGATATACTCCTCAGAAAGTTCACATACGGTGTCGCTTTGCGAATAACGTTCCTAATGTGCGTATTCCATGAGAGTTGTGGCGTCAAGTGCAGTCCAAGCAACCGCATCACGTTTTCGTATGGCAGCTGTTTGTCAGATATCTTTAGATGAACTAAATTTCTTGGTCTACGACGACAAAAAATCATAGCGTTACATTTGGATGGAGATAAGCTGAGTCCAAGGTCTGTCAGTCCTTCGTTCATTATGTTCATCCCTTGTTGTAATATGCTTACTGCAGCATTAGCTGACTCATTACGGACAAATAGAGACACATCGTCCGCAAAACCAACCAACTGCACCTCGTTTCTGACAAGTTTCAATGTGTTAGCAATGTAAATGTTGAAACACAGAGGTGAGAGGGGCGATCCTTGTGGAAGTCCAAGCCAAGTTGTCCTTTCCACCGACGCATTGTTGTCTAAACTCGCTGTTACAATCCGCTCCTTGAATAACGAGTAAACCGCTTTTATCCAACAATTATCAATTTCCATTTTGTACATCTCCTGTACCAAGATGTTTATGTTTACTCGATCATATGCGCTCTCAATATCCAGGCAGCTTAATACGGTAAATTCATTACCATCTAATGCTTTACGTGCTTCCGAGATGACGCCAAGCAGAGCATCTGAAGTGCTCTTCCCCTTTCGGAAACCACACATTTCCTCAGGAAGTAAACCGCAGGATTCAATATGTCTTTCAATTTTCCATTTAACGATGTTCTCGAAGATTTTTCTGAAGCAGCAGGCCAATGCGATTGGTCTGTAAGATTTACTTTCGTTCGGAGTTTTTCCTTGCTTCAAAATTGGGACGATTTGGAAGTATTTCCATGCCTCAGGAATAATGCCACTGTCTACGATCTCATTATATATTTCCGATAATCAACGTTTAGCAACGGGAGGTAGATTGCGTACAATAGTGTAAGGAATGTTGTCTAGCCCTGGCGAAGAATTTTTGCATCCCAGCAGTGCAAATTCGATGTCCTTAATGGATAGTTTGTTATGGTCATTACTGCCTTCGCAGGCAAGCATCTCTACAGCCAGAGGTGGCTCTGGGGTAGCCGGTGGAGCCAAGTTTTGCATAAAATTTTGCAAAGTTTCCATGTTGCGAAGTTGTGGCGTTGCTTGAAAATTCCCTTTGAACCTTTTTGCCATCTGCCACATTTTTGTTATAGCGATGATGGGGATGCAGTTTCTATGGCCCTCGATATTGCTGAAACGAATGCCTCATATGATATTTGCCTGTCGTTCGTGATATGATCTTCCATACTCGTGGAGAACACGTCCCAGTTTATTTTGTTCACGTTGATCCAGTTGGTCACTCTTTGCTCCACACTGGTTCCCAAGTCAAAGAGTATTGGGGCATGATCGCTGGTAAACAGATTGTCCAATGTGTCCCAGTTCGTTTGTAAGCTTATATCTGCAGACATTAGCGTAATGTCTATCGCACTGTTACTTCTATTGGCATCAAACCTGGTATACTTTCCGTTGTTTACAACGACTAGTTTTGCCGTATCCAATGCAGCTTCGAGTAACGATCCTCTTTGATTACTGCCCTGGTCTCCCCATGATTGATGTTTGGCATTAAAGTCGCCGCCAATCACGCACGGTTGAGGGATGCTAGATAAAAATAATTCCAGTTCTTGCTGTGACACACACGCTTGTGGCTGTATGTACACCGATACTATAGTCAGCTTGTTGGTGCCATGATTTACTTGACAGGCTACCGCTTGTATACCACTAACTAGCGTAAGGTCCGTCACTTGAGGTTGAAGTCGTTTATGGCAGATGATAGCTACTCCCATCGAATTGCTACGATGATCCAGACGAAATATATTGGAGTCCGCAAAGAGCTTGAACCTCGATGAGCCATCCAGGTGTGTTTCGGAAAGAAGAGTAACTGTTATTTCATATGTCGACATGATGTTTTTTAATATTGGTATTTACCTTACCGCGCCTCTACAGTTCCATTGGAGGAACCGTAGAGGAGTCAGCTGTACAACGCCCTTGGTTATTTATCAAAACTGCAACGAGTCCATATAATTACGAACTCTCTCGTTGACGACATCCATGGATCTTCTTTTAAACACCTCGAATATTTCCTCTACCGGCTCTGGGTTTGCTTCAGGCGCGGCCCGGATAATACTTTCCACCGTCATATTGACTTCCGAAGATTCAAAACCATTTTTGATAACTTCATTCAGTTTGTCTGAGATGCACAACTGGAGTGTTGGCATATCAGAGTTGTTCGACGATCGACGTTTCCCCTGCCGTGATTTTTTCGGTGGTGCGACATCCAATACGTCATGCGACACATTCTGCTGAATAGGAGTTACACCGACAGCTTCGGGTACGTTATCATCTCTGATAACAATAGTAGGAACAGAAGCATGTGTGGCAAGATTCCCAAACCAATCAGTATTACCTTGAGAGAACGGTTGTTGTTTGCTTGTTCTCGCTGCTTTGTAAATTTCGGGCAGACTTTTTTATTGTCTGTGGTGTGCTCTCCCGAAAAATTACCGCAAATCGGGATAGCGCTTTCGCATACATGGTCTTCTTCAATAGCTGTTCTAGAACACTTTTTGCAGCGTTTAGAGCTACGACAATTGTTTTCGTGATGTCCATAACGCCAGCATCGTTGGCATTGTCTGATAGGGTAGACGTATTGTTTGACAGCGTACAACGTTTTCTCAATCTCAACATGTGACGGCAATTGTAGCCCCTCGAAAGTGAAAATTACTGTCCATAATGGTAGTGTATCCTCGCCAAACTTCTTAGTCACACGTCTAGCATGTACTACGGGAGGACATGATGGCTGGCATAACTTGGCTTTATCAAACGATATTGCACCTTCCAATTCTTGATCAGTCAGTTCTGGTTCGATGTATGCTACTCCCAAACATTCACAGAGCCTTTGTGGAATGTAAAAATTCGTCTTCGAATACTTTTTTGTCACCAGATCATTTGCAGCTTCACGTGAATACATCAGAATTTTCGCCTTCCGTTTCGATAATGACATCATTTTGATGTATTGGTCACCGTAATCCTTAGAAATCTTCTCAGATAATTTCGCCGCCGTTAAGTTTCCTTCGGTTGCCTCCGCTATTACAAGAAAAGGCCCCGAATAGCTTTGGCCATACTTTCTGACCCGAACGATTGCTTTATCTCCAGCCATCACCACTAACTTGGTGTACGTGGTTTGGAGCTTTTCAGAATGCTTTACTATAGCGCACCGAAGTAAAAACGAAGTGTATTGCACGAAGGCTGATAGTAAACTGCAGGTTATTTTTTAAACATGGATGCACTGTGGTAAGTGATGGGATCAATGAAAGAAAGCGCAGTAGACTGCTTTTTATTGGTGATAGAAAGAAGCAAGTGACAAATGGCAAAGGAAGGGGAAGGGCCTGGGATTGAACCAACAATCAATATGCAACTAGCGATTTTAAATTGGTTCACTGTTGTAGAACCCCTTGGTCCGAAGTACACCTTGAAGCTAGCACCTAACTATACATATTTGCGCCTTTGTTTTGATTTGCTGTGTTATTTTGACAGAATATTTGAGAGTGTGTTCATGTGAGTTCATTATAAGGGGCGTATTATTAAGCTTGGGACCGAGCTTGGAACCGATGTGCTAGTACTGACTGAGCCAAGAAAAAATCGTATTTGTTCGGGACCTACTGGTCTTAGATTTAGTCTATGATTGAACCATCCGACCATCTGTTCAGTAAGAAGAACGGGTAACCACTGAGCCACCCAGCCACGTCTCGTTTTGGTTCTTCGAATTGTCGACGAAAAACTTGGACGGTATTCGGAGAGTCGTTCCGTATACCATTTCTGCCTTAATGTCCTCCTCGAAGTTTGTTCGCAAACCAAGAATATCACTCCAGTGATTGGGGTCGTAGAAAAGGATCGATGATTTCAAGTTCCTGTGCCGCCGCTCAATGATACCGTTCGATTAAGGGTGGTATGCCGTTGTGCGTAGGTGCGTGGTTGCATGCATGAGAGTCAGCTCGGAAAACAGCGTCGACTCAAATTACCGTCCTTGGTCGGTGGTGACCATGGTATAGTTGGGACGCCAAAACGAGCAATTCACCTAGCGACTGGAGCTTCAACAATCGTCGACCCAGTCATATCCGTTATGGTAAACGCCTCAGGCCTCCGAGTGAATCTGTCGATCACAGTAAGACAGTTGCGATGTCCTTTACTTGGCAGGAATGGTTCAACAATATCGATGTTGATGTGGGAAAATCGACTGTCGGGTGTAGAGTACTGAGCCACCGGTGACTGTGTGTGGCGCGTTACCTTCGATCACACTGCATGACACTGCAAGCAGCTCCTGGCGAAAGCGATGCTATCTTTGCAGATGCTGGGCCAAACGAATCTGTCCGTAATAAATTTGGCAGTGACACGTGTCCCAGGGTGAGACAGGTGGTGCGTGAATTGCCGGATGACGCTAAGAAAATGTTTCGTAACAAAAGGCTAGTATGCAGTTGAAAAGTAGTGTGCGTTAGTATAGGACAAGTAATGGTCAAGAAATGCTTTTACTGTTGGAATTACTTACCTTGTATGCAGCTGAAAAGGAATAGGACGGTTTCATAACGTTAGTAACGCCTGCCCGTGTAATCTAAATGATGCTGACACTTTTCCTTGCGGAATAATATTCCGTTCGATTATTCCGCAAGGAAAACTGACATTTCACCCATATTGGAGAAATTGTTAAAATACTTCGGAAGAAATGGCACAAACTACTTCAGGTCCTTACTTGTCAGCTGCATACTAGGTTAAGGGGGTGAATGCGATCGCCTGAGCAATCACAAAACAACTGTGTTGTGCTGCCTGGAACGGAAAAAAAGTTTAACTTTAAAGAGGTCGGAGATTTACCTTGCTGAATATTCCGGAGTTCTTCATCGGTCTTCTGATCATTAGCAAGGGCTTCAAAATCCAGTGAGGGCACAGTTTGGAAGGCAAAAATGCAGGAGAGCAAGTCGGCCACGATGTTTTCCTCGCTAACTATGTGCCGGATATCTGTCGTAATTTTCCCAATGACTGGCGAGCTTGGCGATTGGAAGCTTTATCGAGTTTTTGACGGAAAGCGAAGATAATTGGTTTGTGGGCTGTATAGATTTCACGCTCGTTTGAAGGTTCTCAAAATTGAGTGCAAAATCACTCAATTCAATTAAAACCGGACCTACCCTTAATTGAGTAACTAAACCAAAACACAATTTTGAGTAAACTGTATATATATTTTAATTAGAGTTACTCTTACTCATTTTCATAAATTTAAAATGTTAGTGAAATGAGTAAAAGTTGAGCAAAATAATTTAAATCATTCCGTTTTCTCTTTTAAATTCAAATACTAGGAATTAAGAAACTTTTAGCGCGTTTAAATATATTCCAGCTTTATTCATTTGGATTAGTTTATATATTTAACAGTATGACTAGCCAATCAAGTCATTCTTGCTCTTCCGCATGAGCTGCTTCTTTAAATGAGGCGGCAAGTCTATTGACTGTCTGTCTTGTGCTATGGTTTAATGTTTTATACAGAACGATGGCCATAAAATCGATTAACATTATAAGTTCGCTGGGAATTTTTATTCCGAATACGGGGAAACTTCTAAAAAATAAATCAATGGCGTGAATTGATGTTTTTGCTTCCACATAGACTTGATTGTAAATCACTAAATAGAGCCTTCCCACACCCATGGGTTCGGCAACGCATGCGATGTGTGGTTGGGGAACGCTGTTCAGTGAAGCAACGTATTCCACCAATGCGCTTTCTGAGGGCTGAAATGTCGTAAAATAAACGTAATTAATATTACTATTAACGAATAAAATTTTCTTACCGTTATCCAGTAAACTAAACGATCGTTTATTGGCGGACTCACCATTACCGTCCGACGAATGCCACGAATAGGCATTTTGTCGTTAATCCTGAGTAAGGCCCGGATGTATTCTGAAAAAAGCAATAATCCCATTACTACAGTACGTAACTCAAATGAAGAAGGGAAGTGCGTTTACCATCCTTAACTTGAGCAAACTTATGGGGATAATGTAAGACATTTAGGTAAAACTCCTTTATAATACGGGTTTGGATCAGAATTCGGAAATAACCTCAAAAACGTTTGGTAAATCTGAAAAATCGAATAAAATATCGTCAGCTTTATTCAACATAACTAACCCACGAGTAAGTGTTACCAAAAGGCCCCTGAATGTAGTCAAATGAGGAAACATTTCCAAAATTTCCGAGATGCTCTTCTTTTCTAATAAGAACATTTTGTGCAAAGGAAAGCAAGCTTCCATTTCACTGCAGATTTTTGCTTTATCCGTGGAATCAATTTCTCGGAGAGTTTGGGCTCGAGCAACAATGTCAGAGGATACTGATATCTGCTTACTCGGCATGCCTCGTTTGAATTTGTGCATTTCACTTGGTAGAGTTTTGACTACGTTCCTTATACGATGATATATCAGACCATTATGAGGACCCTTATCGAATCCACTATGACGCCAGAAAAAGACCCACTGCAAAAAAATTAAAACTTTCGTAAAGTAAACATCTGCATTTTACAATAAGAAAAAAATTACCTCATCTGGTGCACCTTGGGGTCTATCTTGATTACAGGTCAATTGTGGAAACAATGAAACAAGCTCCTGGCCCAAGAGTTCTTGCTCTTTTGCAGTAGGATAGCTTGAAATATAATGTTTCATTTAATATAAAAACAATTCTAGTACATATTATAATATTGATGTGTAGAAAACAATAATCGTTCAAATATTAGTTTTACTCACCTGTGACCATCAAAGATTCGCTTTTCCATAGCACGACAAGCAATTCTTGTAACAAAGCTGAGGCCATTCTTATCTGGGATTTTACCTTGATCCAAAATTGGCAACAAAATATTGAAACAGAATTTGTGATCTGCTTCAAATATTTGACGACATATCTAAAATATTAAATAAGTTTTTGAATAATGTTGGAATAATGATATTCTAACGTTTTTCTTGTTTTCCAGCAATAAGACATGGTTAACTATTTATTATAAGACATGGTTAACTTTTTATAATCAATTTCATTAAAAGGTAGCTAATCACATATGAACAAACCTGTTTAGAAGAGCCTCTTTCGACCACGCTTCCAGCTTCATTTTCGTTTTCATCAAATGTCCTCAACTTCTCCGCGATTTTTAAAATCAAAACTCTGGGCCCTTTCTCGATTATCCCCATGTCGATGAGATCTTGCTCCTCTAGGAATATTAGCGAAGCGTCATTGATTTTGTGAGCTGTAAATATACAAATTCAAACTGATTGTTAATCCATGACGGGGATACATAATACACATAATATGTCATATATTATATTATATCCTAATATGTGAATGTGAATTCCAATGAACATATTATTTTTCTTCAAATAATATACTTATGGTAAGTTCTGACCGGTATTAGGCTTAGATTAAATCCTGATCAAAAATGTTTGGCTGCTAAGCAATCATTTCGTAAATCATTCAAACAGGGTCCGTAGATATTAATAATTTATTCGACTTGCTTCCATTAAGCAACACGCATTGGGTATTTAAAATTTTAAGTGTTAAGTTTCGATACATGACGCGTAAGTTTTGTTTATCGTGTATAAAGCGTTAAATTAATCGTTGTTGTTTTCATACCTGTTCAGTTTTTTTCGTTTTTATGCAATGTTTGCATGTGTTTTTGCGTTGTTTTATCAATAATTTCACAAACTTAGAAGGTAATGTATTGTTTAATTCCAGGATTTGAAGTTACAAAAACGTTAGGTATTGCTAATATGACCATTTCTAATATTACAGTGATTTCTTCTGAACGTCATTCACATAGTTGACGACTTGCTTCTGGATAGCACTATAGTGGATAGAAATATGAGTTGCTTAGTTCATTTACTAAATTGACTACCCGAATGGTCGACGGCTCCTTGTACGATTTACGAATTATTTAATTCTAATCCTTAGACCATGGATCTTAGTGACCTCACTTTTGTACGATGCCCGTCAATACATTATGAATCGAAACCCACTCGATAAAGAGTTATCAATCGCAAGTGTGTTTAACAATCAACAAAATATACTAAATGTTCTCCCTCAGACCGAAATCAAATGAAGTCCTCAAGCGTTTATAATTTTCATCTGCATAAAATGAATCTTTCATGGATTTAATTTACCTATATTTCATCATCACGTAATCGGCAGTTTCGCTGTAAACAATATTTCTTAACATATTAATCATCATTATATTTCAAACATACATAATATGAATCACTGATCACTCCATTCAATTGCCATAAGCTGTACGTTTTTCTTGTTAGTATTTTTTCTTTGGAAATCCGAACAATTTTATTCGTGTGCTTAACCTTATAGCTATGATATGCTTCGCAGAATGCAACACATTGTAATTCTTCAATTATAAAAGCTATGTTCTCGTTGTGCATTGCTATTATCTTCAAAACTCCATAGAACGCTGCTCCACAGATTTTATACTTTACTATCAAATCCGGTCTAAAACATGTACCATTTATCTTCATGTGTTTAATACTAGTTAAAACATCCGGAAAATCAAATAACAAGCTTCGGTATTTTGAAGCAATCTTGCTTATGTTGGTAGAGGATATAATGGTTATAGTCTCCATAGCATAGCTTTGATTAAGAATTGTATTAACTTGCCTTAGATTCAAACGTTTTGTGAGGCTAAATGTAAGATTCATAAAATTATTACATGTTTTTGCTTGCCTTTTTGATTCCTTGAACTTAGCCTCGTAAGGCATACATGAATGATATGCAACTGGCCCACCTTGACGTATGATTAACGGATAATGCGATAAGTGATGAATCTTATTGATCGGGTTAACCAGCGGAAAACATGTTTTGAAGAGCGTGAACAAATTTTGAATTTCAATTTCTAGATCTATTACTTGTTCATAAGTGATTTTGTTAGAAAAAGCAAACAAATTTTTAGTAACGAACTTACTAAACATATGTAATCACTATAAGTACTCAATATTGCATTAAATATGAACAAAAAGGCTCTGAGCAAAACCCATGATTGAGCAGCGGATTGACTTATCGCGTAATTACGCGACTTCAAACTCGCTACTGAAAAATTAGGCGATGGTTTGTCGCGTGTCTCAGCAATTCCATAATTTAAATCTCTAATTAGTCCATTAAGTTGGTCTATGGTTATGAGTTTCCGATAGATAACTAAATCCTTTAGAATCAATTTCATTACCATCATTCCTACTCCTTCCAGTACGTCGTGCATGGGATCGAATGTGAAATTTGAAGCAATGTTGAAATGCTTTAATAGATGCAATGCACATTCTCGAATTACCCCACACTTTGACGGTTTTTTGGTGTTTGATGCAATTGCTTTCAAATCTGTTCGAATTGATTCTGGTGTTCTTAAGCAATATACATCTCCAAACGATCCCTGATGTAACAAATCTCGTGACGCGTAACACATACGGCAGAATAACTTGGACTGTGGTCCCATTAGTTCAAAAATGTCGTGGATCGCCAGAGTGTCTCCAACAACATGAACTAGAACAGCTCTTAAAATATGATTTTTACCTCTAACTGCGATGTTAACACCGTTTTCCGATTCTAAACGAAGAAGGTCTTTGATGAGTGGTCGTAGAATCTTTGCATAACCATACTTTTTCAAGTCCTTTGTATGTACGGTCAATGTTAAGTAGATTCGATCCGGATTAAAATTTACGACAGGGTTGAAGTTTTCAATTTTGAAGCTTACATTGGTGAGTTTTTTATTCCCCTTTCGCGACCCCAATGCATTTAGGTACTCCACGTCGTCGATGTGTATAGCCAATCGGAGAGCATTGGGATGAGAATTTAGGAACGGATGATTTTTGAAGTGCTCCCCATCCTTGAATCCCTGAAGAAACCCGTCTTGAGTAGTCTCATTTGCAATCGCCTCTCGCGCTTGATCATTTTGTAGAATCAATGCCAATGTGTCGATAATTGGTATATAATGTGCAGCGTGCTTAACCACTGTAGTGTTTTTTACAACCTTCCTAGGTTATCCATGATCACGAGAAGGAATCTTCATAAACTTGGTGGTTTTCGTTCTTCCGATAAGTTCTTCTCTTGGAGTTGGTATTGCATATCCTGCAGTTCGTGATAAATAATTCATACTGCCCTGAGGTGTGCGAACATTAGAAAACACATCCGGCAGCTTAAATTTATTGATAATCTTCACGGCATCAACATCGTCGAATGGAATAGTCTTTTGTTTCAAATGCGATTTGAAGATCCCGAGATAGTACTTTCCAGAATACTGAAGGAGATCGGTTGTCGCATGCATAAAGTCTTTAATTTTTGACTCCGGAAGCCCAACATCACAACGCATCTTCATCACGTACTGCTCCGCGAGTTGTGTCATCTCAGATGTAGAGACATAAGTTTCAAAGAACATCATATTTGTGATTCCAGAATAGGTTAGATCGTTTTCCACGGTCTGGATCGTTAGATTTGACCCTGAAGTGCTTGGACGCTCCGGTAAGATATGTTCATTTTCATGTTCTTCTCCCAAGTTATTGTCAAAGTTGCTACGAGGGTGGATATCAACGATATGTCGTTTCAAATGCTTAAAGCGTTTATAGAGGGAACCGCACTCCGAACAAATAAATGGAACATTTGCGACATGGCTTGTGTTTATTTTATGAATAGTTCGGAAATGAGTTTTCAACTCGTCTATGTATCCAGTGACTATTTTACCACAATGTTGTAGATGACAACGGAGGCCTAATTAGTATAAAACAAACATTGTTTTTTTTTATAATTCAAAAATGATACTTTTTTTGTGGTATAATGGACGGCACAAGAAATTTGTGAGGTTACATCAACAAATCAACAATTACCTCTCAATTTGCGATTCGTTTCCGCATCCACCGCTGCTGCAACTTGTTCCATTTTTCTAATTTCTTTTCAACTTCTCAAATATTAGACGAATTAGATTTTCGCTTTGCTTCGCAAAAGCCACCTTGAATTATTTGAGTCGTTTCCTTAGCGTCGATACGAGCTGAAAACTCAAAATGAAAAACTGAGCTTTTTATTTTTGGTTGAGTTGATGTTACTCAAATTCATAAATCCTCTTACTCATGCGCTGACGTTTCAACAGAAAATATGAAACTGAGTTGCTTGTACTCAGTTTTGAGTTCTCTTGAACGAGCGTGTTGGCAACTTCCTCCTTCGACCATGAACTTGAAGTGCCGAACGGCGAGGAAAATGGCGATAAATTCCCGATAGAATCGTTGTTTTTTCTTTCCCCTTTTGTGGCACAAACCAGTTGGTCCTTATTAAATCTTTGTATTTGATTTGTTTCGCTGGTTAATTTTGACAAAATATTTAAGGGGTTATTCGTTGTGAGTTATGTTTCTTAGGGATGATTCATTGCTTGGAACTGATACGCAGGTACTTCGTGCAAGCCAAAACCTATATTCATTTTCTTGACTATCCAGCCTAGATCCAGCACTTGCGATGAAAAGACCAATTTAAATTATACCGGAGAATACTCAATAGTGAAACAATTGTCCCTCAGAATAATGTATGGTATGAAATTCCAGTCGAGATTCCGTGGTGCTGGTTTCCTGTCTTATTTTTTCAAATATTGTTCTCAACAATTTCACTATTGATTCGTTTCGGGAACCAATGTATTCAACTTAGTTAATGTTATAAATTTATCAAACAATCCAATCTCACCTGTTTTACTAGTAACACATATCACTATAGTGTTGATTTTAAGAGAATCCTCTCCAAACACCTTCTGAAAACGCATAACTAATTTCTTTGAATCTATAAGAACCGACCACCGATTTGAACACTACACTTAAGAGTTACAGTTTACTTGTGAAGCATATATGCGTGCGTAATAGCGAATTTGTTTTTGATTCAGTTCCAACATGGATCGGGTATCACGATTGAGTCTGCGTGTTGTGTGTTAAACTTCTGTGTGTTTGTCTTTATTTGTAACTCGTAGCGGGTTGAGATTTGCACTGGCAATTATTTCGGGTATCGCAGGATGGAACTGGTTCCTGCTCTGAGAAAAATTTCATCGTTGTACCGACAATTAAATCATGGTCAGGATGACTATCGCATATAATGGTTTCAATAACCATGAAAATTTTCGAATTTACCTCGTTCATGGCATTTTTGACTATGATCATGGTAAAAGGAATTCGTTATAGTTTCACAGACATTATGGAAAATGTTGCATCAACTCATTTTTAATGGTAGTTTTGACCATGATCATAGTCGGTTCAAAATCACTATACTGCAATAGTCATCCTAACCCCCAATAATGGTAAAATTGACTATCAAATTCCTCTCTGTGTAGGTCTGTGTAAAATTAAAAAAACGATATTAGCAAACCCTGTGTTAAAACCGAGGTATAAACTATACCAAGGGAGAGTAATTTTACTCATTGCTTACTGTTCTTGTTCCAAAGCTTGGATGCAATGAAAAAAATCAATGAAATATTTCACGTATGAACAACAGAAAAACAACAAATTTTACTTTACTTCATTTGCGGAGGATTTGCATGAGCAAAATTTGACTCTTTAATTAAAAAGATGCATAACAACCCTCCTATTCTATTGTAAATTTTCAATTAACCAAACATTCTATGCTATCAAGCCATAAATAGAATTGTACTTCTATTTTGAAATTTACAATTAATCGAATATAATTGATTTTCATAGTGATGTAATAATAAGTTTTACTGTATGGCTTATTGCATATTTTATTCGGTAACCACACTCATTTTTAAGGAATGTGTGTTAACACTACTCGAATTAGGGTTACATTATTTAGTCGTATGTTAATTAATGAAGTAAAACGGTTTAACGTGTGTAAACAAAAAATATTGCTTGGTTCGTGGTGAAGTGACACAGTTAGAAACAGAAATTAACAGTGCTCGTGAAGATAAGTTACTATTAATAATATTTAAGAGTTGTTGACTGTCGTTCTAATCAAACTGGGTTTTGTTTATACAAGTAATATGTTAAAAGCATTGAAGAAAACACAAATTAGGCCGACATTTTCATTTATCAGGTGAGCTTTTAATTCTAATGTTTCTCAACAAAATATATTTTCGTTCTCTCGAAGATATTGTGCTACAAGAGTTTGGCTGTTCATGCACAGAGGTTTAGCTCCTTACACGCCTAGATTTTTTACCGAAATCTGTAAAAGTTTACCGAATTTCGGTGGAATTTTACAGTTATCTGTAAAAAATTACCGGATTTCGGTAAAATTTTACCCAAATCCGTTAAATTGGATTACCGAACGTTCAGCTGTTGATAATTCGGTAAACTTTTACAGATTTCAGTAAAAAAAATCTAAGTGTGTATGAACCCTTATGCCATGCCTTGTTCAGACTACAGAGTTATATCATGATAAGCGCAGGAATGTATACGAACCCCCCACGACCCCCCAACAAACAGGCGCACTAGCGCTGTATAGCGCATCAGATGCGCCATACAGCGCACTAGATGCGCCATTGTTTGGATTACGAGTAAACGATGCCACCATTCCGCACCCCAATTACAGTGCTATAGTCACTAGATTCAATCCAAGAATCTAGTGACTATAAGAGATGCAGGCTGCAAACAGGGAAGCCAGATTCTTTTTTCATAAGTCTGTATCAATCTCATAGTCTGTACAAGGGTTTTCATTTTGGCTTTAAGGAGCTTCAATGGAATTTTTTTTAATGAAAATCGCTATTTATCGTTGCTGACAAACGAGTAGAGGTGAGATTCCCTACACGAAACCAAAACATCGTTCTCAGATCGACTGCAAAGTATTTCGCTTGCGCCATTTAACAAAAATCAGTCGGTTTTCGGATGACTGTCATATGGCAGAGTTCATCATCGAATGATGAACACCTGTATGACTGTCAGCCTAATGTGAGGCTGGATTCATTTCAAAATTGTATTGAAGGTAAACAATTTCCCGAGAATTTGTATTCGGAAACAGGATGACGGGCAGAAATTTATCAAATGATGTCGGATGAAAATTGAAGGATATTATTTATATTTTAAAGGAAACTTAAATGTTTATTATTTGTATTTCTTTCGAATTTCGTTAACTGTGCCGTGTTTGTGCTGCTACGCTTGACTCATTGGGCTTTTCATTATCAACGGCGTTTCTATGTTCCCTCAAGCGGACTTTAAATTTTCGGCGGGTTTGACCAATGTACACCGCCGGGCAATTTTTACACGACCCGACATTTCGTCCTTCGGAACCTTATCTTTGAGGGCACATAGAATGTCTTTCAGCGTGTTGTTGCTTTTGTATACCGCCTGAAAACCATGATCCTTCACAATGTTCTGAATGGCGTTAGTAACCTTAGGGTAGAACGGTAAACTAATCCTTTGGTGTTCTGATTTTTCTGGCTGAAGTGTAGTCGCGTCTTGTCGATGTTTTTGCGTTCGTGTTTTCGGATGATTTTGTTGACAAATTCTCTATCATACCCATTCAGTTCAGCGGCCTCGTGGATTTTCGCCCTTCAGCTTCGAACTCTTCCTTCTCCATTGGTATGCTAAAGAGCCGGTGTGCCAAGTGAAAAGCGGCTTGTTTTTGGGAACCGTAATGGTTCGAGTCGGAGGTGATGTAGCGGTCGGTGGATGTCGGTTTTCGGTAAATGCCAAACTTCAGGGTATCGTCGTTTTTTCTGGTAATTGACAAATCGAGAAATGGAAGTTTTCCATCAGTCTCTCGCTCGACCGTGAACTTAATCGACCTATGTCGGGAATTCAGCAGATCAATTATTTGCGGCAGGTAGCGCTCCTTCACTATCGCAAAAATGTCGTCGACGTAACGCCACCAGACCCGGGGAAGAGTTTTCTTTTTCCAGTTCTACTTCCAAATCACTCATGAAAACGTCAGCCAAGAGTGGTGACAACTTGCTGCCCATGCTGAGTCTGAACGTTTGCTTGTAGCACTTACCTCGGAACATGAAGTAGTTTTGGTTCATGCATACTTCAGCTACGGCAAGATATGCCTCGATGCAGTGTGGTGGGGCTCGACTTCTTTCCAAATGCTTACGCAGACTGCAGAGCGCATCACCCACAGGCACGTTTGGCTTCGGCTTGCTCATTTGGTAACTTTTTATTTACAAGTGACTTAAAGTAGATTCTCTCGTTTAAAAAACTAACTTTGAACTTTCCCTCCGTTTTCACTTTTGAAAATTCTTCGTTTATAACATCATACGAAAAGAACAAGGGTGCTTTTACACACATTGTATAGCATACATTTTTTCTGGAAGAGGTATTATCGAAATATTGTTTAAAATCCCTATGTCGGGCCTCGTGTCTAAAACACGACATTTTTTTTTATTGGACCGCTATTTTGTATGATTCTAGGATAGTGCAGAAGAAAATGTTGTTTTGGCTTCAAATGCTGGTCGAACAAAGATGTGTATAACATATGATGTTCTGTGATTATGTTTCTCAACGAAATCAAATCTTCTAATGAAAAAGATGGAAGATTAATCATATCAATAAGTTTGATTAATGTTATTGCAAATTTCCAAACTGGATCATTCAAAGGAACATATGGCCCAACTATGCAAGAAAAATAATTTGCAAATACTGCCATTTCACTCGCTGTCATACGCATCACAACAGATTTTTGTTTGCTAGATTTCAAATATGTTTCCTCTATGTCCGGCATTCGACTCAAACCTTGTTCTAATCGATAATTGTTCAATTGCTTTCGCCTGTTATTGACTTGAGAAAGTGTGCAAAAATGTTTTTTTATAAATGCAATAGTTTAATATTTCGATGAAACCAATAGAACATACACCAGAGCTATAGAAATCGTGCATTATATCAGCATAAAAGTTTTGTACTGCGTGAAACGAATGTAAAGAATTGAATAACGATTTTCCGGTTAATCCCGACTCTGCCTGTTTTAGCTGAATATCTGCTTCGTAATTCTCGATATTTCGAAGACTGTCTATATGCTCAACCGTATCGTAACGCAAATTGTCTTTTTTTCTACGACAGAATCTACAATACAAATTTGCAGAAAATGATCCTGAGAATTTCAGCATTTGATGCAACCCTAAATTATCGCCTTGCACCAACATGACTGCAAAATCAATGCGATATTCTTGTGTTTTGGTGTGGATTACAATTCCGGTGGATTCGATTTTCTGAAAAGTAGTTATAACGTGTTCTATCAATTTGTCGATGCCATGTTCTGATATATCTATCTTTTTGATTGCCCCAGCTATAAAAATATTTGATAACTTGGCAGTATATTGACTTGGTAACGTTGGAAAATTATAGTACAATGCCCAAATGGAATGTCGTTTGTTATGGGAACTAAGCGGATCATTAATCTCGAATTCATCACTATAGAAAAATATGGGTATAATGAGTTTTCCTGGATTTTTTGCTTCCGTAGATTTGTATAATGAACCATTTATAAAATTGACAATTCTTTTAGATTCTTTTAGTCTTTCCATGTGCTTCAAAGTATCTTCTAGAACATTTTCAATTTCGAAAAATTTCCTAATTTGAAATCTAACGTTTGTCATTACCAAATGCGTTCTCTTTTCGTAAGTTTCATCCCAACATATCTCTACTTTATCTATGTTTATAACATATACTTCAGGTCTTTTGTATAAATCTTTTTCTTCGAGATACTTTAGTAGCTTATACTCTGTATTAACAAAATCGAAATTTTTTGATATTTTTCTGACGTACATATGTATCAAAAACGTATTGTTTTTGTTCATCATGTGATGGAGCTGCTGCTGTTGTAATCAAGCGTTCGAGATTCGAATAAACCGTTTTAATGCTACCTAAAACATCGGTAACGTCTTTACGAGTAAAGTTACGCTTCCTGTGTAGATCGATTATGAAGTTTACTGCAAGGCGATCTAAATCATCCAAGGAAGTATGCATCTGCTCAGTGTTCGTCAGTTTTGAATTAGATGGAAGTACTAAGTCATTTATTTGCTGAAAATAAAATATTAATTAAAACTAATTATCAACAATCAATTATCACGATATTACCACTTCAGGATCCACGAAAGCAACGTTTTGATAGTCGTTATTTTTTTTGCCGTTTGGAACTACTTGAATTCTGATCTTCTTGTTCGACTGTTTCATGAAGATGGCAATTGAGATGGCGTCGTAATTTGTAGTAGGATGACAAAATTTGAGGACAGTTTCCAAAGGTACATTTGAGTTGAAAGGGAGCGTTTAAGGTATGACTTTTGAGATGTGCAACATATTCATCGATTGTATTGAAATCCTGCAGGCAGTTGATTACAAAACATCTGATCATTCTAAACGGCAGATTTTTTTAATGTTCTCGACGTCTTTGTATTGAGCTGGACTCTGAATGCCGTACAAGATTTCCTGGATACCATACCACACTAATTTTGTAATTCTGGAGAATGGTATTTTAAATATGTTGCACATCTTAATAACAATATCTACTGCTCGAGCAAGGCTATTGGCATGATATTCAATTTGATAGTAAATCACGTAAAAATTATTGGTAAACGATTGGTAATTGCTCCCGATGACGACAATTTTTGGATGCGGTAGGATTTTATGGTCATCGTATGTTTTAGACAAATCACGTATCGCCGCTTTTGCTTCATCGAGGTTTGATGCAAACAACAGCACATCTTGCTGGGCTGTTAAAATAGCAGGCTTGAACGATTTTGTTGTTTTCAATGGTTACAAGCAGCAGTTCAAAAGAATCATGGCACAACAGATCAGAGTATCTTAGGAATAAACACATATGTTTAGTTAACCCTTCCATATAAATTATTTATGATAATTTTACCTTCAGAGGTATCTACGTGAAGCATATATTCCAGAACAGATAGAGAATATTGATCCTTCACCTTTAGTACGAAAAATGGCTTCAGTTTAGAAATTATCGTTGGCCATTTAGGTATTCGTTCTTGAAATCCCATCAAACGAAAATCTTCGTCAATCTGAAAAATAGAATAAGTTTAAAATGAAACGAAGCAATAATGTCAGGTATTAATCACGAAATGCAGTTTTAAGCAATATGTTCAACAGATGGCAATGAATAAATAAACAAATGTCTGTCATCCATCGGAAATTCTAAAACCAGTACAAACGTGAATTGGCGGGGGGTGGGCTTCCGATTAGAGTCTGAGATCAAATAGAAAACTAAATATGATGTTGCCGATAATGATTTTTCAGGTTGCTGTCGTTTTGGTCGTGATCCTGCTATCAGTGAGTGCAAACTTTGGAGCAAACTGAAACGTTTTTTCTCGTTGATTGCAAAAGGAGTATTCCACTCGATGGTCTGTCAAAACAATGAAAACAAAACTACTTGAGAATGAGCATGAGCATGATTGACCGCCCACGGATACTACTCCGTTATTGCCAGATCAGCTGTATTTACACAAAGCACCAATAGATGATGTTTGGGACTAACATACATCCTCAATGTGTAAAAACTGGTGATCCATTATGAAGCAATACCGGCGCCGGCCGTGCTCAAATGCTGGTCAAGTAGGGAATAGGAAGGAAAGTTTTGACGTGATACTCGCTTTGAAGGAAGCCGAGAAATCCTCTGCACTTCCACGAGAAATCACTGGGATGTTTGATAGTTGGGAAAAGGTTAGCAGCAGGGTTCGTTTTGGTTAACGGTACGCTGAAAGTATGTAACTAGCACTTCCTGATTGCTGTCTCATTATTTGGTTTATTTTACAATACTTGGGAATTACATTGATGATCTAAAACTATATACCGTATACATGATAGTATACCCAAAACTCTGATGTGCTGCTCTGTTGTCTAACATCGCAATATTCATTTGTAGTGTATCTCAAAGATAATATTTTGATTTTAGTTAATCAAATGAGCAATTTAAATCCTTTATGTTACTACGGTAACTATACAAAACAAGGAGTAGATAAATACATTGGAAAAACTAATTAATGTGACATTATGATAATAGAACTGACTCTTAGCTTCAGGATTCTATAAAGCATCCCTACTGAGCCCTTGCGGCACGACAAGCCGGCCAGTTCAGCGCTAGGGTGAAATATGCTGAAAGCATTATACAAAAAGGCAGCAATTGCTGGTTAAATACATAGTTTTAGATACTCACTAACTGAAATCCGAAGTTGGAAGCGTAATGGCGATATTGTTTCAATACTTCATTTCCTTGTAGCTGTTTGAGGTTAGCGATGCGATTTTTCGAAGTCTTTTTCCACTTTTGCAGCACCATATCCCACGGCGAGTCGTTCAGTTCAAGCCATTTCTTCGCTTCTAAGATGCATGGCTCATCAGAGGATATTTCATTGATTTGGTCAAGTTTTTTTTGATGAACTTCTTCACGTTTCTGGCGTTCTCTAGATGCATTTTTCAATCTTTTATACGCTTGGTGGATCGCTCCTCCGAAATTTCGTCTTTCGGGAGGTGCTGCAGGTATGAAATAGTATATCTAAAATGTGGGAATGAATTCATGAACAAGCAATTAGGCATAATAAAGAAAAATAAAGTAGAACAGAATTAGGTGTTTTGATGCTTCGTGATGTCCGCAATTTTTTTCCTAACCGCATGTAGATGCCGCATTAGATAGAATGCAGTATTCTGGCTTGAATATGGTCCCAGGAAACCATTGGTGGCCCTTTTGGAGAACCTGCTGAGCATTGGCAAAAGTGTTAATTTTGTGGAACTAGCGATCCGTATCTTTTTTTTCGATACCAATTGTAGATGTCTCATTCGTTCGAAATCGGTGTATTGACTAACATATGTCCCCAGGTACAACGGAATGGTCCTTTGAGAGTTCTAAAACTTCGGTTTAAGTGGTAATTCTGTGAAGCTGGTCGTAGCGAGCCACGATTTTTCCGAAACTACTTGTAGATGTCTTATCAGATTGAATTAAAGCCTGTACACGTTAAATTTCGGATACTTTTCTTTCAGTGTAGATTTTGAATTATTTCATGGATCGCTGAAACGTTTCACTTTTATAAGAGCTGAAATTCTCCACTTTATTTCGTGGCACACATGTTTACATTCTTGTTGCAGAACCCCTTGGTCCGAGTATGACTCGCAAACTTGGGAAGTCAGAAGCATACGTACAAAAAGTAAAGCAGAGGCAAGGACTGAAGGCGTAAAAAGTAAAAACGGTGCCCAACCGTGATGACAAGCAAAAAGTCGTGGTAAGGAGCTTTACACCAAATTTTTGCAAACATTTTCTTGTATCATAATGGACGATGAAAAATACGTCCAAATTCCCGAAGAAGTACTTGATTTGAAAGGCCAAAATAACCATCTAAAAGCTTCGTCTCTTCTGGCAATATCAATACGGATGTGTACGAGAAATAATGTTTGCAAAAGCGGTTGCTTCCGTTTATCAGAAGCCACGACTCTCGACTCTGTTTTGGCTTGATTTGGCTTGATCGGTTTTGTTGAATTATGTTATTTCCTTTTTTGCTTTTTATGTTGGTGTCCGAAATTTAACGTGAACAGGCTTTAGGTGTTTCATTTGAAATAGGGTACCACGGAATGTCCCTCCAGGAGATTCAAATCATTTTCAAAAGTGGTCGTTTTGCAAAGTCGGACTTAGCGATCAGTGGTTTTTTCAAAACCACATGTACTAGTAGATGTTGTATAGGATCAAATTCGATGTTTTGACCGGAATATGGTTCCAAGCTAGGAACCTTAGATAGCCAAGTCAGTAAAGGTACTTCCGTGGGCTGGATAGTCTAAACAGAAGTGGTTATATTTTTTGGCTCAGGAAGTACCAGCACATCGGACCCAAGCTCGATCTCAAGCATAATGAATCACCCCTAAAAACATAACTCACAATGAACAAATTGGCCCACTGATGGAAACCGCATCGGTTCCAAGTTATTAATGCGTTATTAATATTGTTTCTAATGCGTTTAAAACAAAGTATGTGAAAGAAAGAGGTTTACGAGAAGATAATGTCAGAATGAAATCGACGTGGTCGGCAAGATCGTGTTCCTGGACTCATTGCTAAACGTCGATAACGGCATCAATAGAGCGATACAAAGGCGCATTATGGCTAGGAACCGTGCTTACTGTGGACACCGTAAGGCCTTAAGATCGCGGAAAAATCATGGACATTGCTAGTGGAGGACCAACGCGCCCTTGGAGTCTTTGAACGGAAGGTGCTGCGTACGATCTACGGTGGAGTGCAGATGGAAGACGGAACGTGGAGGAGGCGAATGAACCACGAATTGCACCAGTTGCTGGGAGAACCTCCCATCGTACACATCGCTAAAATCGGTCGACTACGATGGGCTGGGCATATCGTAAGAATGTCGGACGACAGCCCTGTGAAAATGGTTCTCGAAAACGAACCGACAGGTACAAGAAGAAGAGGCGCGCAACGAGCAAGGTGGATCGATCAAGTAGAAGGCGACCTGCGGACCCTCCGCAGACAGCGAGGCTGGCGAGGAACAGCCATGGACCGATTACAATGGAAACAACTTCTGTGTACAGCAGAGGCCACACCGGCCTTAGTCTGATTGGTAAGGTAAGGTATGTTTTGGCTAAAATTCTGCACTCTATTTTATGAGACATCTACAAGGAGTTAAAAAAAACGTGGATAACTACGATCAGTTTAGCAAAATGTCTACTTCTATAGATGTTTTGAGTCTTCCAGAGGGTAATTTTGTAGTGTCTTCACACAAAGAATAATGATTATTAAAATTAAAAAAAATCATTGCCAAAATTGAAAAGTTGGGTTGGTTCTTTTTCGTAGAAAGCGGTTTGCTTTCAAAACAAAAACCTACAAACCATCAATTCAAAAAGTTTCTGCTCTGTACATTTAAAAGTTGATACTTTCAACATAAATTGTTTAAATCAAAACTGTGGCATTGTTGAAAATAAAAGTTAAGTATTTTTATTCCAAAATAAACTTTTACCCAGAAAGTGTCGAGCAATTAAAATAAAAATGTCATTTTTGGATTGAAATGAAAAATATTTTTTTCATTGGAAGGCTTTATTTTCACATAAATAGTAGGACTGTCGAAATGAAATCGCTATAAATGAAAACAAATGATTTTTATGCTAAAATTAAATTTCAACTAATGTTTTCCTCCACGAGAGATCCATGTCTGGCATGTGGTTCCGTTCGTCGTCGCTTGTGGCAGCTCTGCAAAAAAAGGGGGATTGATCATTCCTTTAAAACTTCAACCCTTATTGTTTTAACGTACCATTCTTCAGACAGAGATTATTACTTGGCATTTAGACGATCGTGCCAAGAATCATGGAGTTTTTTTTTCACGAAACACAATTTTTACAAAACTCGGGCGGAATCGCGTACGGATCATGAGCAATGAACCACTCAGTAGACGCGGACGCGGACAACACTAGCAAAAAAACCCAAACGACAACGACGACGAGGACAATGACTTGCTTTGTGTTGGTGGATATGACAGTTCTACAATTTTCATTGTAAAAGAAAAAAACTTTTAAATTTACACACTGAACCGAAAAAAATAACTTTCATATCAAATACAAAACTTTTGTAGTAGATAATTTTACTTTCAATTTAATGAAAAATAAACACTTTTCAGAAAAAAAGCGCAAAACTTTTAATAAAACAATTTTTCTTTTTGTGTGCTGGGACCATGTTCTGACCACAAGTATTGGTCTAATGAATCATTAAAAAGTGGTCTCTAGGACCTTTTTGAGAAAATGATCACTTTAACAAATTTACCGCTTTTGTGGATGTTCCGAATCATCTAGAATGTCATGTTGTTGAGCCCTTGGTCGAGCCCTGGGTTTACATATCAGCCAGAACACCGATTTAGATTTAATGTAAAATCTAAAAAGTTCCGAAAAAATCGGGGATTGCTAGGACTAGTTCTACAATATGACCACTTTAACGAATGTTTCGGACCTTCTGAAGGGTCACCCATTGGTGCCCTGTGGCCATATTTCGGTTAAACACCGAATTCAAACTACTGTCAATATACTTCAAAGAGTACTCCATCAACCCATAGAAATTTTGAGAACAGCACTCACTTGTTGAAAGTATTAAAAATACCCCACGGTAATTATACTTTAAGTACATCCTAATACCTAGTAGAGACTTTTAATACACATCAATAGCAATAAAATCCTTTGAGTGCTAAGAAATAAATTTCTATTACAATTTGAATACTTACACACTTAGATTTACAGAATTCTGTAAAAAAAAGTCACCGAAGTCGATCTATTAAATGAACATAACTGAATTTCCGGCAGAAGAGTTTTTTTGTTGTTGTTGACGCATCGTAAAACTACCAAAAAACTGTAAATGGAAAATAATCACAGAATTTCACCCTGAGCAGTCATCTTGTCAGATAGAAGCAAAATAGTTCAGAAGTGGTTGTCGCCGAGGAAGGAAAGTGGAAACATAGTGCTAAAATGGACAGTTTCCTAAATAAATTCAATGAACACGATGATCGTCAGTATATTTCGTATGATATTGAAATTTATGCGCAAAAGAACAAAAAAAAAACTGGAATCCGAAATTTGCCGAACAAATACTCCAAAAAAGTATCTCAAAAAAAAAAAAAAAAATAAAGATCTCTTATTTACAGCATATTAGTAGAAGAATACAGAAAAATTTCGGTAAAACTAAAAACCAGATCCTTTGAAAATGCACAGATTTATTTGTAAAATAACTACCGGATTATTCGGTGATCGCATTGGAGGACAACAGTTTTTGTTTTGGTAAGCGAAAAAATCACCGATCTCATTGCCGAATGTTCAGCTGTTAAAAAAATCGAAATGTGTAAGTACAGTTGACACACACACACACACACACACACACACACACACACACACACACACACACACACACACACACACACGCGCGCGCGCGCACGCGTACCGCACCTATTGAGCGTTTACCCTATGAAAGAATCCAGGTTACGCTAAAGTGAGGTTAAACGTCGTAGATGGCGCTCATTAAAAATGATTTTACGAGCTGCCTAAGCAAAGTAATTGATGATAAAAGGATACGAAAATCGACGATATTAGCCAATTCCATACAGTTTGCAAAATAGCTAGAAAGTTAAAACCAATTTCAGTTTTAGGTACTACGATGCTTAACCTGACTTCTTCACTTGGATTCTTCCATTAAACGTCAGAAAGGTTCATGCTAAAACTATAAATAAAAAATAAACACGAGCAATAATGGGTGGTACCTTACCATATCACATGATTCGTGTGGAAATCGTAGTATGATGCATCTCACATAATTCTCCACCATTAACGCGGAGAGTTTTCGTTTAGCCGGATCCGGATGGTTAAATGAACTGGTAAGGTGGTAGCTTGCAATTATCGATGCTAGCTCTTTTTTGCTATCATTAGATAACACTCTGTTTGAATTTTGTAACAAGCGTTTACCAGTATCCGTTTTCTTGAGAAGTTCTGTAAGATCGTTAGGAGTAAACAACACGTTTGGTGAAATATTCTCAAGATTTTCAATGGGATCCTTTTCATTTTCTCCTATCTCGGTTGATGATCGTTGATTTTTCATTTCTGGTCTTAGATTTTCAATTCGCGTCAGTGTGCCATACGGATTGTTTTCATAATCCAAAATTTCGACTCTTTTTTGTTGAGAACTTTTCGCAGGATAGATTTCCTCTTGGTTTTTGCCCAAAGCAATATTCAATGCATTTGATGTTGTTGGTTCCTATAATAAAAACAAATAGAAGAAGGTTATCATCAATTGTTAACTGTTAATTGTTGACATTATTTTAAACGCAACTAAAAATAATCCATGTTGTACTCCGGAGTGACTGGTCATTAAATCCATTTGTAAACAAACCTTTAAAACGTCTTTTTTTGCGAATAAAAGCTCAATATTAAAAACACAACAACACAATCATGAAGAATAATGATTCCTCAACCAATTGCTGCACTTTATTTTCATGCTAGAGCTTTATTCTCAAGAAATCGACAATTTTAGTGTTTGTCTTCACAGCTATTTGCCCAAAACACAAATAACTTCGGAATCCACAAAAACACGCATGCCAATTTACTCACCATTGTTTGGTCTGAATTTGATTTCCTAGATGTTTCATCCGACACTGCAGCATATGACGGCAAAACTACCGGCTTCGGAAAATTTATCGGCAAGAAGCGGCTATTGCGAAAGCCAGGCAGGTTTAATACTTCATCGCTGCCAGCGGGATCATGTATCGATGGATCCTATATTTATATGATCATAGGATAAATGCATAAACTAAATCGATTATTGTGCTTTTTCATACCTGATCGTTGGTGTTTTCTAGTTTATCTAAAGATTTCACTGTATTATCCTCAAACTCTTCTGAGGGTGATGGTTTACTACCACCGGTGTTTTTTGACTCGTCACAAAATTGTTCCTGTTTGGATAAAAAAAAAATCTATCAACGATCATATCAAGCAAAAATTTTCAAAAGGACGTATTTCGCAAAAGTCAACAAATTGAGTTTTTCATTATATCCTGTCATGGATAACTGGCACAATGTAGTAGCACTTGCCAAATACTATTATCAAAATTGATCAGTTCTGTGAGCCAAATTTCATATGCGACCTATCTGATATTTTTAAATGTTAAACAAATGGTTCAGATACACTATTTGTAATTCGTATCGGGCTGAAGTTTGCACTGCCAACTATTTCGGGTATCGCAGGTTAGAACTGGTTCCAACCTAGGTTCAAAAACAAATTCGCTATAAGTCATAAATAGTTGCAAAAAATTGTCCCGCATTCTCAAGCACTGAGCACCACAACCTACTTGCTGCTTCTATGGCAACATGCCTACATACTTTACAAGAATGAAAACCTGAAGTGTAGTAGAACCTGATTGAATTCATAATCCAACAGAGTAAATTGTGAATTTAATTGCTCCTAGTTAGTACCAACTGTCAACTGAGGTGAAAATTCATTTTCATTGAATGAATATCTACTTGATTCTTGTTTACCTTCAACGAATATAGCGCCATATAAAAAAAAGAACGTATGTTGTTTTGGAAAAAACCAACTGAAAATTTAATAAACTTATATATTACCAATTTTGGATGATGCAAATTATATGCCCCGCATCTCCCAGTGGTTCAGTTGATGTCCTTTTAAAACTTGATTCCACAGAAAGACTGCCCACGACCTACTGTTCTACTTTTCCAAATACTACAGGAAGTAATCTTTTCAAATAACCGCAAAATTAGTGTTTAGTTACGTTACGTTAATTACGTTACGTTCTATTCATTGTTTATACCGCTCACTATAGTGCCGGTCTAGAATAAATACATACACAGAAACAAATTTGGAAGTAAATGTTAACATTATTGGGGGTTAGGATGACTTTTGTAGTATAGTGATTTTGAACCAACTATGATCATGGTCAAAACAACCATTAAAAATAGTTGATCCAACATTTGCCGTAATGTAGGGATAGTCCTTGTTACCATGACAATAGTCAAGAATGCCATGAACTTGGGGAATTCTACCATTCTACCAGTTATTGTAACCATTATATGCGATAGTCATCCTGACCATGATTTAATTGTCGGTATAACGATAGAATTTTTCTCAGAGTAGAACATAGAACTTCAAACGGCTAAGCTTAGAAAGGGGGTATAGTATGACGTATAGTGGTCCCAAATAAGAGGTAAGCAACCATGAACGTAACCATCGCTATCATCAAACTGTTTTTCATTTAGAATTAAAACAATTTATGAGCATTGTGTTTTAAACGCGCCATGTAATGAAATATTGACTATACCTGTTGTACTACGTCGAAACCATCTTCTTGGAATTCGCAGTTTGAATTTCCGGTTTGAGCATCCGGTTTTGTCGGAATTGACGATACATGTTTTTTGTGGACTTCCAAAACTGCATAAGATTTTTCCAGTGGTGGAATGCATGATTGTTCTTCATTAATTCCCTGAAAATGTAGAAAAATTAGTCTCTTCTATACAATTTTTTTCATGTACTTACCATCTGCAGCTTCCAATTTCTTATTTTTCCATGAACCGCTGTGGCATCCAATGGGTATTCCATAAGAACGGTCCCCCATTCCTCGGCTGTGAGAGAGCCGAAAGCTTGAGCAGGCAAATCATGATCTTATTAAAAAAAGAAAAAAAAACATAAAATAACATTAAATTCATGCTGAGCATATAAATTTGGTACTCAATTTTTTATCACTAAATACAAACCCATCAATGCAATCACCACATCACAAGGGAGATTGCAGTTAACAGCCACATTCAGAATAAACTGGAAATCCTGGTCCAGTAATCTTGATTCCATTTTGATTTAAAATGAAAATACAACAAATCTAACATGGCAAGCACTGACCCGTAAACACTAACCCGTAATAATCACCACTTATTTTATTTTTAACGTTTCACTGTTTTATTAATAATGTATCACTGATTTATTTGTTCTGCCCGTATACTCCGCTAATCGAACACTAATTGCAAATGGCGTTTTTGACCCGCGTCGATCAAGCTCGCATTTCTATTGAACCGAATGAACCGACAAATTCATTCCGAATGATTTGTGTAAAGGGGCTAAACCAATATCCTTAACATATCATTTGAGGACGGGTATAATTCCAATTAGAAACTATTCATATTTCAACTGCAAAATCATTCTCTGTGTATGCGAATGTTCATTCAGAAGACAAATGACATTTCATCTGCTTATTACATTCTTGTCATCCGCTTGAAGTTCATACCGTGGCCGACAGATTGTCATTCTGAAACATGATTTTGATGTTTCGGTGTGAATGGTCGGAGAAATAAGACGAATAAAAGATGACGTTTTGGTTTCTATAGTGTTAATTGTTAAAATTCATGTAATTGAGCGAATTTCACCCGGTAGTGAGTCGAAATAATGGACGTCGAGGTCGAGGTCGCGGCCGTGGGCGAGGAGCCGCCCATCGTGGCCGTAACCGCCAGAATGTAGCAGCGCCACCCGAGGAGCTCGACTTCGGAATGTCTGATCCATCCAGTGAGAGCGATGATGACGTTGATCTTTTCACCGGTTTGGCTATGATTGAGGCGTTGACCAAAATGCGAAGCCGTCCGAGACGATCTTCCCATTTTAGTGAAGATCCAGGATGTGGATCTGAAGAGAGAATTATCTACACCGAAGATGACATTCCGATTAACACAATTTACGCCAATTTTTCGATGTGCCCTGAATCGGCCACAGAAACCAACGTCCGGACGCTGTTCGAACAGTTTGGTCCGATTAAAAGTGTCCGGATTCACACCAATCAGAACAATAACACGTACGATGAAGGAGAATTGAATAGCGGTGGCAGACGAGGAAGAAGCCGATACAATCGCATTGAAAGAGTCATTCGGTATGGTTTCATCTCGTATGAACGCTGCGAAGATGCTTCCAAGTGAGTCTCAGTAGTTTCGGTATTCGAACAAGATGCACCGTCAGTAGAAAATTCTCTATCTTTTCCATAAGGTTATTTAGAAAATATTGATTTAACATTGCTGTTTTCTTTTATAAAAGTTCAATTGCAACTGTGTCAGGGTTCTGACATATAATGATGATTTGTTTTTCTCTCTGTAGGTGCTTACTTAAGAAATATTTGTTCAAGAAAAAAATCTACGTGGCTCCGGCGGACAGCTGGCACCAGGAGGCGTACCATAGAAAAGTGAAGGAAGCTGAGGAAGGGGTGGGGTCATCGAAACCTTCTGAAACTGCCACTAGCTCTACGTCTGGATGTGTCGAGGGTTCACCGGTAACATTAAACACCGAAAGCTGTGAGGTTAACGGATCGGAATCAGGTGATATGAATATACTGCAATTGAACGACGATTGTTTGATGGTGATTTTTGATTATCTGACATTGACGGATCTGCTGGCTGTGAAAAAAACCTGCTCCCGATTTGAAAATATTTCATGCGAAGCGTTCAAGCGGTACAAGATTCTAGACTTCGATATAGATCCTTGCGACAAGAAGTACCTCACAATGATGGATGCCAAAAATATACTAATGGAGATGGGTTCCTACATCGAGTATCTGTTGATCTCCAGAGACCGTTTCTTGAGGCCCGAGGTGAGGATTCTCAACCTAATTCCGCGATATTGTCCGAACCTGAAAGATCTTGAGATTAATGACTTTACGCTGAAATCCAAAATGCTGAAGGGTTTCGATGAGGTATTCAAATGCCTGGAAGGATTAACACTAACGGCTTGCAGTATTGATGATGCCATCGGAAAAAACTTGAAAATTGCAAAAAAGCTACAGCGATTAGACCTTTCGATGAACAGCGAAATCACCGGTAAATGTTTGGTCTCCGTTAAAAACTTGAAATACTTGAACCTGGAAAGCTGCCTAAACCTACAGGGAAAACCTTTTTCTACCTTTGCCGCGCAGAACAAAACATTGGAATACCTGAACATAACATGTTGCAGCCGACTGACAGCGGAAGCCATCAAGTCTATTGTAAAAAACATGACTGAGCTAAAACATCTGGTGTGCAACAACAGCTATGAGAACGTTGATTCTGCTAGCATGGCTCTGCTTGGCAAGTTGCCGAATTTGACGAAGCTCCAATTTAAAATTAACGGTTACTCGCCGATCGATCAAATTTTGCAAAGTCTCACCGAGGTTAATAAACTGGAACACCTTGACCTATCGGAGGGAGTCTTCACGGCGGTTGATTACGCTTTGCTTGCTAACCTCACTCATCTAAAAGAACTGAAACTAAATTACAAGCTGGACTTCGGTGACGAACAATTGGCGAAGTTGTGCAACAAAGCAAACTTTGTGGAAATGCATGCTGCCGGTTGTACGAAACTTAGCGACAAGCAGCTTATCGAATTCATTCGGAAGAACCCACAGCTCAAACTGCTTGACATTTCCTACTGCCAGATAACAGAGGGACTGATTTTTTCTGCGATCGACATTCTTAAGGAGCAAGCCGTCGGGTGTCGAGAAGGAAGCCGCCAACTCAAGATGATGGTCGGTCAAACCAGCATCTGCCCGGTGATATTAAATGTGAGTATTGATGTTCGTTATTTATTAGAAACTGAACCAATGTTTTTGTTTTGAAATGTATGGAACTCATGAACACCATCATTTGCAACCATGTTCTCATATATTTATCTGATGTCTCACCAATAACTTTGCTAGGGTTGCACCAATTACCATTTTAACTGAGCGCAATATGGTTGTAATTTGAGACGTTGTAATCAGTTCAGAGTGGGTTAACATTGTGATTAGCTTGGATTATGAAACATGCAATATGATCATGCCAATTTCATACATACTACAACTCAATACAAAGCTAGTGATCTTGGTGTGAAATTAAAAGCCTAGATCAACTTTTTATTATAATTGAGTTACATTTCAGTGAAAAAAATAATTAGAGGTGGGATACATCAGGAATATAACCGCGAGGTTCACGTAGGACCGCGTTGGTGTATAGTAATAATGGTGTTCAATACAGCATTTTAGTTTTTTAAACTCCTCGTAGCTGGGAATGGCCGATAGTAGTTTATTAAACACGTAACAAGTAACCACAAGCATTACGTTATTGCACTTATTCAACCGAAAATCAACATCGGTAATGCGGGATCGCATCAATTCAACAGTTGTCAAGTAATGAAGCGTTAGATTAGCTTAAGAATGTAGTGATGCATTACCAATGCAATAATGCTACTTTAGCAATGTCTTATGGCATTACAAAAGATATAGCATTAGTTCGAGCTTAGTGGGGCCCTTTTCTGCTTTAATTCAACTTCAATGATGCACTAGACGTAATACATATGCCCTATATATGCATGCTATTACAGGCTCGTGGTTACTTGGGTAGTCTATTAAACTCCTCGCACTGTGAATGGCCGACGGCAAGATACTTGGGATGATTCTAGTTTTCTATTTGGCACAAACATCGTTTTCCGCTGGAAGGTGTCCGGCTATGGCTTCGGCAGCGGATGCCATCCATGCGTTATATCGATTTTTACAACCCATTGCCACGGCAATAGGTCGAGCGGGGAAACTTGCAAAACTTTGCAGCGTTTCCTTCTGGCTTGTAGATGAGCAAGCGCAGGCAATAATTTGCGAGCCAGACGCGCAATTGCGAGAAAACGGATGAGATAGAAAAAAATAGCAATAATCTTCGTGACTAGAAATCAATTTGGTTCGAATCGTGTGCTTTATACTGTCGTTGATAGCATTGCCTCGAAAGAAGAGAGCCACAAACATGCAGTACGAAGCAAATTTCATAAGATGAGACGGCCCTCAGTCATAAAACCAGACACCGACAACAAAGCAAAATCAATTTGCAGATAAGGGGTGTGGCTATGGCTGTACTAAACATGGAATGAAACTTGAATTGAAATAAAGGAATAAAAAGAAGGAGGCAATTTGAACCATTGGCTACCCGTTTTTAAGGACCCGGTAAGGGAAAAGCATATTTTCAACCTGTTCGTATGCAGATTTGTATGGGAGCAAAAGTACACTGATAGGCAAAATAAAGTGCCCACCTAATCGTTTTTTCAATTTCTCTCATTTACTTGGTTAAAATTAAAGTAAAAACACTGTATTTTTTTATTATCTTATTTTTTTATATTCTTTTTAAGTTTCACTTATGGAATACTGAAATAAAAGGAGTTTTACTTAAAGAAAAAAAAAATCAATTTGTGTTGAAAAAAAAAACAGTGACAAAATAAAGTGCCCACTTCATTTAGGCTACAGAAAACATAAATTAAAGAAAAATAAAAGCATTTCAATAATGGATGTGTCCTCCTTTGGCCTTCAGGACCTCCTGCAGGCGCTTCGACATGCTCTCGACCAGGTTCTTTAGGTGCTGTGGATCTAGCTCTTCCCAGGCGCGCTCCAGGGCTTCAAAATAGTTATTTTTATTGGTAACAACAGTTTTGTCAACCCTGGCATCGAGAATCGCCCACAAATTCTCGATGGGATTGAGGTCCGGGCTTTGTGGAGGCCATTCCAGCGGTTTGTTCCGACAAGACCGGAAGAAAGACTTGGTCTTCTTGGCAGTATGCTTCGGGTCGTTGTCCTGCTGGAATACGAACTTCTCTTCAAGGCCCGTCTGGATCAGCGAAACCTCCAGATTTTCTCGCAGGATGTTGATGTAAGAATCTGCCGTCATTATCCCGTCGATTTTCACAATGCTTCCCACTCCACCCCACGAAAAACACCCCCAGCCCATCACATTTCCTCCTCCATGCTTCATCGTGCCTTGGATGTGGCGCTCCTGAAGCTCCTCTCCCGATCTGCACCAAACACGAACCCGCCGCTTTCGGTTAAACAGCTCGAATTTTGATTCGTCCGTCCAGAGAACCGTTTTCCAGAACTCTAGGGGATATCAGCATGCTCCTTAGCAAACTTAAGCCGTTTGGCTTTGTTTGCCTTGCTGATAAATGGGCGCTTCCGGGCAAGTTTGCTATTCAACCCCTGTGCTACGAACAGTTCGACCGGAAACTGACTGATCTCGCGGACAGTTACCTTCGGATTCTTCTTGACTTCGCGCATGATCTTGGTGTCCGTTCTCGCATCCGTTTTCCGCTTCCTGCCTCTGCCAGGGCGATCCACCACCGATCCAAACGTTTTAAGCTTCAGAAGAATTTTGCCAACCGCGGAAAAAATCAAACAATAATTCGTAATTTAACTTGAGCTAACAGTGAAATCATAAAATCTCCGCGAAAATTGTGTAAGCCGTAGTGAATATAATCAATTCTCTCTCGAAATGTGTGAGTGTCGGTAGTATCTCCCCGTTTTTTGTTTGTTTTTGTGCTTCGCCCCCGCACCCGGAAGAAGAGTTAAATCAGCTTAGTTTTGTTTAATAGTGGTAATATTGTGACACTCGGGCATAATTTATTGGTTTAGAGGGTTTTTGCGCTTTGTCGTGAGTGAATCGATGATTATTAGCTGTTTTGAAGCTCGATATAAAGTCGCCACATAACGGGGATTTGCATTATTGGCAGAGTGTGGAGTGAAAAAAAAAGAAGACTAGTGCAATGTAGAGAACGGCCATTTGCTGGTCAGAAGCAGCAAACGAAAACAACGCGCATGGGCGGGTGAAAAGCTTGCACATAATTTTAGGTGCATTCACCACGGGGTGTACAGAGTTTTGTTATGCAGGTTGCATATCTAGCGGGCGGTCTAGTAACGTTAATTTTTGCGCATATTTAATCGCGAGTGCATGAAATTAATCACGAATCAACGTCGAAAATTTTTATTTTTACGAATGAACAAGATAGTGTGATTGAGGAGGCGGACATGGGTGAGATGTATCTAACTATATAACAAAAATCTTATTTTCAAAAAATACTAAATACGTGCCTGGTTTGGAAATGTTATATTTCCAAATCTGGAAGTGTGTTGCAGTGCCCTTATCCAAATGATATCGGTAATGTTTACATGCGGGGCTTATTGTATGTGAAAGTAACCTCGGAATGGGCGTGACTCTCCAGACATTCTGAAATGGGCTGCTGGATCTGCAGTAGAGCTATCACTTTCTAGCTCCCGGATTAAAGCTGCTTCCAATGGTCACTTGAATGATTGTTGTAAACAGAGTTCTTCCATAATACCATTGCCGGCCGATGGGTGTTAGATTGAACACACACACACACACACACACACACACACACACACACACACACACACACACACACACACACACACACACACACACACACACACACACACACACACACACACACACACACACACACACACACACACACACACACACACACACACACACAGCCACACACACACACAGAAGAAGAATTTTGCCAACCGCTCCTTACTGATACTGTACTTCTTAGCGACACCCGGTGCGATTCACCGTTTTGCACATCACGAACGGCCAATTTTCGGATACACAAGGAAATTGCTTTCGAAAGCACTGCGTTCTCCATTTTTTTCAATTGAATCAAATGCGATCACGTATACAAATGCACCAGGTTGAGCCGTTTGCTTCAAAACATGTCAAAATATCAAAACATAAACAATCGAGGGGTCTTCCAATGGAAACTTATCGAAAACATATCGATTTTTGAAGTGGGCACTTTATTTTGTCACTGTTTTTTTTTTTTTCAACACAAATTGTTTTTTTTTCTTTAAGTAAAACTCCTTTTTTTCAGTATTCCATAAGTGAAACTTAAAAAGAATATAAAAAAAAAGATAATAAAAAAAATACAGTGTGTTACTTTAATTTGAACCAAGTAAATGAGAGAAATTGAAAAAACGAAGAGGTGGGCACTTTATTTTGCCTATCAGTGTAGGTCATTTTTAAGTAAAAAAATGAACTAATTATACAAATAGCACTTAGGGAACATCCATTAAGTACGTCACGCGATTTTTTAACAAAATTGACCCCCCTATGTCACGTTTTCTCACAAATTTACAAAAACTGCCTCTCTTTCATTTGCATCACTTAAGCTTGTAGTACACTGTTTGTCTAATAGCCAAATATTTGGCATAGGCAGCTAGACAGCTGACAGATATCATAGATGTTTGTCAGATGCCTATCTGCCTATGACAAATATTTGGCTATTGGACAAACAGTGTACTACAAGCTTTAGTAATCCTCAGAGTACTCTGAGGATTACTACACTGAACCCAAACATCATCTCGAAATCGTATCGAAAAGTAATTCGATTGCGCCCTTTAACGAAAAGCATTCGGAAATCAGATGATTGTCTTATGGTTAGATCCGTATGACGATCATCCATGTTTCGTATGACACTCAACCAAATTCAATATGATGTTTGTTTCAAAAGTGTGTAAATTTATTAGCGATCTATGAATAACATACCTATGACAAAATACGTCATGCTCCACTCTCCCCCCCCCCTTCGAACCAAAAAAAATTTTTACATTTTGGGATTCAACTTTCAAATATGCTTATATTTTCAAAACTAAAATATTTTCACAAAAAATGAAAAAACCTCTCACTCCAGAACTATTCCTCTTCGATCCACGGCAACTTTAGATGAATTATGGAGGGTGTGAGCTGTTTAGTGGAATACCTGTAACTTGAAAATAAGAAGAATGATTAGTAATTTCCATTTAATTCCAACTACCTTTATTGCTTATCTTGACAGATAAGCATATTTCGCCTACAATGTGCAGACTTCTTCAGTGTCGTGTACTAAAACTGAGTCGAGTATTAGTACACGACACTGAAGAAGTCTGCATATTGTAGACGAAATACGCGCATCTGCCAAGAAAAGCAATACAGGTAGTTGGAATTAAATGGAAATTACTAATCATTCTTCTTATTTTCTAACTTTAGATGGTCTTCGATTGTTTCGATCGGATGTGTTTCAACAACCTCCGGCACGCCGACTGATGCTTCTTTCATATCCGCTTCATTTTTATCCATCCATTCAAACTCGTCAGATCCACTTGGAAGTACCAGCACTTCTTGCTGCCGTTTTGCACAAATCCGCTTCGGAAGGACCTTGTTTTCGTTATTTTGTGCACTTTCTTATGTTCTTTCAACATAACCTGGGATGCGAAATAAAGTCCGCAAAAGACACACACTCTGTCTTTCAATGAACTTTTAAGCGATGGACAATAAATATTATATGGAAGAAGCTTGAAACCAGACATCGTTTTATGCAAAATTTTGCATGGATCTATTGAGTTCAGTACAAATATCGATGGAAAGCATTGAATTTGATCTCTGGTAGCACTTTTCAGCCCCTCAGATGATTGTACTAACAGAATTGGTGGTGCCAAAAATCATCTCTGCAACACTGTAGACAAAGAGCTTCTTATTGGTGTTCAGCACGTCCTGGAAGCAAATTGAACTATGTTAGGAACATAATTTGTTTACATTGCATAAATAAATACCTGTTGTCACATTTCACTATTTGTAAACAATATTGGCTTGTTCTAACGTGTATGTCGAACAAAGATTGATCACGGAGCTTGAGATATTCAGGATCTACATCGGAAGAATCTGAATGAACATACTCAGCCACTGTAGGAAAACCATCAATGGTCAGATCACTCCACAATTCAGCCAATGTTGTTCCAGCAAAGATGAAGTTCTTTTTTTCCAGGTCCTCGTCTATAGTGCGAAGTTGTGAATTCAAGTCCGATCCATAATGATCGTGAGGTATGATCAGGCCAGCTTACTCTTTGCTAAGAGGTGCCATTCTCCTTTCCACGCGATTGAAAGCGCTTCTCCCGGGAGCATTCGTAGCGATGAAAATTGCATCCAAATTATGTTCCAAAAAGTGATGAACAGCCCTGTATAACTTTTCGGTATCGCGGATAACTTTTCGGTATCGCGGATTTTCATCCGGGCCACCATCGACTATGATGATGACTATAGGCTTTACTAGACCATTCTTTTTCATAATCGAATTCCTCCAATTCTAATAGACGCTCGAAGTCAACAGCATGAGAGTAAGCAGTTGACGAGGAGTGCTTTCCCGACCATATAAGTGGGAGCTAAGTAGCCAACAGCTTCTGGTTGCCCTAATCCGTTGTGTTTTATCTCTATACCAGCTGTAACAGATGGGATCAGCTTATGGCTTGAAGCCACAACCCAATCACGAGCGTAGGAGCTTGTTTGTTGGCTGCTGTCAATCCGATCACGACTCTGGCTTTATCATCCTGGCTGAGAAAAGCAACTTCATCTGGTCCAACTAATGACGCCATCTGTTTAAGAAATCTGACGGTGGCGGAACAAAATCGACCATCTTGATGGTCAATATGCTTTGCATTACTCACTCGAATCAATTTTACTGGTACCGTTTTGACGTGCCTTTTTCCCTCTGTTGTATTAAATCGACGAGGTAGTAATCTAAGGTACGTTTCAGATCTACCAAGAAGAAATCCTTGTTCATATAGTGCCAATGTGAGCTCATCCAGTGATTTGATGCTTCTGACGCTTTCGAACTGTCGTTTTTCTTGAGCTGCTGAACCGTGCAATGCAATGTCACAAATTGATTTCAGTAGATCTGATTGTTGTTCCTCCAGACGTGGCCGACCAATAGTTGTCCTTGTACTGAGAAAGTTTGCTGTAATTGTGCAAAATTATATTGTTTAATTTTGCTACATGGTTATTTTAATTGCTATATACCTGTTTCTGGGATTGCTTCAATCAATTTCTGCTTCGAAGACTTAACCTGATCCCTACTTTTTTGCTGGCTCTCCTGTTCAGATTTTTTGTCTCCAAATCATTCTCCAGTTTCAATTTTTTATTTGATAATTTACGAAGCTCTTGGAATTCTTCGTTTGTCATTAAACCCGCTGAATCACGCTCTTTGAGTCGCAGAACTTGTTTTGAAACATCGTTCAGTTCAACTTTACGCCGGCGCGTGAGATTTGTACCTTCACAGAGGATACAACCATAACTCACCACAGATAATTTAAAGTGCTCTTTCATTCGGTGGTAAATAGACATAGGGAAAGTGTGCGCCTGCGCTGGGATGGCTTGGAGTGAGTGAATCACTCTCGCTTTTAAGCGACCGCTCTCACGCGCTCTCGTCGGTCTTCGCCCAAGAGCTCTCGCCAGCGATCGCTGCCGCGTGCACTTGTGCGAAGACGCCCCAGTGCTCTTTCTGTGATTCGCTGCTGTGAATGTGAAAACGTCGGCGGAATTTTTTGAAAATGTCCGAAAAAAGGAAGCGGGACGAAATCGTGCGTGAATTATTTGATAAGAGAAAAATACGGTTAAGCGATGGGAAGGAAATCTCAGTGTCGATGTGTACTTTGTGTGGGGAAGATGGGAAACCTTTTAAGTGTGAAAATTTGAACCAAGTAAATGAGAGAAGTTGAAAAAACAAAAAGGTGGGCACTTTATTTTGCCTATCAGTGTAAATGCAAAATCTATATAAGATTGGATTATCCCATAAACCTTAAAAATAACTTCAAAAAAATCTAAATATTACCAGCATCTTTCATTGAGTTTTACATAATCGAAAGAATAGTATGTCAAATCTGTTTTTTTTTTTTCATAGGGCGAATCTTACATTGAGAGCCTCTCTTTGATTACTTTCTCTTTCATTCAAATTCTAATCACCTTTCCGTTTATCATTCTACTCTGTGTAGTGTATGCTAGCCAGCACTGTTGTGTTTCGATCTGTACTAAAGGATCCCTCGAAAGTTTTATAACGGCACTGTTATTAATGAAAGAGAGCGAGACCGGAGAGAATCTCTGAATGTTAGATTCGCCCTAATGAAAAAAACCCCGAGAAATATATAGTTTTTTTTAATTTCAAAATGAGCTTTCAATCAAAATCACTGCAATAAACACAGCATAGAGAACTGAATCTATTCCCTGGGATGATTGGCTCACATATACTGACACTGAACGGTGACCCAGATAAGACTTTGCAGAGACACTGCACAGTATAGCACTTAACACTTAGGGCTCATTCAAATATTACCTTACACCAAAACAAACCCCCCCCCCCCCTTGTCCGCATTTTTTCTATGGCTAATACAGTAAAACCTCTTTTTACGCGCTGACTCTTTGTCCCTCTGCCGTTAATTGTTTATTAACTTTCTAAAATTTTAATTCTAAAATTCTAATCTCAGCCGCTCAAGTTTTAGTTTGTATAAACATATTTTTGTATTGTTTGTATAAACATATATGTTTAAGACCGAGTAAATGAATAATAACGAGCACGTAAAAAGAGGTCCTACTGTACATGGGAAATAACGTATGCCTGACTAACCATATTTTAGTGGACTCTTAAATAAAGGAATTGCGAAGAAGAAGAAGAATTATTGATTATTTCCTTGAAATATGTTTCTGTGATGTTCGAATTCAGAGTACCTGATGCAAGTACGATCAAGTACATTTTATTTTGTATCGTCGTTTGGGTCGACAATGTGTCAATATTTAAACAACTTCAAAATATCTCGGCAACGTTATTATGTGCATAACTAAGCAACTACATAATACAGATACTTGACCATCATAGTTTAGGCCCCCACCTTCGTGCTATTCGTGGAATTAATTTCCACGTCCATCGCCACCCAGTGATGGTAAAATAGTTTTATATCGGGTATCGAATAAAATATATAATTCTCCAGATGTGAATATTATGTAGTTTTATCTTCGAACAGGAACCTAAACCACAACTACAAAAACGTAAAGAAACATAATTTTTCTTCCTTTGTTATGTAGCGTCAAAGCGAATTTGCAATCACTGCTGTATATTAGCAGAAGAGCCCACGCCAGTGAGCACACTGGGGCGCACGCGCCAGTGAGTTTATCTGCATTCGCTGCAGTGAATTCGAGAGCTCTGCTTCTCACTCTAGAGCGATCGAGTGTTGGGTGAATAAAAACCAATTTTTTCCACTCACACGCTCTACCCGCATGCAAACACGGTGGTGAATATAAACCAGAGAGAAGAGCTCTCGTTGAGGTAGGAAGAGTGTGAGGAAAAAATTAAATCTCTCTTTATCACACTGAGGATTTGGACATCGTATACGTATACAAAGACGTGTTGCGGGGAAGCGAAATAACGCGCAGTGTGATTCAGGGGCAAGGAAAAAGGAATGCAAAGACAGATTGATTTCAAACTAATTAGGATGGGAAATGGGAACAAGAAAAAATAGAAATGAAAACGAAATGACCACAAACCAAAACAAAAACCATACTTCCGCAACCGAAAATAAAAATGTTCAATAACGTTCGTATTACTTAGCAGAAACTTTGGGCAATCTAGTAGGCCTTGTATGTTGGAGTGATCAAATCAATTATCTTTTTCTTTTTATACGTTTTTAAGTTAATTTAAAAAGAAAATAAAAGTGACGACACAAAAATTCAAACCCCCCCTCCCCCATCGTCACATATCGTCACGATTCTCTTAATGATTGCGTGACGTACTTTATGGATGACCCCTTAATTGACATTTTAATCCAAAAACATTTGTAAGTTTTTCTGATGCATAAATGAAGTAATTCTGTTCAGTCAAACGAGAGTTATTAGGGTTCAAAAACCTTTCACTTTTGCGTAACGCTTTTTTAAAATTTAATTTTTTAATTTTTTAAAATTTTGAAATGACACCCGCTATAGAAAAGAGAAACGTAGTCCTACGTTAAAATAAATAAGAGGGGTTGGGCACGACCGCATGGTTGACGTTAGATAATAATTTTATATTTGTTTATGTAGTTGTCCATGTAGTTCGTTTCTAATCATTTGGTCATTTGGTTGTAAAATTTCCATGTGATTGATGCAGAAATCGCGAAAGTAAAAATTAGCGATTTAGTAAAAATGTTTAGATAATTGATTTGGTTCCGGAAATATCGAATCCGAAACCCAATTGTTTTCTTTTACGTTGAACATATTCGCATGACAGTCCCATTATGGACTTTAACACCCTGTAACATTATTGTAATCTTTTTAAATATCAGTGCTGTATCTAAATACATAACAATAATTTACGCTGGGCCTTATTACGAGCGTCACTTCACGGGTGAAAACGAATCACGGTGAATCAACTCACGTGTAAATCAGTTGGGAGTCATTGTCCTTATTACGGGTTTCACGGGGGAAGTGAGAACTGTAATAATCCCCGCTTTCGGGGAGGTTGCAGCATTCTTCAATTTATTGGAATTTTTGTGATTCTGCGTGTAAAACGATTGAAAACTTCAACGGCTGTTCTCTCAAACATGATTAAAATCGACTTAGGACTGTTATGCGAATAGCGGCAGTACTCTTGCCGTAAGCTTGCTAGATGGCGAGAATAGAGTGGACCGTTAAGTTTCAGAATCGTGTTCGAAATTATACACAGAGTTCAAGGTATGTGACAAAATGGCCGGTTTATAAACCACGTAGACTCATTTTTGGAAATCTCAGATCCCCCCTCCCCCTCGTAGACTTTTCTCCATACATTTTTTGGAAATTTTGTATGGAGCGTAGACTTTGGCCAACCACCCCCCTCCTAGAAAAGTCTACGTGGTTTATGAATAGCCCCAAAGAAGAGAAAGGCTGCAACACTTTCTACCACCTGTCTTTCTGCTGGCTGCCTTCTCGTTGACTATCTTCCCGTAGGCGTATCCCATGCGAAATAAATCTAATTCTTGAAACAACTTTTTTAAATAATATAGTGGCCCGAAAAAAGTCCATTTAATTTTAAAGTCGTGAATTAAGTTGTGCTGCTGGCTGAATTCTTGCCAACTTTCTTCCCGTAGGTCGACTTCACATTGACTGTCTGCTCATTGGCTGACTTCTTAGAGCCGGTTCATAAACCACGTAGACTCATTTTTGAAAATCTCAGAATTCCCCCCCCCCCCCCTAGACTTTTCTCCATACAATTTTTTGAAATTTTGTATGGAGCGTAGACTTGTTCAAACCGAATGACAGTGTTGGAAGTTTTGTTAAGTATGTACCGTCTGAGATAAATCAGCCTACTCAATTAGATTTTTTTTAAATTTTCCTGTCACACGTATCCGATAAGTCGTGAAATTTTTTTTCAAGACTATTAACACAATGTGTTATGCACACCTTATGAATTTTATATCACATAACATGCAAGAAAAATCGTTATCGAGATTTCAATTGAAGAGGGTTTAATACCCATATCGTCGATTATTGTTCGTTGAACAAACTTTCCCTTATTTTCTATTTCAACAAGAATGCATACATTTTTGTTTTGTGACATGTGAAAAATCTTCTGTAACGGACAGGGAATCCACTGCATCCGGGTTGGTAACGCCGTACCATTACCAACTAAGTAACCTGTGCCATCATCAGTATCTACCAAAAACAGAAAATACTGGCCTAAAGGAACACATGTCACTGAGCATGAGCATGAGCATGATTGACCGCCCGAGGTTGCTACTCCGTTATTGCCAGAACACAAAGAACCAAAAGATGATGATTGGGACTAACATACATCCTCAATGTGTAAAAGCTGGTGATCTCAAACTAAGGCCAAGTAGGGAATGGGTAGGAATATGTTGACGTGATACTCGCTTATTGGAAGCCGAGAACACCTCTGCACTTCCACGAGAAATCACTGGGATGTTGGATAAAATGGTTGGGTTGGCAGCGGGTTGGTTCCGTTTTGGTAAACGGTGTGCTGAATTCAACTGATGTCGGCAGCGAATAAGATATTTAACTATGTTCCCGATTTATTCTGAGATGCACATTCAAGCTATTCAAATTTTGGCACCGATTTAAACCAACAGTAAGGATGCTGTTGGGGCCACTCACAAGTGTGGGTGGTTTATTTCAGAAGAATACAAAAATATGTTAAAACACGGAGTTTGAGGACCGATTTAAACCAACAGTAGGGATGCTTTTGGGGTCACTCACAAGTGTGAATGGTTTATTTCAGCAGAATACAAAAATATGTTAAAACACCGAGTTTGAGGCCCGTTTTAAACCAATGTGGTATGCCGTTGGGGCCACTCACAAGTGTGGGTGGTTAATAGAAAATGACCTTATGCTACACAGCAGTAACACATCTACCCTACATGGAATCACATGTGATTGACATCGGCCACGGTGTCACTCGCGATCGGGACAGAGCACTCCGTCATATCGTCGATTTCCACAGGAGTGGCATAATCTATATGAAATTCAAATTTACTAAAAAGGAAAGAGCTCACCCCGGTTTTTATATGCCAATAAATTTTATTAGTGCAATGAGCATCCAGGATCGTCCAGTGTATTCTAAATTTCTGATTTGACCATTTGAACCTATTTTTGGAGTGAAAATTCCACATGATCAGCAAAACATTCGCATCCTGTCGCTGCTTAACAGAACATCCTTAGTCCGGCCACCACCTTCAGAACCAAAACCACTGAAGTCGTCAAAAACTCCGAAGCTACAAACTTTAATTTAATGCTAAACGAATTTGCTAATAAAGAAACAGGAAACGAAACGTGACAGCTCAGACAAAACTGAACCTTCTGCCAGGCCTAAAAGAACACATGTCACTTTAAATTAACATTTGGCGTTTAGTTGCTACATATTTTCTGTTTTCCCGCTGTATTTACTGGCTACAATGTGCTTTCGGCTTTCGATTCATTTTTGCGTTGAACGCGGTGCCACACAATCACCAAGTGATCCGATCGGAAGCTTCGAGAACTAGCACTCAATCGAATCAGGAAACGAAAATGAATTACCAACAGAAGCCAACGAACGAATCAATCAATTGTATAAGCAAGCAGTGATGAACACGCATACACTTGACAGGCGATGAAGTTCATGCTATGTTCATTCAATGTTTACCTTGGCCCATCAGTTCTCGGTTTGAGAGGTGAAGCAGAACTTCTCATTGTGTGCGTCTATTGAATCAATAAAGAGCGTGATTTATGATACGATTGGAACCACCCTTCATTGACTTTTAAAAAATCGTTTTGTGGCCCTGAAATGGGCCTTTTGGTTTGTCATGCTATTCTAGACGTAAGATTGCTAGATGGTGATTTCTGCGCTACAGAGTTATACAGATGCCCTTAAAATGTCAGAACCATATTCGAAATTGATGACATGTTAAGCAAATATGCCATGGAAAATAACCTGTATTCTTAAAACAACTCTTTATACACCGGGAATTTTTAAATGAAACAAAATTTTCACAATTATCTTGAAAACTTATTTTGTCTCCTTCAAAATAACACCCATTTAAAGCAACACACATGCGCCAACACTCATTCATGCACTTTTCATAGTCTTTAGCAACCTTCTTTCGATGGTATTTTTGCACGAAATTCAGCTCTTTAGGAACAAGCCAAGCCGGTTTGCATGCCCAAAGGAACAAGCCAAGCCGGTTTTCATATAAAATGTTGAGATCACTAGCCACCTCAATAAGGCTCAAACGGCCTTTTTCAAGCACGGTTGTCTGAATAATTGCCACGTTTTCGTCGGAATTTTATGTTGAATGGCGTCTTGAACGCGACAAGTCCTCGATCACTTCACGACCACCTTAGAACTCGTTGTACCAGTCGTATGCTCTGGTTTTCGAATGAGCAGATTCTATAAAAGCTTTCTGCAGCATTCCCAACGATTCCGCTCAAGACATTTCGTAGGAAATAATATTGCAAACGAAATTCTTTGATCCTTGCCTCTGCTTCACTTTTTGTACGTATAATTTTGACTTCCCAACTTTGCGAGCCACACTTCGCACAGAAAGATTGAGATTTTTCTCAATAGTGGCTACCACCTTCTTGTCCATTTGTCGGGAGCATACTTTTCGATTTGTTCCACTTCAAACCTTCAAGTGCTGGTCAAATGATACTTTTCGGTAGTTTTAGTTTCTTGGCAAGATCGCGTACCGATAAATTCAGATTTTGCTGCCGTTCGTACAAAATGCGTTTGCGCACTTCCACTTGATTCGCCACCATTTTACTGAATGTAACAAGAATGTTAACATGTTGTACCACGAAATAAAGTGGAGAGTTTCAGATGTCATATAAGTGAAACGTTTCAGCGATCCGTGAAAAAATTCAAAATCTACACTGAACGAAAAATGTCCGAAATTTAACGTGGACAGGCTTTACTCATGGAAGAACTTACTCCTGGGATCAAATATCGACCACATTAAAGAGCACAACATACCGATAATGTTTTAGATTGATCGGGTTCTAGAGCTACAGTTTAAAATTTTGATTCCGGTAGAATCTACGAAAGGAACCTGGCGCATCTGAAGAAGCTACGAAGTTACACGAAATCATCTCTACTGGAATCCTTGAACGCCTCTGATGTATCTAGGTTTTCAGAAACCCAAAATCAAACTGATAAAGATTGTACTCGAAAAAAAAATGATCACCAAAAATTAATTTTAAGTCGGATATTTTTGAAACTCTCAGGGAATAAATAAACACATTACATTTTTGTTAAGTTGGTTTATTTAACCACTCTCCTAGGCTAAATGCCTGCAACTTGGACTTAACGCTACCCATAAACACTTGCGCCATCTTTATTCCACACTTTTCTCAAACCCTTGTCGTTTTTGTCCCTTTTTCTCCTCTCCACCCCCTCCCCCCCCCCACCCCTCCCACCCGCCCCCCCCAACCCCCCGCCCGGGGGGCGGGTCTTTTTTTTTTTTGCCCTCCCCCCGCTCTATCCCCCCCCCCCCCCACCACCAGCTTTTGGGCAATTTTTCTCTCCTCTCCGGAACATCCATGCGGGCTTGTTAGCTTAGCTTGCTTAGCTTGACTGACTGCACGTATCAATGGTTGCTATTCCGTGATTGATCAGAATCAGTGAAATTGCACAATGAATCAACTGAATGGGGCTGGGAGTAACCGACCATTCTCACTGTACACGTTTCAGTGACTCAATTTCTTTAATAATCAATAACGGCGCCAGCCACGTCCTTGCAATCAGGTGGGAATAGGGAAGGAAAGTTAGTGTGACCTTTGCTGTTTAGGGACCGTGTTTACCTCTGCATCCCCACAAAGGTCACAGGAAGGAGGTTTTTCTATGTTAGTAGGGTAGGGTTCGATGGATCAGGATTCACCTTGACAAGTGATGTGATCATATATATAATTCATGATAAGATTATATTATATTTGATGTAGGTTCAAAATAAAGTGATAGAGGGGCAAAATTAATAACAATTACCTGTTTCGTTCCGCGTTTTGAGAGCACTTACCACCTCTCAATTGTCTGAAAATCCTTTGCGTGGTCTGACTGGTTAGCGTTCTGCTTCCACCAAGGTATTCGTGTTGTTTAAAGGATTCACATTCAGATTTGCCCCCCATGGCATTGCTCTCGGGCCTTTTATAGGGAAGAGTGCAAAAGAACATGCAAGAGAAAAGAGAGAAGGCATTAGTGATTAGCAACAGATTAGACGCGCATGTAAGATATTCACGGTGATATTCTCACTGCGGCCGTTCAAAATAGTTCGACTGACGCATATGAGAGATCATTCCCGAGTCTCCACTCGTTAAACCAATCCCATCACATTTAATTATAGAAGCCAAGACCCCCCCCCCCCCCCCCCTTCCTGCTTGAGATCTTTTACATTCGTTTCCTCATTCACCGTAGTATTTTCCACCTAACTAACATGAAACAAAGCTGAGAATCCAAAAAAAAAAACTACAATCGTGTCAATGGAAACTCAGTTTTTTCAGCATGAAACCCGGTCAAATTTTTCACTTATTCATTACGTTAACACTCGCGAACACATTCACGCACAGTTCACCACCGGTTTTGGTCAGTTCTGATTTTAATATCGAAAAATAACGAAAACAATTTGACCTACAGATTCAGACGTCCCCCATTTTCAAACAAAAACTCAACTTTTCTTAACTTTCAATTTGCTCAACTACAATGTACAAACTATTTAACTACTGGAACCAAAAACTGCATCAAACAAGTTGAACCCTCTAAAGAGAGCAAGCTATGCTCATACATTTAAAGTAACGATTGAAGGATTTGGTGAAATTAGAGTCCTTCGAAGCCATTCGTGCCTTTTGGTAACTTAATGCTTCTGTTGATTTTTAAGCTTGGTCCTATACCCAATGATTTCATTATCTCCAATCCGCTCAACCAATCGCAATATTTTGTGATATAGTGGGCGGAATATTATAATTTTAGATATCTCAATGCAGACGTCTTCCAAATTTGGCAGATCGACAGGCAATCGGTGGATAACCACCTGGTACCTCATAGCAATATGCTTAAAGGCGGACCGGAAGTTTCGATAAGCTTCATCCCCCCAAAACATCCAGGCGGGCTTGTTGACGAAAAACTCCTGGCCGGGGATCTGATTGGCGTTCGCTTTCATGTACGCCTCGTCGTCCATTACGATGCATTTTGGCTGCATCAACTCGCGATACTGCTTCCTAGCGCGGGATTTGGCCACCGTCATCTGTTTATCGGTTTGGTTAGGCGCCTTCATTACCTAGACGACATGAAGCCCGGCCTGCTTCATTGTCTGCTGGACGAACCAAACGGAATAATTGACCTTCTTGGTCACGTCCCGAATCGAACGCGCTTGGAGTAATCCCTCACCTTCCTTGCGTTCACGGGGTCGGTCGTCTTCGTGGATTTTCCACGACCGCGCCTATAATGTTTTGTCGAAGCACTTCTTGCTTGGAAGCCATCTCAATAACCGCTTGACAGATTGTGAAAATGAACTGCATCATGGATTCGAGAACAAGCAAAAATTACACCGTGAACTGAATCACGTAATCGTGAACTAAATCACGTTTTTAGGTAAAAATCCTGAAAACGTGAACTAGTTCACGGTCCGTTTTCATTTTTGTGAACGCTTTTGTTTCTGTGTGCACTTGTAAACATTACACTCTAAACTAGTTTCATCAATTTCAAACCATGCAATAAAAAGTTATACACAAAAGAAAGTGCATTTTTTTTCGAGTACAATCTTTATCATACACTTGTATGATACAAGTTTTGTTATTCCAGATACCATCTTGGAGTCAGCTATATCGCATGTCACATTTAGTTATGAAAATTGGCTAATTTTGTTATTATCTGTTCTCAATTTTAAAAGACTTTTTTCAGGAACATTACTAGTTGATACACTTATTTATTGTTTGGATACGAATTGGTGCTTTTCTTCGTATCCAAACAATAGTATTATTTTATTTCAATTATTAGCGTATGAACTTGATATCAGGAAAGAATAGGTAGATTGGTCGAACTCTTGCGTGATTTGCATAGTAACTTCTTCAAAAAAAATTCTTCCTTTTCAGAACACCCTAGTCAAGGCAAACCGGCATCTATTGGATGTATCGTTCGAGAGTACGGAGGGTCTCTACGGCGACATGGACTCCGACGATATGTACGATGACGTTATAGACGATGATGATGAGGACTTCATGGGCTATGATTACGGAGATGATGATTCCCTGCTGTGGGGTCTAGACTATGATTCGGATCTGGGTAGTAATTGTTGTCCCAATTTTGTCCTATAAGGCTTTCTTTCAAATGATGCATTTCTTTTTGCATTTTTTTTTTCTAGATTTTTCAGACATGTGCCCGTACTTTTACGACACCGACGACGACGAACGGTATTTGTACTACATGTAAGTTGCTAGATGCACGCAAAAATGGAACAACTCGTCGCGAAGCATATAAATGGTCCATACGAGCTGAGAGAGAGAGAAAGATTACAATCATTCAAAAAAGCGTAGTTGAAAACTGAAATCAACCGAAACAGGAAACGGGTTGTTTTCGATAGGTTATTAGCGGCTACTTAAGAATGGTCCCTACTATTTGGAAGGGTGCCCTCCGTAATATCCCGTATAAATTCGTATGTTACTCGCTATCCTTATCAGCAGAAGGGAAGTCAACTTTCGACCTACGTAATTTCAGTAATAAGACACCCAAGTCATACGATATTCCCACGGTGGTCTGTAGAACACTGGTTGTTTAATTTTATTACATTGTTTTAAATTTGCATACTGAAGACTCATAAAGACGCGGATAGTTGATGAACCGTTTTTGTTTTAAGTTATGTTTATTTGTCTCTTCAAGTTATTAATTTTCCTTCTTTAATTGTCTGTTCGCTTCCAGAAGTACTGCATCTTATAAAAAATATGTACCTCGTGTATGAGAACGTTCATCTCAAACATTGAAAAGATTAATAAAATGAATTAGAATCCAATTTAACTACTAAAGTTTGGTATCCAGGTATCATTTCTTCGAAAACTCCAGGACGGTATTTTTTTTAAATGAAAACACGTTTTCGGTCTTCCTGGTGATTATATTCTAAGCAAGTGGCAAAGAATGATTAATAGGTGTTATTCCGACAGGAATCAGTGGTTTATTTATTGAGTAAGTAAAGGTGTTCTAGATTTACCTGTACGCTGGCCGCAGGGGAGAAAAAAATATTTTCAATGCAAAAGGTACAAACTCATTGGTTGTCCCATACAACAATCCAACATGACTCATTCCATTTTATTTGCACAGAGAATTATATCGTTCGATTTAGCAATTGTCGACTCCGGTGCGTCTCACTCGGCTCGTAGAATAGGCCATATTGTATTATGTTTCATATAAAGATATATTAGGTTTACTTCCACCTTTTTCTTGTTAGATGCTCTACAACCCCACAAACATCGGTGTCGAATAACCGCTTGTTCAAACAAATTTGGAGAAGTTATTCAGCTTTCTAGAAGGAAAAGCTGAACAACTTCTCCAAATTTGTATGAACAAGTCGAATAACCATTCGACACCGATTTTTGTTGGGAATGGCTAAATTTGTATATGGTGTTTATTTTTAAATTAATTAACGGTTTACAGCATCGAATTTAAAGAGGAAGTCGAAGTGATTATATTATTTAATTTATATGCCCATTAGGGCAAACAAGAAATTATTGCAACACGGTTAATTTACATTAAATCTCATGTATTTATCTGCTAAAAACCAAATTTACTGGGAAGTTTTATTCATGTATTAAGCTCAGTTTATATACATTACACTACCCACACAACCAGAAGTCGTATAACAGTGTTCAGATAGTATCGTATATTTCTACATTTTGGTCAAAATCGCACATAGTTGTGCCTCTTATCGTACTATGTTTAAGTTGAATCGTATAGAGTGCAAATTTCCGACTTATATACGATGTGTAATTTATCCGTCGTACAGTGTTACAAACTAATTCAGATTTACAACGTTAGACTTTTTTAAATGAATTTGTTGTTACAGATGAAATCGCATACGAAGCCAAATTAACTCGTTTGAGAAAACAATGAAATTTGTACATATATGGCCTCCACGTTTGCACGTATAAGCCATATTTTTGCATTCTATACGATTTGATTGCTTACATATATGTTTGTATATCAGGAAAACAAATTTCAATATACGTACAATTTGGTTGTCTGAGTAGTTTAGAAAATAAATCAAAAGTGATGAACTTTATAATTCGACTAATGTGTATAATGTGAAATTTTATGCAGAATTGCAAAAATGCGGTCAAAAAAAAATTAAAGTAGAACAGTTTTCGAGATATGGATAAAAGTTGATTTTTTAATAAATGAACAAAAACACATTTACTTAAAATAGAATATCTCCAACGCGTGTGATCCAATTTTAAATATTTCGTCATAAAATGAAGAAGAATTAAATTTAACACTGATCTTCTGAATATTGCAATATTCTGGGAGTAATAGTTTCGACGCTATTTATAAGTATATATAATTTTTTGCTTTTTTTTTTGAGATTTGTAAAAAAATTGTGCTAAACAAATGATTTATACCAAAATAACGTCAGCCAAAAAATATATTGCATGTGTAGCTTAAAGCCAAAGAAAAAACGAAGAAAATTAGGGCTCAATGGTGAAACTCGGTTAAAAAATGAAGAAGTTATGCTGGTTTTTGTAAAAAGTGCAAAAATGCGGGAAAACACAGAAATTTGAAAGAAATACGCCCATCTCTCTATCTCTATCGGACACACACACACACACACACACACACACACACACACACACACACACACACACACACACACACACACACACACACACACACACACACACACACTACACACACTGTTTTTTTGTCATTCTTGAGCATTATAGGCAAATTTCTTTAAAATAAGTTTATTAAAACTTAAAAATGATTCAAACTTGAGCTTCGTCGTTTATGCGTCGTTTTGGTTTCTCTAACTAGAAACCAACAGTAGTCACCCAGCATTGATTCGTCCCAAAAACCTTGATATCGTCGTTCTATTTGCTTCATTTGTTGGTGGAATCGTTCACCGTGCTCATCACTTTCGTCGCCAAGATTCGGTGGGAAGAAATCCAAATGTGAGTGGAGGAAATGGATTTTCAATGACATGTTCACACCTATAGTTATGAAGAGCAAGGAGTTATAAACTATGTACATGAAACATGGGTAACTTGATTAGTTATTTTTAGATTTAATATTACCTATTTATAAGTTTTCCAGCAAATTCTCAATAACTTAAACATGATCCGCTCTCGAACAACCAGTCGAAATGATTTCCACGCTTCTTGCTCATCAGGAGCCAAAACTGCGAAGAAATGTTTGTTCTCAAGCATTTTTTTTATTTGAGAACCCACGAAAACACCTTCCTTAAACTTTGCATCCGATATGTTTGGGAATACTGATTTCAGATATTCAAATGCAGGTCCATTCTTTTCCAATAAAATTCTTGAAGAGTCCAAGTTTTATATGTAACGGTGGGAGAATAATTTGATGTTTATCCACGAGAGGAACACATTACACGTTTTCTTTCCCAAGAGTCAAACTTGCCCTCTTTGGCCAGACTTTTTGAACGTAATGCTCCTTACGTGCTCGGCTGTCCCATTTACAGAGAAAGCACATGTATTTTGTGTACACATTTTGTAACCCAGACAACATGGCAACAACCTTAAGATCGGAGCAAATCTTCCAAGAGTGTTGCTTATAATTTATCAAATTCAGCAGCAGCCATTGATTCATCCGATTCCTTCATGTTAACAGCATGAGCCATCGGTATCGAGGGTTTCCAGTAAAACAGCCTTCAAACTCAGTTTACTGCTGTCGATAAACAAACGCCATTCACTTGGATTGTGATGCTCCCCAAACTCTCGAACAAATCGTTTATATCTCGGCAAAAACTAGCGTTATTTTGTTTGGAGAAGTTTTTAGCGAATTGTTCATCACGATTTCTGTAGTACGAAATTGTCACACTAGGCTCTAATAAATTTCTTTCTTTTAAGCGTGATGCAAGCAGTTCGGATTTCTGTTTTGACAATTCCAAATCACGTACCAAATCATTGAGTTCTGCTTGGGGAAATAATGATGGTTTTGTTTCAAATTCTGTGTCGCTTTGATCTGCGTCCTCGTTAACCAGCTGAGCAGTATCTCCAAATGAAGACTCCCTTTTTGGTTTTGGGTAAATAGGGTACCGGTTTGAATTCGAATGTGGAGTTCGTTTTTCTACAGATTGCACATCAGCATACTGCACGGACTTATGGCGGCCAGTTGTTGAACTTCGGTGAGGCAGAAATAACAATCTGTAGCATGGCAAAAATGTTCATTCCAAATATCTGGCTTATCAAAGGACAAATAGTGGCTTTACAGTGACAGAAATGAGAGTATATAACAAATTTGAATGGGACCAGTGGTAGACCATACATACCTTTTACCTGCTATCCACCTAGCCAGACATGTTTAGCACGAATTACACAGGCACCCATGGTTTATCCAGATTCTCCGGAACGCAGATTGAAGAGAAGCATTGAATTTAATCGGTGTCGTAAAAACGTAGACGCCACAGGCATAACAAAACTTTTGTGGATCATTTTTGCATTTGAATTCCCGT
>JAHHFK020005716.1:0-139448 GCA_024533555.2 Aedes koreicus | reverse complement strand
GTGAATACAAGATCAGGCCTCAACAGTGGGGGAACGTTGTGTTCACGATACAGAGGAACAAGACGCTTTTTTTATGCATATGGCATATGCATTGCAAATAGCATGCCGCACAAGAATTTTTGTTGCCGAACTTCTCCATTCCGATCGTTCTTATGTCAGTAAGTTTTCCCCAAAAACCGCATTATAAACCTGTTGCCTCGGTAGCGTAGTTGTGTACAGTTTGCAATAAATTTTTCTTCATCCATCAAAATGCTATGATTGGGAGGCTTTCTTCGGGATTCATGGGTACCGGCGCTACTACGGACCAGATTTTCGCGATTTGGCAAGTGCTGCAGAAATGTCACGAATATAACGTGTCCACACATCATCTTCGAATCTCTTCGAATCTCAGAGAAGGTTACGGCAAGGTGATGGATTGTCGTGTCTGTTGTTTAACATTGCATTGGAGGGTGTGATTTGAAGAGCTGGGATAGACACGAGTGGCACAATCTTCAAGAAGTCTGTCCAACTATTTGGCTTCACCGACGCTGTTGATATCGTAGCACGTAACTTTGAGACGATGGCGGACACGTTCATCAGACTTAAGGCATGAAGGGAAGAGGCTCACGAGAAGACAATGTTAGCCTCCTACCAAAGTTCAGATCGACGGTGATGAAATCGAGGTAGTAGAAGAATTCGTGTACCTGAGTTCATTGGTGACCGCCGATAACGACACCAGCAGAGAAATGCAAAGGCGCATTATGGCTGGCAATCGTTAAGGAAAATTTCTCCACTCCCTGGGCATAGGGTATGATTGTACTTGTCACACAACAATACTTATGCAAAAATGGTACCTGGCATCGAAAGCTCTTAATTAATAACTGTGGAAGTGCATTTGGAACACCAAGTTGAGCAATAAGCTAATTGTGAAAGTAATAGGCTTGAAACGCTAAGAAAGAAAGAAGAAAGAAAAAGAAGATGTCCTGCTGTTATTTTTCTTGTTTTACACTTTGGACGAATCCAACGGATACCTACAGTTTCGTGGTAACCTGCCAGACTGAGCTCGATTTATCGGATAGCAGAAGCTCGATGAAATCCACGCTCGACCAAAACTTTTACTATTTCTCGGCGAAAGTAAAACGGGCTTTCTTTTGACGAGTTAGCAATCGTGGTGCAGGTGTCGCGAATGCGAACGAAAAATTGGGATCCTCGTTTAAAACTTGGCGAATCCAACGGGCATATATCGACAGACTCATCCTTTTCCTAATTTCTGCCGATGACAGCTTTTCGTAGATTGCTATCCGTTTTATTCCCCTTTTGATGCGCTGTGTCACGGTGGATAGACGTCAATATCGCTGCTTCGTGGCATACTTCTCACCCGTCCGTAGGTCATTATGAATCACATCCTTGCTCCTACCAATTCTGATGCCTATTTCACGCAAGCTCATAATTAGTGAGCTTTGTGGTCAAGCGGTTAGCGGCATCACCCGTCGTTCAGGTGATTGCCATGTGGTTGAGGGTTCGATTCCCGCTGCAGCCTGTGGAACCTCACGCAAAACGAATGTGTCCATACTGGTCCACTGGCTGTTAGGTTATGTTGTCCGTTGTAATTCGCTCTATGTTAACTTAGCAAACAACTAACACAATTCTATTTTCTATCTTTTTACAGGTGAGTTTAAACTGCTTTTTGAACAACCCTCGAAACTGGTAATGTATAATTAATTTGCAAACAATGTGCCACTAAACAAAACCAATGTGATGTTCAAAATAAAAATCACATACGACAGACTCACATCTACATCTCAATCTCAAATACACTAGAATTTCAGACTTTTTCAAGTTCACAGGCTCTCAGAATGAGTGTTTTGCCTCTCTTCTCGTATCATATCCGTAAATATTTAACACTACATTCTCGCATGAAAAGCGCTCGATCGTGCAAAAAAAAAAAAAACACTGAAGAAGGTGATGAGCATGAACATCCAAAGCTGCCCGTCGTCGTTGGAGGATTTTTCCAAAACGCTCACGCATTCCGCCCTCAAGTTGTTTGTCTTTGCAACACATCATTCTTGCTTTTTCTCTCACGAGAATATGACTCCATCAAACGGATTTACGAGCCGGAATCCATCAGGCTGACGACGGCGGCGACTGACACTGCTGACTGTGATTCACCGACCGTCAGCTGCGTTGCGGTGCAGAAGTCCTCAGCGAGACGACCGTAAAGCAAAGATGGATGGCGCCATCAATCAGAATTTCTCCCTTGAACACAACTTTCATCACTTAGCTGCCGGTTTTGGTACACTCCTCGAAACAGTACGAGTTAGTGGACATCGAATGGCTCCGTGTTCCGGTTGGTGAGCTTTCCGCAGCCAATGGGAAGGCTTTCGGAAAATTATTGTAAACAAAGCAATTAAAGCTAAACTCAAATAATTCAACTAAAATGGAGCCACATTGAATTAATTCGCGATAAAACGCAACTACTATTTGCATATTGATCGGAGTTTGAACAAAGAGATAGAAGAAAAGTGATTGGGAACTGCTGGGAATTTCAGCATGATCAAACTTTTTTTCTTATCGCGGTGGAGCTTCTCGGAACCACAAGCGGATTAAACTTGTCTCGGAAATCTCCGTGCGAACTTCCTGGCTTCCGGGCTGTCACGGATTGCACGTCCTGGGGGTGGAGATTTTCTCAATTAAAAACTTCTTGGGATGTAAATCAATCCAGCCTAGCAAATCACCACTTGCTTCAGGTGGCTCAAGGTCTCATTCGCACAAAGCGTGGAGCAAAGTTCAATTGGTTCAGGCTTAAGTAGAAGATTATGGTGCGACATCGTTGGTGTTATTGTGTAATGCTTGGCTGGTGGCTTGAACGTCTATGTTGTTGAGACAATTATCTTTAATTTTTTTTCCGTTGGGTATTGTGGTTCGTTAATTTAATGTTTCTTAAATATGTATCTTCCTTTTTTTTCCTGATTCAAATCCTTCTACGTAAACTTTTGCATGCATTCCTTTATATTTTCCACATTTATGCTTCCCTGCATTTCCGTTTTTTTCACTAATATGAACTTCAACTCCACTTATGAACTACAGAGAATCAATTCACTCATGTAAATTTTTATAAGTCGGTTATCTGTTGGCTACAGATGATCTATTCGATCTAGTATGCCATGACCAATCGTAGTGTTTTGTATTAATTTGGAACAATGGTATATGTGCATTGTGAGTGGTTCCTTTTTTGTATTAGGTGTAGTAGAGTTTTGCTAGGATGACGTTGGTTTTAAAGGCAATAAATATCTCACGGTTACCTCAGATATTTGAAATTCATTACTCAATAAAATTTCAAGGCATCTAGGAATCCAGTTATTTCAATATTTTAATAAGCACAAACCTTGTCGGCCCCCATGAAACTTGTGTCTACTGATTATTCCTAACAAACACATGTCAAACATCATTTATAGTATATATATTTAATTCAAGAACAGTATATGTCCAACCGAAGTGAAAATAGATACTCCATCTGTTCTCAGAAGAACTCAACCATTCCAGCTTTCTTCGAACGATTTGCATTCCAGTGACCAGGCCTGTTATGACTAGTGCTACTTGTACTCGGTCCTCATCGGTGAATGTAAGTCGCCAGCTTTATGACTCAGCTGATCCAGTGGTACTCAAGGACTCCATCATGCGAAAAGAATCAAAAGATCTCACGACTGCTTGTGAATCCGGCAGCAAAGGTACTCATCGCTGCCTCAATATCTTCTACACGGCCAGAAATTGAACTCAACTTGAGAGCCCAGTTTACTCAGTCACATGGGAACTGCGACTCAGTCTCGTAAGTTACTCAGTCTACGAGTGAGTTCAATTTCTGGCCGTGTAGAAGATTGCTCATGAACTTACTACTGACATTGCTCCTGAACTTTCTATTGATCTCGTCTATATCGAGTGCGTCACTCAAATTTCAGACTCTCTTGGGCTACGTGAGCTACTTTATTTGGCGACTTTAGCCGACCAGGGCTCGCTCGGAAAAGTGCTTCTAAGGGCTACCTATAGCCTGATCCATGTGAATCTACCTTCAGTAGATCTAGCTCTGCGCTCATCGATGGCTCATCTTTACTCCATTTTAAGCAACTTCAGTTGTTAACCACAGTCCAGTTGTTAACCACAGAAACTTAACCTGTACCGGCAAGTTCTGGTATGCGGATGGGTCTCAAGTCTTCTGAGCGTATGAGTATGTACCTCAGGTCTTCTTGGGTGATAGGGCCAACCATTAACGCGTCATTGCTGATTTGTCCAAGGCGTCAAAAACAATGCGTACTTTTGTCGATGTGCTATCTTCTCTAATAATAGCGTGGTGCAGAAGATGGTAGCTCGGTGTCGGCTGACAGTCAGGCTGTTGAACACTTTTCATGTGATCTAGGTTGTAGTATTCGTCCATAAATTCACAGTATTGTTTCCTCAAGTCTTCGTTGCGGGTGAGTCGACGTTCTAGCAGATGAAAACGCTTGATTGCCGTGTTCCGGTTGTCGTTCAAGCTGGCCAAGACATTCTCCTTTACTGGCAGGCGGAGTATGTATCTCCCTTCAGGATTGCGGGAAAAGTTTGGCAGAAAATGCCGTTCACATGCAGCTTCTTCAACGGAGCAGCATGGTGAAGACTCATCTTCTTCCAATGACCAAAATCTCTCCATCATTGCAAGCAGGTTTCGTTGGCGTTGGCAGCGACGGGAGCGATTGTATGGCAGTGTACAAATCGACCAGCTATTACCCAACCGAGAGTAGAGTTCACGAGAATCGGCAGAGATTCACCAAGTTGAATGAGATCGACGGGGTTAGCATGATAGAAGGCTGGATCAGCGAGCTGCAGTTCGGGAGTAATGGTCCACGACGTTTTGTCAATCGAAGTGGACGGCAAGTCAACGGTGCGTGAAGGAAGAACGAGAAATTCTACAGCTGCGGCGAAATCAGAGATGCGAGAGTGAATATTCGAGATGAACTTTTGTTGAGCTTGAGAGGATGACCGACCAATTCCCGCAATGGGAACTGAGATTTTTATTCCTGCGAACCGACAGTGATTGGGACAGGGTTTCCGAAATGAAGCAACACTCGCTGCCCGAATCCAAGCGTGGTTTTGCAGCGTGCTGAACTCCAGTATCGTCGGACCAAGATGGCACAGTTGTGGCTAGAAGAACGATGCTGTTCCCTTTTTCTGCTGAAGCGTAGCGGGTTGGTTCGATGGCTGTTGCGGAGAATGTGGGAGCTGAGGGCTGGGCGCTTGACTGTGCCGGAGAGTGGTTGACGGTAGGTGGTTTTTTCGGAAGTAGAACGGTGCGGCATTTCCGGTAGGATGACTGGATGACGAACAATCTTTCACTAGATATCCCTTCCGCAAACCGTTACGGCACAGCGGATGGCGTCGTACTTCTATCTCTTTCTCCTCCACTCTGAGGTTCGAAAAGGATGCGTACATGTATAAGGTATGATGATAGCTGCACAAGAGACATTTTCGAGGGTTGGATTATGTCGCACCATGATTGAAAACTGGGTGGCTGGCTGACATCTTCGGCCTGTTGTCGACTGGAGTCTCTGCAGTCTTGCTCTGGATGGTTTGGAGTACAATGACACGTCGTTGGATGAATTTGGTAAGGGCTTGAAACAAGACAACGATCCGGGTGGACGCATATTCCTCCCAGTCCCTCCGTGTTGTGGGGTCCGTCCGAGTGCCAAGCATTCGGACGAGTAAAAGATCACAGCACTGGCTCTGCTCACCGAGTTGTTGAAGTACCTTCACTTTAGATTCAAATTTCTCCATTAGTTAGTGGAGTTCCGCTGCTGGCTCCCGCTTGATGGCCGAAAACTCGAACAAAGCGTCCAACAAAGGTCTGCTTCAAACGCAAGGGGTTTTTGGTTATGATCCTCAAGCAGCTTCAAGGCAACCATGTAATTATTTGCACTGGTCTGGATTGTTTGAATGAATTTGATAATATCTTCTAGTTAGAGACGAGCCCAATTATATGGTTTTTTTTTTTCGATGTTTGAGAGGTCAGTCGATGAGAAAAAAAAATCGGGTTTTTCGAATGGCCGGGAATGGTCGAGAAGCAAGATTTAAGTGCTCAGCTGTGAGAAAAGGGTCTCAGTGTTTGGGTTGAAGCAGCCTTCGAATGGCCACGACATGGATGAGACCCATCGGTGGAACTTCTCACTGTCTGCGAAGAGTCCGCAGATTGCCTTCTACTTGACCGACCAACCTTGCTCGTTGCGCCCCTCTTCTTCTTGTGCCCATCGGTTCGTTTTCAAGAATCATTTTAACTAAGCTGTCGTTCGACATTCTTACGACAAGCACAACCCATCGTAGTCGACCGGTCGAGCAGTATGTTGGTTTGTAAATGACTGGACAATGCGTACCTTTGTTCCTTCGTGTACCTGCAGGTATGACTTAGATCCTATTGCGACCCTTAGCCTCTTGTCTAGAAACTCCTATCCCGTGGTGCCGACTGGGTTATGAGTAACCATAGAAAAGATCGGGCAACCAACCCCGGTGGAACATTGGTCATATGCTTACAGGGAAGAGGAGGTGCCTTCTACGAAGGGTGCAGCCTTTCTGAGTTTTTATTCTTCATATCAGGGGCGTCTGTTCTCCATGTTAGGATCGACTGATCATCGTCCTTGTGCCAGCGTGGGACTTTAATCAGTTCTGTGCATGATGGTCCTCCAGCGAGACAGGGGGTTGGGGAACAAGCTGCCCTTAAAAATACAAAGAGACAAAAAATACAGAAGTTAATATGGGCCGGAACAAACGGCAAAGACCTAGTCGACGAACTAAGGACTACGATTGGAATCTTGAAACGCGGACAACGGTGCTGGCTGGCTCGAATGCGTGGTGTTCTGGCTTGTCATTGATGGCATGGAGCAGTGCTTTGTAAGCAGATTTTGTTGTTTTGTTGTCCTGACACAGACTGAACTCTACGGTAAGCCAGTAAACCGTAGATAGCTTCTCGATTTTCTCATGAAACACACCCAGCGACGCGAGGTCAATCTCCTGGGAGAACTGAGTGGAGCACGGATAGACCAGCAGTGGCATATGGCCCAGAAGTTAGTGGATGCAGTCTAGTTCTGGTGAGGGATATGGCGAGTTGATATTTTGGACGTACTGGGTGCTCTAGAAGATGCCGAACTTCCCGAGCGGTGAGCAGACCTACTGCCGGACGCAGTGTGAAAGCGATGTTCTTGCGGAGGAAGTTACTCATCTCCTGCAGCGGTGGAATACGCTCATGGACGAAGATTTTTTCGTCTTCGAGATTCTTTAACACGGCTACGAACTCGCAGCCTGCATGCTTAGTCATGAGTTCCTTGACGTGGTTGAACACGGCCGACCAGGTCTTGTTCTCAATGTCGGTTAAGTTGATGAATGGGATTGAGTCTCCGTACTTGTACAGATCCGGCAATTGAACTATTACATTACTTCAACAGTCATAATTTCGTTGCCCACGAAACTGTATTGGACGATCCCTCGTCACTTTGTTTACATTGTATCTTGGCTCTCAGTGGATGTATGTTTTACTTTTGTTATCGAGTGTTATCCGGGAAAATGGATCTCGAACAGAAATAAAGTGCCGTGGTTGCCTTGTTCTGAGCTGGAAAACGGCAAAAAGACATAGTTCGTGAGCTGTCCGATTCGCGTGTGCGCAGAAGTTTTGTTCTAAGCTGGAAAACGGTAAAAAGACATAGTTCGGTAGCTGTCCGATTCACGTGTGTGCAGCATTTTTTACACCGTACAGTCAAAAGATACCTCTAGACCGGAAGTAAGGATAAACGGTATGGTGGGGACGTCGAGCTACTGTGGTGACACCTGCCGTGGTGAATATCGTCATGTGAAATCATCGACATAATGCGACTAAATTGACGGATGATCTCAATGTATCGGATTGAGGTCTCCGTCGGATCCGTCGGATCAAGCCCTACAAGATCCAAAAGGTTCAAGACTTTTTGGTGAGGCAGAAACAAGAACGTGTAAAAAAAGCGAAGGCGCTGCTGAAGAGAGCCGCGGAAGGATGGTTGGAGAATATCGTGTTTACCGACGAGAAACTCTTTACCGTACAGCAGTTCGTGAATAAGCAGAACGATAGAGTTTGGCTCCCAGGAAGATCACGAACCCTTGCAACAGAAACCGGCATTGGTGATGGTTTGGGCCGGATTCCGGTGGCTTTTGTCCCTGAAGGAGTGAAGATCAACCAAAATACACATCGGAAACTAATCCTACAGAACCTTTTCAATCCGTGAGCATGTCGTCATTTTGGTTCCATGGATTGGGTGTTCCAACAGGACTCGGCGCCTGCTCACAAAGTGAAGAAAACCCAACTCTGGATTGTGGAACATTTACCAGGGTTCATTTCGAGCTCGGAGTGGCCAGTGAGTTCACCGGACCTGAACCCTATGGAATTCGCTTTCTGAAGTATGTTGGAGGCCGAAGTCTGCTCTAAAAAACATCAAGGTGTGGAAGTCCGCAAACTGGCGGCAGCCTGCGATAAAATACCACAAGGTCTCGTGCGGGCCTCGTACGATCTGCGGAGAGTGATTGAACTCAAGGACGAACAAGTTGAACTGGACCAGAGAATTTTCAAAAAGTGATTTGTTTTCAACTGAAGTTGAATTTTTGTTTTGATCATCCCTTTACTTTTTTTCCCCCTCCCCCCTCCCCTCCCCCCCCCCCCCCCCCCCCCCTCCCCCCCCCACTTCTCATCCCCATGGTTCAGTGGATCGATTGGCTGCGAGCAGAACCTCGTGGGATCTATCCCAGACCCGTTCACCCCTTCCAATTTTACTTATGACGGGTCGTAGAGTTCTCTGCATCTCTCTTAAGTAAGTGTTCAACTAACAATCCTTCCTATTCTGTCCAGTTGGAAGGATGTGATCAGGACAGTTTATTGGAGAGTTTATCACCTCGAAGTTATTAATCTCAAAATACTGCTACTTTCGATGGATGTTTGCAGCACTCGCGACCCATCTTTGGCTTGCACCACCTACGAATTTGTGCGACATGGTCAATTCTAATGCATTACTCTCAAAAACGAAAGTTCCCATAGAAGTCAATTTGTGTTTACTACGAATAGTAGTTGAGGTTTTTCACCAAATAGGGTAACTGCCCCCATATTAATCTCATTGTTCCTTTATTTATCCTACGATGAATCAAACAATTGGGCAGTTAAAGGATCGGTTTCGTTTTCTAATAATGTTTGCTTACGTTAAATAACAACAACAAACATTACTAACTAATCCTGTCACGTGTATATCGTTTTATTTCAAGTAGGATGAATTGCAAAGTGATGAGATTAATATAGGTACATCTTCCCTATAACCTTCTAGTTATTTATTACGATAAAATATGCATTGCTCTCCGAAGAGTTTCGGTCCATCAATATATTGCGCAATTAAGAGAAAATTTTCAAACTTGTTGTTTTTCTGGATCTGAAACGCGCTCTGAAATGGTTTCTCGTTGTTAGAAACAATCAAGCGCTTTGGAATTTGGGGTTCTAAAGGGTGTATTCGATAAAAATGGCACACACATATATACTCATCAAAATTAAACTGATTATCAGATTTTCTTGAAATTTTCAGGGAATAGTTAAGAACTACTAATGAGTTTTGATTTACAACATTTGTTTTATTCAATTTCGTCTCCCATCCCGAATGCCCGCACCTTCCTTTTCACTCCACCCATCAAATTTTGTACAACCGATTTTCCCAGTGTTTTTGTTGTTTTTACCCAAATTCTCTTCAATTCTAGCTCTGTTTTTATAGTTTTGGGATGTTTGCGAAGTTCCGTTTTCATAATTGCCCAGAATTTTTCAATTGGACGAAGTTCCGGTGAATTTGGTGGGTTCATATCCTTTGGCACAAAATTGACTCCGTTGGCTCGGTACCACTCCAATACGTTTCGAGCGTAGTGACAGGATGCTAGATCAGGCCAAAACAGAGTTGATCCTTTGTGCTTCTTAATGAATGGCAAGAGACGCTTCTTAAGGCACTCTTCCGTGTAAATCGCACCGTTTATTGTTCCGGAAGTGATGAAGGGAGCACTTATTTCACCACATCCGCAAATCGCCTGCCAGATTAGAAACTTCTTTGCAAATTTCGATAGTTTCTTCTTTCGAACATCCTCCGGAACATCGAACTTCGACTTGGCAACGAAATATTCTTGCCCAGGAAGTTGACGAAAGTCGGCCTTGACGTATGTTTCGTCATCCATCACGATGCAACCGGATTTGGTGAGCAGCTTCGTGTAAAGTTTCCGGGCGCGGGTTTTCGCAGTGATGTTTTGTTTTTCATTCCGGTTTGGGGCTTTTTGCACTTTGTAAACATGTAACCCAGCACGCTTCATGGTTTTCTGCACAAAACCGACTGACACCTTAGACTTTTTAGCGACATCTCGAATTGACATGTTTGGACGGTTCTTGAATTGTTGTACGACTTTCCTGGCCATTTTACTGTCCATTGGACCACTTTTACGACCACTCCTTTCCTTCCTTTGGACACTCAGACGCTCCTTGAAGGTTCTTATTACACGAGACACAGTTGTATTTGCAATTCCAAGCCTTTTAGCAATCCACCGGTGGGACGCCCCTGGATTTTGATTGTGAGTGCACAAAATTTTCTCACGGACAATTTCTTGTTTCGACGACATGACTGGAACTACTGAATGTATAACTATGAAACTTGGCAGATGTAAATAATACACTAACCCCCAAATTTTTTGTTTTTTCCCAACGACAAAAATACAAAATTTTTTGTGTGCCATTTTTATCGAATACACCCTTTATGTACATATTGATGGTTCGAAAGCTATTTGTCTGACAGAACTCAATACCCTCCTTTTAATGTTTCTGTTTTCAGCCCTGCGGAGAATAGCCTTGGTATCCCGTAAGGGAGTGTATTAGAGCCCCTTTTATTCATTATATACAATCATGACATTCGAAGAGTCTTAAATTTTGTGAAATTAATCTTTTTGCTGATAATATCTTTGCTATTCATTGTAGCTAAAAGCCTTAATGAAACCATTTCACAATTGTATGCCGTTGAAATTGAACATATGTAAAAATAAATTCATGGTAATTTCGAGAAATCGAGTAATTGAAGACGGCTCTGCTGAAATTGACTATGAGACAATTGATCGCGTGCGTTAGATCAAATTAAATCAAATGTCTCATAATAAAATATTCATAACAGTCTTTCAACAGCTGAAGAAATCCAACATGAGGAGAATAATTGAAATACCAAATTGTAAAGTGGAACAAATGTGCTGCAATTACTCATAAACAAGACATTTACCTAGTTTGCGCATAGCTTAATGTTATCACCGAAATTTGTGTGATCAAAAGTAGACCTGAAGTTTTGACTGAGAATAATTCAAGCATAACTCAACATCATTGCTGAAATAAACTGATAGCTGATACGTTAATGAAAAATGCAACTACCTGTTGGATAGTGCTCAGTTTTTTTTTACAACTTTGCTAGCATTATAAAGTTTGTAATCTCACATGTATGGCGTGAGTGCGAGACATACTAAATGATTGCATGCCTCATTTATTTAGTATGCATTACATTAACTAGTGCTTTCACGCCATAGATATCAGAGTTACAACATTTCCGTTCCAGACACTAATGAAAAAAACATGCTCTACAAGTTCATCATACATCATATTATGAAGTTGAGCTTGTACTATGAGTTACCGTCAAACTAGCCAAACTCATACTAAATGAGTCGTCCCATGCCTACTCAAGGGAACTACGCGCATAACATCCGAAAAAAAAAGATGAAAAATCATCTTAGAACCTGAAGAACAGAAGGTACTTTCAAAAACATAGCCAACACTGGGTTTGCCACAATCGGATCCTACTGAAATCATCGAACGACACCGATAGTTGCCTAACCAGATTACACTCCCTTGCAAACCTCCTCCTCCGACAGCGACAGCCGATCCCTTATCGCTCGCTCTCTGCGCCTCGACGAGATCGATAAAAGCGGATGGAGAACCTTCTAATGCAATTAAAAATTCCCATTCACTTCCCATCCGGCTTCGAGGGTAGGTTCAATTGCTGTGCGCAAACAGCTGCGGATGTCGGAAGATGAAGTGGCTCGAAGGAAAGTTTTCCAATTCAAACTCTTGTTTATCTACCGCAGGAGCAGCCAGTGCACGACGGCGACGGTTGATGGGTCCAAGTGGCATTTCTGAGTGAAAAGGGGGCTCTGATTTGATCTGGATCCATTTCGGCTGGAATTCGTGAAACAATTTCCCTCAAATCCCTCTATAATCTCAACATCTGAACTGGGAACTCGAACGGGAGGAAATGGAAACAAAATGAAATCCATCCAAAACACAGCGGCACGTCTTCGTCTAATGCCTTTGTTTCTGCACGCATTCATCTAAAACTGGCACGTAGCTCGACTGTGGTTTCCAGTGGTTTTGACCGCAAAAAAAAGAGACTCTATCGCTCGAGAAAAAAATCTTCCCATTCTTTGATGGGCGCCCATTTCTGTGTTTTTCTCCTCCTTCCGCTAAGTCCCCCTGGCGGTGTTCAATTTACCGTTTTTATGAAGAAAAAAAAATCCAGCAACTCTCGGAGAAGTAAACCTTAGACAAGTGACAAACAACAATCACCAGATGACAATCAATATGAATGTTTCAAACAATTTACGAGACATTTGTTCTTTGTAAAAAATCTATGTCAACGAATCGAGCGATAGCGAATATACTAAAATAAATAAATAAAATATTTTCTTTGCATCATAAGAACTGTTTATGTTGTATATTTATATGAATTTTCATTCACTGTTGAATAAACGTTTAACTTTTTTTTCCATATGTTTCTTTAATAACATTAGTTTTCCGTTGACTAAATTTTGCGGTGCACATTTTTTAGTGCAGCGTGATGAAAAAAATCGAAATTAAACGGCCCTCCAACCGTTAGGCATAGTTCACTCGCGCCTCTTTACCGAAAACGCCAACTTGCTAGATGGCCAGGATCTCGAGATCCAGCTCATACTGGAACTTTATATGCATATTAGTGTTGCATGATGATATAACTCTGAACTAATATCCACTGATCTACTGAACAACTTTGCTGAAAGTAGTAACTTTCGATAACGACTGTTCCAGAAAGTATAAGCACACCTTATTTTAACGGTCACTTTGAATATAATGAAATATTTCAACAAGTTTTGGCTGCGTCCTTTTGTTTACACATTTCTGAGCATCAAAAAGTGCTCAGTTTTGTGTTACCTATCAAAATGCGCGGTCTTACTCCAGAACAACGAAAAAGTATCGTGCACAAATGGTGCACTGTGAGCGGACTCTCCTTGAGAAAATTGGCCAAGAAAGAGGGTGTAAGCGTCGGAGCGGTAGGATCAGCGATTCGAAAATATAGAGAACAGTGTACGTTTGAAGATGCGCCGAAGAGTGGTCGGAAATCCGGTCCTGTTAGTCCGGATATCGATAAAAAGATCAGGGATGCTTACAAGAGAAAACCAGCGACTTCCGTTCGGGATGTTGCGAAAAAACTAGGACCTCGTCGAGTAACATCATGCGTGCCAAAGAAAGACTTGGGCTCAAAACATACCGGAAGCAGAAATAACCCAAAAAGAACCCAAAACAGGCCGCATCCGTGAAACCACGGGCCCGCAAACTCTACGATTCGTTATTGTGTAGAAATTCTGGGTGTATAATAAGGTCTGAATCCGCAATTATCCGGACAGCTATAATTATGAATAAAACATAAATTTCGCATTATATTTCCGCCGTAGTTGTTTATTTCAGATTCATGGGATGTGTTTTAACATTTCGTGAAGATAACACATAGTTATTCGGTATTTGCATAAAATTTTCGAACTTTGCGCTTAACTCCGTCCATTAGGGTTTGTACAGACTCTTCAGATATCGTAGAGGCCGTTTTTGTCCAAATTTGATGGAAGTGTTTGATGTCTTTGATTCCTTGCTTCTTTCCAGAAAGCTTCCGCTTCATCAGAGCCCAATATCTCTCGATTGGCCGTAGCTCTGGGCAATTTGGCGGGTTTGAGGTTTTTGGTACAATGTTCACTTGATTTGCTTGGTACCACTCCATCACAGTTTTAGCATAGTGGCATGATGCGAAATCGGGCCAGAACAAAGGTTTTTCTTTGTGACTTTTGATGATGGGTAGCAATCGCTTCTGCAGACACTCTTTCTGATAGATCTTCTTGTTGATTGTGCCTGTAGTGACGAAAGATTTACTCTTTTTGCCACACGTGCAAATTGCTTGCCACACAAGGTATTTTTTGGGAAATTTCGATGCCTTCTTCGTTCTGAAATGCTCAGTTGTAGCATTTCTGGCCATAGCAGGATAAAAAGCCAGCCCTGGAAGCTGCTTGAAATCCTCCAGGACATAAGTTTCATCGTCCATAAGAACGCATGAAAACTTCGTCCAAATATTAGCAGCACAAACGTCGAGCCCGGTTTTGCTGCCAAGTTCTGTTTGTCGTTGCGATTTGGAACTTGTTTTACTTGTTTTTCTTTCATCGCCATCTTGAATACTAAACATGAAATGTAAACATCAATCATAGTCTTTTTCATCATCGACTCTCAGCTATACCACAGTGAAATTTTGCATTCCTACGTGCAATATTTCAAAAGTTACAATGATTTGAAGGTGTCCGGATTAATGTGGATACAGACCTTAATGGACGATGAAACGTATGTGAAACTAGATTACAAAACGCTTCCCGGACCACAATTCTATACTGTAAGCGAAAACAAAGACATCCCCCAAACGGGCAATTTTTACCGAAAAATTCGGTTTGAAGGTTATGGTTTGGCAGGCAATAAGCGAGTGTGGTAAGCCATCTAGTCCGTACATCACAACGATAGACGATGAACACTCAGAAATACGTTAAGGAATGTCTCCAGAAGCGATTATTGCCGATGATCAGGCAGCACGAAGGTCAAGTAGTGTTTTGGCCTGATTTGGCGTCATGTCATTACGCAAAGGACACTTTAGAATGGTACAAAAGTCAAAATGCATGTTTCGTGCCGAAAGACATGAATCCGCCGAACTGCCCGGAGGCACGGCCAATCGAGACTTTTTGGGCTTTAACCAAAGCAAAGCTTCGAAAATTCACAAAACCAGCGGACGACATCCAAAAATTTAAAAAAGATTGGCCAAAAGTGGTCAAAATGGTGGGAAGTACCACTGTGCAGAAGCTAATGGGTCATGTTCGAGGAAAAGTTAGGAGTCTTGGCTATGATTAAATATTTTGATTAAACGAGAGTAAAATATCACATAAAAAACAACTATAAAAACAAATACAACTATGATTTGCCAAACAAAATTATTAAAACTAAAAAAAACATGACTTTTTTGTTATTTTGAAAGTGTGCTTATACTTTCTGGAACAGTCTATATGCTCAATATTACGAGAGGTTGGAAACAAGTTGGTTAAATTCCATAAGCTACGGGTTTCCATTAGAGCGATTTGCCACTGGGCGAATCGTGCTAATAGAAGCCGTCGAGAGCCGTTAATGCAAACCGCGGTGTTAGAAATCGCGCTGTAAAGGGTTCTGATTGCTTTTCTGGAAAAAAAATATCAACAGTCTTATTCCGTTTTGGTTGTGATAAAATGACGAACTTTTCTTGAAACACCTCGCATCATGTTTTGAACACTGTGCTTGTCAACTTCAGCTGCCATATTATTTCACCACCTCTACATCTCTACAGCATCCCGAGTCATTTTTTCAGTGTTTTTGAGTTTCCGCTTAACATTTGCCCAATATTTCTCGATTGGGCAAAATTGAAGAGAATTGGATGGGTGAGGTCCTTTTCGATGAAATTCACCCCGACTGCCAAATCTGGTTTTAATTTTACAGGGTCTTTGTGTGTTCTGAGGCATGGGAGAATGCGTTATTTCAGACATTTTTCCTTGTAGAGCTTCGAGTTCATAGACTCATTTGCAACGGAAACTTCAGTTTCATGTCCGCAACTACAAAGCGCTTGCCAGATCAGAAATTTTCCGGCAAACTTATCAGCTGAAACGCATTTATATGGGTTGGAGACCTCTCACCGAGCCGCGGCCACATGACACTTTTTCCCGGAAAGCTGCCCAAAGTCCATTACATACGTTTCGGCGTCCATTATTATGCATCCTTTCGGTTCAGTTTCAGTGTCCGGTTTGGCTGCTTTCTTGCACGATAAGAAAGATAGCTTCTACGTACACGGATCATTCGGATCGTGCATTTTTTTTTAATTAAAGGATGTTTCGATCAAAATTTGGTCGACTTAAACTTGAGTTATCAAAATGTCGTCGAAGGAAGAGAAGTAACGCATCAAAGTTTTGCACGTGCATGGCGAAAATCCAAACTACTCTCATTGTTGAATGTGGCTAAATCAACTGTTACCAACTTATTAAAAGTGTTCGGTGGACGTCTGTCGACAACCAAGAAAGCTGGATCGGTAAGGGGGGGGGGGGGGGGGTTAATCGAAAGCCGGAGGCCACAGCGACGACAAAAAGAGTTGCCCGCTGTTTTGAGTGGAACCCCAACCTCTCCGACCTGCTGCGGATTCAGTACAAACTGTTGGGAGTTTGCGAGCCCCAGTCTTCGATTTTCAAGGTCCAAGAAGAGAATATCGACACAGCAATTTAATACCATGCTCTACCAGCCTGTCCCACCATACCTCTCTATGAAAGACTTCCATGGCTAGTGTGACTGTAAAATAGAAAAGAAAACTCTTCCTATATCTCTTGTTGGCTTCTCGAAGAAAAGGATTCATGTTGCCCTGATTACAAAGGCGCTATACCCGACAGGCTTCGGAACTGTAACCGGATTCCCTTTCGATCATTCAATATATCACAAGGCTGTGGTGCATCGAAAATCCTTACTAGGTTCGTATTTGGTTAAATGCATAATATCTATTAGGTGCGCAACTAAGTTCCCGCTGTTAAGCAATAGATGGCGCCAGTAGTAAGTGCTGGTCGAATGTTGTACATCTCAAGCGTCATAAACCAAGCTCAGACATATGGTAAACAAACCGCTTTGCCAAATCAGTGATTTTGGTTTAGTGTTATATATTTTGGTTGTTTGAAGATGTCTGATTTCGTGCCAAATAATCGTCATTTGCGGGAAGTGTTGATTTTCTTCTTTCATTCGAAGAAAACGGCGGCTGAAGCACATCGAGAGCTCCAACAAGTTTACGGTGATGCTGCTCTGAGTGAAACAACGTGTCGTGATTGGTTTCGTCGCTTCAAAAACGGTGATTTCAGTGTTGATGATCGTCCGCGTGAAGGAAGGCCAAAAAACTTCGAAGACTCTGAATTGGAGGCATTGCTGGATGAGGATCCGTGTCAAACGCAAGAAGAGCTTGGTTCAGGATTAGGAGTTTCCCGCCAAGCCGTTTCTAAGCGATTGCATGCGTTGGGAATGATTCAAAAGCAGGAACTTGGGTTCCTTACGATTTGAAGCCAAGAGATGTTGATCGTCGTTTTTTCGTCTGTGAACAACTGCTCCAGCGGCAAAAAAGGAAGAGTTTTCTACATCGCATTGTGACGGGTGACGAAAAATGGATTCATTACAGTAACCCAAAACGGAAACATTCATGGGGACTGCCCGGGCATGCTTCAACATCGTCGCCTAGGCCGAATATTCACGCTGCGAAGGTTATGCTGTGTATTTGGTGGGACAAAGTTAGTGTTATTTATTATGAGCTGTTGAAACCAAACGAAACCATTACCGGAGAACGGTATCGAACTCAATTGATGCGATTGAGCCGAGCACTGCACGAAAAAGTGATTCTTCAGCATGACAACGCTCGACCTCACGTTGCGAAACCCGTGAAAACCTACTTGGAAACGCTCAAATGGGAAGTCCTACCCCACCCGCCATATTCTCCTGATATTGCACCGTCCGATTATTACTTGTTCCGTTAATTGGCACATGGTCTCACTGGTCAGCAATTCCACTCATATGATGACATCTCAAAATGGCTTGATTCTTGGATAGCATCAAAAGACGAACAGTTCTATCGAAATGGTATTCACGTTCTACCAGAAAGATGGGAAAAAGTCGTAGCTAGTGATAGGCAATACTTTGAATAATTCGTTTGTAACCTTTGTTTTCAAAATAAAGTTCCTTTTTCACCAAAAAAAAAAGCGAGAACTTAGTTGCGCACCTAATACGATGCGTCGTTTATTTAGGCGCCGTAACATTACGTTTGGTTCATCCCGCAGCGCCAGTTCTGCTTACCAAAACTTGGCCCACTAAGCCACACAGATATCTTCTATGCCGCTGTTTGGATGGCGCGCCCTGTCAGTGGGTGGCCCGGCGTCAACGTTGCAATCCTGCAAGAATGCTATGGTACCTATCCTGCAAGAATGCTATGGTACCTATCCATTTATAGTTTGAGAATAGATTAAGTTCATTTCGAACCTAAGGCCTCTAATCATTCCCTTTACCAGATAAGAATAGAGCTCGAAACGTTGCGTGCTCCAGCTATCCTGAGGGAAACTTCGGAGGGAACCAGCTACTAGATGGTTCGATTGGTCTTTCGCCCCTATGCCCAATTCTGACAATCGATTTGCACGTCAGAACTGCTTCGGTCCTCCATCAGCGTTTCCCCTGACTTCAACCTGATTAGGCATAGTTCACCATCTTTCTGGTCACTTCCTGCACACTCACGGTATGTTGTGGCACGGTGGCGGGCCCCGGGGGTGGAGGGACGCTGCGAAGAACCGCGCCCGTAATCCCGCACAACTCAAGTTATGTTTTTTGCGGCTTTGGTGTTCCGGCTCGCGCGCAAGATGGACTTCTTGGTCCGTATTTCAAGACGGGTCCCGGAGGTACCTCGATTTTATCATTGCCGATCGACAGTCCGCCGGCCCATTGCGGGAAGGCCGACGGTGTACGCTGGAATCCATCACGCGCCCGACTGCAAACACCACGTGCAGTGAGCCCCAGCTCGCGGCACAGGCCTTCGGAACTGAGCGTCGCTACGGTGGGGCAAGCAACCGGTACCAAGGGGCAACTGTCGGGCGACCTTGCGTCTTGCTGTCCTCGTGTAGCGCGGGAGACAAGTGCCCTGCAGCATGGGCGGCAAAGCCCGGCCGCAGGTGAATGTCTCCGCTCGGATAATCGAGTTCAACGGGCTTGAGCCCTAGGCAGTTTCACGTACTTTTTGACTCTCTATTCAGAGTGCTTTTCAACTTTCCCTCACGGTACTTGTTCGCTATCGGTCTCGTGGTGATATTTAGCTTTAGAAGGAGTTTACCTCCCACTTTGTGCTGCACTATCAAGCAACACGACTCCATGGAAAAATCTTCTACCACCAGCGCCGTTCTACGGGCCTATCACCCTCTTTGGGAGTAAAAGCTACATTCTAGTTGAACTTGAACTGGTAACTGCTGGCTGCGGCAGATGACGAAATTTCCAGTACACGGAACCAGGTAGATACAGACAGTGCATCACCTCTACGTGCTGAGCTCTTCCCGTTTCGCTCGCAGCTAGTCAGGGAATCCTTGTTAGTTTCTTTACCTCCCCTTATTTATATGCTTAAATTTAGAGGGTAGTCACTCATTATGTGAGGCCTCGATTGAGTGATTGATAGGGTGTGTGTGATGGAATACAATGGCAACCATTCGGTGATGGGATGTATTCATCAACTCGCGCCAACCGTGGGTAGTGGCGGCGCGCCCTGACTATCTTCAATGTTTTAACGGTGCGCTTGGGGGCGCTGGGAAAACATCACAATTTGCAATATATGTTCAAATTGTCGGTGTTCATGTGTCCTGCAGTTCACATTCTGATGCGCATTTAGCTGCGGTCTTCATCGATCCAAGAGCCGAGTGATCCCCTGCCTAGGATTTGTTTGTTCGTTTCCGTTTCGTTCAAAAGCAACAGATGTAAAACACTTGTTCGGGGTATATCCCGGGGCAGCGCCCGAGGAAGCACGCTGCGGCGAGCTGGACTGTCGACTTACAAGAAAGTGGTGACTCTAAATCGCGACGATAAACAAAACACGTCGGCCAAAGCACGATCGCGAAAGTTGTACAGGACGATGCTGACGAAGTTTGATTGCGTGGTACAGGACGATGAAACTTACGTCAAGGCAGACTTTAAACAGCTTCCTGGATAGGAATTTTATACGGCAACCGGACGGGGAAAGGTGGCAGATATTTTCAAGCACATTAAACTGTCAAAGTTCGCGAAGAAACATCTGGTGTGGCAGGCCATCTGTATCTGTGGCTTGAAGAGCAACGTTTACATTGCGACCGGAACCGTCAACCAGGAAATTTATCTGAGCGAGTGCCTACAAAAACGTCTACTGCCTTTCCTGAAGCGACACAATTGTTCCGTTCGATTTTGGCCGGATTTGGCATCTTGCCATTACGGAAAAAGGCCATGGAGTGGTATGCTGCCAACAACGTTCAAGTGGTGCCCAAGGACAAGAACCCTCCCAACACGCCAGAGCTCCACCCAATCGAACAATATTGGGCCATCGTCAAGCGGAACCTTAAGAAGACTCAAAAAGCTGTTGTGAGCGAGACACAGTTCAAGGCAAACTGGCTTTTTGCGGGGAATAAAATGGACAAGGAGACTGTACAAGATCGTATGGCATGTGTTAAACGAAAGACCCGGCAATTTGCATTTGGTAAAAAGGTAGGTTAGCTGAATATTTCTCCTATATTCTGTATTAACTGAACTTGAAAGAGAAAAAGAATTTGACTTATTAATAACAACTATGATCGACTCACACACATTACTGTTTGACCAAATTTTGATCGGAACACCCTTTATATTGTATGGAAATGTCATCTTCCTAGCGTCCTGGATTTGCTCTAAATGTTCCAATGCAGTTGCCGATTCTTCATTCCACAACGATGCTTACTGTGATCCTTCCGAACAATAGTTTTCCACTCACGGAAATGTTTGAGGACACTGCATACGGAAGATTTAGCCAAAATTATCGATTTCTCAATTTTTGAACCGAACACGTTGGATTTTCAACGTGGGTGTTCAAAACTAGATTCCTTCCTATAGTTGCCATACGTCACAATTTTTCAAAATCTTATTGAATCATAACCAAACTATTTCTACTAAAAGAGGAGAGCTTTCCAAATAATCAACAACCGACCGGTTGTTGACCGGTTCTGTCAACAGAACCGACCACTAGGAGCACTGTAAAAAATATGCAGTGCGTTCAGATTCTAAGTGAACAGAGCTTTATCAACTAGCAATATAAGAAACGATTTGTTTTAAAGTTGAAACTATATGGAGTATATCGAAAAGTAGTTGCTATTTAAACATTCGCAAATTTTCAAAGCAGTGTATTATATCAATTAAACTAACAAATTATTACTTATTTTGGTAATATGTCTTTATACCGTCCATCAAGTTCTGCACAGTGGTTTTTATGCACTACCTGGATTCTGCTGACCGGTTTTTCTTGACGTCTGACACACTGTGGCCACTGCACCTGCCTTTTTGAGGTTCCACTTTACGATTGCCCAGTAGCGTTCGATCGGTCGCAGTTGGGGACAGTTGGATGGGTTGATAATTTTTTCACGAAATCTATAAAACGTTGTTATAAGAAAACCACTTTAGAGTTGATCTGGCATAACTGGCAGAAGAGCGGAGGAATCCGAGATAGTGGAAGCAACAGCGCTCTGCAAGCACTCAGCATTTAAGCATTTATTGTTCCTCTTGTGTAGAAAATGGAAGATCGCAAGGCACATGTGCAAATTGCTAGCCAAACGAGCACCTTCTCACGGAATTTTTCAGTCGCAACAGTCGTATCTGCAATTGGGACACTCTTCTCAACCAATTTGGTGTAGAATTGAGGTCCCGGCAGTGTTCTGGAATCCTCTTTCACGTACGTTTCATCGTCCATCAAAACTCACTGTTGTACAGCTTTCGGGCCTTCATTTTGTCACTTTGGTATTTTGTGCTTCCTGTTTGTCTTCAAACCATTCCTTTTCTTAATCCGCTGGATCATATCGATGCTGGTCCTGTATTTCTTGGCCTAGTCACTAGTTGACATGTTCTCCTGAATTAAATCGACGACATTTTGGTCCAATTCGTGGATTGCTGGAACCGGGTACTTATTCAGTTCTTGGCAGATCCTGCAGGGTGTACTGCTCAGTGAAACAAATAAACAAACAAACAAATAAACAAATTTTCCTCGGCATGCTAGGTGAGTTTTCTGTCTGACAGTGTTGCCAAAAATAAGAATAAATCATCATAGTTTGTATATTATGTTTTATTGAATAACTATTTTTGTGTAAAATTTATATGTCAGGTATCTTCGGCATTTTGATAGTTGGCAACTTACACTATATGAATCTTAATTAGATTTGGTTTAAGAACATAATATCAATATGTTAGGGATCTGGAAATGTAAGTTTGAGATTCTTCATACTAATTCCCATACAAACTTTGAATAGCGTGTGCAAAGCCAAATTAAAACCAAATGTGTTCAAATTTTTTGGGGACTATCAGGACCCAAATTGGCATCGATTAAGCTTAGGGGAGTAAACATTTCGAAATTTGCATCAGCCTACTGCTCACCATACTTGTCAATCACTCGTTTTACACTTGCTATCATTTCGGCAATCTAATTGTTACAGCCTTTTCAATACACCAAGTGTGCCGAATATTCTTTCGTACCAAGTTCAATCTGCGACATTTTACAAAAACTAACCTTCTCCGTTTTGATGGTATAATTTTTTTTTATATAATTACGGTAAATTGAACACCGTGCCCCTTTAGTTTGCCTGTGAAAAGAGCTTCCCAGCGATGGTTGTTATTGTTCCGATTCTGTTAACCAAACTGCTTCTACTGTTCCTCGAACAGAGAATTTTCAATCCAAAAGAACAAGAAATAAACCAACCAATTCACCGCGGAACGCATTGTCACGAACAGAAAAGCTTAGCTGACAAAGAGCGGTGCAAAATGTTCAAGTTTGTTCATTTCAGTACCACGTAGTGATCGCATAGCGTTCCGATTGGGAAAGGGGGTTCAGCTCGATGCAGATGAATCGTGTTCTTCAACACGAAAAACCCCGCCTACTCCATCCCGATGGATGAAACAAAACCCCGGCCCGTCTTCCAACTGGCATTTCTCGGAACCAAACTAATCCATTTTATTGAAATATCATCTTTCACCTCAGTTCGCCTTACTAGGATCGAACTTCCGTTGGAAAATTCTACCGGAAAATTAATTTAAAACAATTTCATTCAACCAGATTAGCCGGATTCGGGGCTTCCGGGAAAATCCACCCAACTGTTTCTACCTGCCCCAAATAAATACACATTCGGGAAATCCCCGTTTATGAACCTAATGAAGCTTCCTTTTCCTCTCCCACCTCTTATCATTTTTGCTTTCCATCATTTTTCCGCCTCATTGGTTTTGACAGCCGAAAAAAAAATTTCTCTCGTCTTGGTCAAAATTAGATTTTCATGATCCTGTTTTTAAAGCCTGTTGAAAATTGAAGTGACCGTTTCCCGTTGTTTTGGCTTTCGGAAACTACACCCCATGTTTTGCATTCATGCATAATGTGTGGGTGTGTGTTGGTAACCTCGTTTAATCTGCGATTAGTTTCACCTTGTTTCACCTTCGAGTAGTAGAAGAGCCAAACGAAGGCGTAACCTAGTTTCTGGCCATTCCTTTGAATTTTATTTCCTCTTTTTTTCATGCATATTAGCTACATGAGGGGGAAGCGTTTTATGGACTGCACTACTTGGCGAACTTTCGACCTCCCAGTCGGCAGTTTGGAAACCATAATGGGGCTTTATTTGAAGGATAGCGGAAGGCATCGGCGAAGTCAGAGGGGAAGCACCGACGCGTCATTTTTTTTTTTCTAGTTTCGATAGTACAAATGGTGCTATGGTGCTCGATATGACGATTGATTAAGAGCTAATGCGAATTGAGGGGAAGATGTGTGAACTCGAAGTTTCATGACAACAATAAAAAGGACACTAACGATTAAAAATTGTATCTGCTTTAGAACCCCATTCGTTCCAAGTACCATAGAGTACCGCATTCTTTCGCTTTTGTTTCTATTTTGGTTCGCTGTGTTACTTTGGCAGAATATTTTAGAGGTTATTCATCGGGGAAAAGTATGCCCGTTTGCTAGAGGTGATTATTTCATTTATCTTAAGACCGAGCTTGGAAACGATGCGCTTCATGGACCAGAGAAAATACACACGTAGAAATTACAAATTTTACACGAGACATACCGTGATGTTCCCTTATTCCAATCAGCCCCTAATTCCATTCTTCACTTGAAACAAAAGATTAAATTATAGCTACTTGACAGGACAGTTCTAATCAATATGTTATCCCATTTTTTTGTGAGATACTATGCTTTCAAAAATCTGTTGTATACTAAAGCATTTCTGAATAAGTCTGCTTGGAGCGTCCAGTGATTGAACGGTGTGCTTTATCAGATTACCTTTTGTGCCTTGGGCACTCTTGCAAAGAGTGAGGATTTCTCACAATAAATACATGTCTGCACAGCTTGTGTGCAAGAATCAGCAGTGAGGTTTTCACCATATTTATCGCAACGGAATTCACTGCCGCAACGACTGGCTGAATGTCCCAGCCTTTTGAAGTTGGTACAATTATATACCCTTGGTCTATACAGGCGCTTCGTGAAAAAAGCTCCATCTAACTTAACAAAGTTTTGGAGAACTGAATTGGCCAAGGTCACCCGAGATGAGTTTGAAAGTCGATGAACATGTCTTGGTGGCTTAGTGGTTATTCTATCGGGCCACTGAGCAGTAGATCATGACGTTCAATCCCTGGTCCTAGTGTTTTTATTTTGTTAATCACAGGAAATTCTTGTACCTAATTTTAATAAGATTTTCTTTTTAATTGTACAATTTTTATTACTCTAAAAAGTTATAAAGTATCCAAAAAATAATAATAACAAATGGTCCGAGAACGGCACAGATAACAACGAAAATTGGAAGGTGATCATGTTTAGATTATAATAATTTTGGTACCACTGATTTTCAAAACAGTATGAACCAGTGGATAAAGAGCTTCAGCAATCATTGTTGTTCAGCATTATTAGTACTAAATCTGGTTTGAACACTTTAAACAGGGGTACTGGAATTCCTCACAGCTGGTATGGATCAGAGGATACAGTCACGGATCCTATGGCGAAGGTGCAGAGTTCAAATCTGGTTAAGCACGCGGGTAAGTGATATATAAATATATTGATAAAAACATTATAATATATAATTCATTTAGTTAAATGTTAATTGCGCCTCTACAATGGTACAAAAAGCAACATTGCCTGTGTACAATAGTATAATATTTTGACATTTATTTTTTCATATTTTTTTCTATTGTTTATTTATTTTTAATTTTTTTTTTTATATTTTTATATACTAGTAATAACAATAACAAAATGTTGTTGTTTGCCCTAATAATAAAAAAAAAATAGTTCAAAAAAAAAAAATGTGATATTTGCGTTCTAAAAAAGGGAAAAAAAGGGAAACATGAGAAAGATTTTTTTAAATAGTAACGACTAACAATGTTATTACAATCTTTTTCCTTTCCAAGAACACCTACTAGCCCAAGTATCTAAAACCCCAAGCTCACACCATCTCAAACATTTTCACAGCTCTATTGTGACTTAATTGAGTCACAGAGCAGTCACCTTTACTGGGTTGAAACAAGTGTGCTACTAGGGAAATATCTCTTAACCTGTAATGTTAGCTATTAGATAAGCATTGATTGCTTTTTTCCCCGCTAGCTGAAAGTTGAAGAAGCTATGCTCAATTAAATTTTCAGTTCTTGGTTAATCAAAAAACTGAATATTCAAACCAATGCTATAGCTTTCAGAAGCCAAATAATACTAGATTAAGAAACATAGTTGATAGTTAGAAAGAGTATCAACGAAAAATATTTATTTGAACTATTCATGATATGGGCCAAACCGATCAATGTTACCCCGCTTACCCCGTTTTAGGGTACTGTAGTTTCGTATTATTGAGAATATATGTTGATCATATCTTACAGTTTGATTCAGCGTGTGAGAAAGCAAGACAGCAAGCTAGTCAGAGCGAGAAGTTGCAGTTGTCTTATCCTATTCAAAGAATTTATCCGTTTTTATGAGCATGAGCAGGATAATGAGCATGATTGACCGCCCGAGGTTGTTACTCCGTTACTGCCAGTTCAGCTGTTATTACACAGAGGATCAACAGATGATGCAAACATGCTCAATGTGTAAAACTGGTGATCCCAAACTAAGGCAATACCGGCGCTGGCCTCGCCCGAATGCAGGTCAAATAAGGAAAGGGTAGGAATGCGTTAACGTTTATTTGGACGTTTTATTGGAAGCCGAGACCACCGCCGCACTTCCACGAGAAATCACTGGGATGTTGGATAACAAGATTGGGTGGCAGCAGGGTTCGTTTTGGTAAACGATAAGCTGAATTCACGCTTCGTTTAGTAAAATATTTAAATATTAGTACCGATTTCTGATTTGAACCGATTTATACCAACAGTAAGGATGCTATTGGGGCCACACACAAAGTGTAATGGTGGTTTTTCATTGGAAAAACAAGGTGATTTTTTATAATGCTGGAAATCCGATTTGATCCGAGTTAAACCAATAATAAGGATGCCATTGGAGCCACTCACAAAGTGTGATGGTGGTTTTCCGTTAGGAAAACAAGGTTAATTTTATTAACGCTTGAGAGACGCTTTGTTGTTTTCTTACTGTGCTCACTCGATCACTCGTTTCACCGAATTATAGATAACCGAAACAATACGAAACGCGCCATGCCCGATAGGAAAATAGTGCGTAATAAAGCATCGACACAACCTTTCACAGCCGATGCTCGAACCAAACTCTTTTTTCGTAACTTTCAATTTTTACTACTGTATCCTACAATCTATTGCACTACTGTAACTAATAACTGTATCAATCAAGTTGAAGTGTCTAATGAACAATCTATGCTAATCCATTAAAAATTGCAATTGAGGGATTTCGTAAAAATAAGAGTCCGTAGATGCATTTCGTGCCTTCTGGCAACTTTATGTTTCTATTGATATCCATGCTCATCGGTTTAATACCAACCGGGAGAGACTTGGTCTTATACAAAATGATTTCATTATCTCCAATCCGCTCAACCAATCGCAATGTTTTGTGATATATTGGACGGATTATTATAATTTGAGATAACTCAATGCAGACGTCTTCCAAATTTGGCAGATCGACAAGCAATCGGTGGAGAGCTTAGAGGAAGACCGGAAGAATAAGCGATGGTTCTGCGCGTGTTTATAAACAGAAGAACCTTCATAACAAAACGGATCACCGGATAGAATACATTCATAAGCACTCGGTTACTATTTTGCATGACAATGGCATAAAACAAGAATAATGGAAATTCCTCAATCAAATACATACCACTACAAGTCGAGAACACTCGTATGAACTAAGAAGAAAGCTACTATCAATGTCGATACTTCTCATTACTTCTCATTCCTTATTTGATTTCGAAAAAGTTGCTCTGCCGGTGAATTTAGTGCACAATGTGGGAATTGCGCAACGGTTTTTTTTTTAAATTATTAGCAGTTTAAAGCAGTTATTTGATTCATTTTTATCTAGAAGTACCATAAATGGACATTCGAAAGTTTTTCAAAAGTAAGTATAATATTTTCCAGCATGTAATTAAAAGAAACAAGCGAACAAAACAAAACGAATGTTTTTTCATGCAGCTGAAATAACCACGAAAAGAAAAATATGCAAAATGGTGGTTTTTCTCGAATTTGAACAACAATTTTAATGTAATTCAATGATACACCGTTTTGGTTTCATACTACTCAGATACACATGATTGCTACATACACCGTGTTTCGACAGAACGTGTTTCACTTGTATCATATCAGATAAATCGGTTCAAATTTCAAAACGCAGATGCACCAGTGTATATAAACTATTTTCAAAATATTGAGGAATAGCTGTTAGAACGTATATGAATTTCTTTTCGTCATTGATGAATAAAATTTCCTAAATTATTCGCTAACTACTCGTGTATTAAGAATGCAAGTAGCAACAATTTAGCACAAAAATCACAGCTTGCTTACATTTGCGACTTACGTCGTTTTAAAAGGTTATGTTTGATGTTCCTGTTTAGATAATATCAGATAAAATAATTATATCAAAGGTAAGCTAAGGGGACACAAACCATAAGCTATAAACCACCAAAACTCAAAATGTATGTTTATTAATAGCTAATCACTTATTATTTGAACAACTATTAAAAAATATAATCTAATGAAACGGTGTGAGCTCGGTGAGTAAGAAACGGTGTTTTTGTGGTTTTTTTTTCTATAAATGTGGGGGGGGGGGGGGGGGGGAAAGAGAATATTTTCAGTAAAAACCCCACACAAATTGGGTGTTTCCCCTACAAAAAAACCAAACAGAACAAAAAAAAAAAAAATCGAAAAATAAAAAAACCCGTTAAATGTTTGGCATTTAATTTGGTTTGATCTTGAAACATGGGGAAAATCGAAAGTTTTTAAAATCGTTTTTTTTTTCATTCCAGAACAAGCCTAGAATTGTTTAATTTTGTTGCCAGAATCGGACGGGTATTGTAAAATACTTTGGGTGAGAGAAGAGAAAATAATTATGAACAATCAAGTCTAGTAAATGTAATAAGCACGAGCAGCCACCAACCGCCTTCTCTCTCTCTCTCTCTCTCTCTCCCTCCCCCCCCCCCCCCAAAACAAAAAAACAACAAACAAAACAACAAAATAATTATTTAAAAAAAAAAAAACTAATTCTAAAATAACAATTTTTTTTAAATTGAATTTAAATTTAAAAATATTTTTTTTTTGTGTGTGAAAAAAGAATTTATAAAACAAACAATATTTTTTTTAAAAAAAAAAAAAAATTTTAAAAAAATAACCCGTACCTCACTTTTTTTAAAGTTTTGCCTTTTTTGATTTATTTTGATTTAAAAAAAAACTATCAAAAAACTTAAGCCCTTTTCAAATGGCAGTCTAGATAAATTTTGAAAAAACAAAGTATGCAAAGTTGCTTGAAAAGAAATAGTCTACACACCCACAAAGTTTCGTTGGATTCTGAGAGGGTGCTGCCAAACACTGGATGAGTTGGCGTGAAATTTGTCTGATGTCGTACGTTGTACTCTACCGAGAAAGAACTCTGAACGTTTTGGAAAGGTGTTAAAAAAAAAAGGTGATTGTTAGCATTTTTGCCTTGTCATCTATAATACTGAATTTTAAGTAAACCATGCTTACTAAACCCACTTCAGTATTTCAGTTTTGTTCGGTTATCGGTATTATTTATCGACTTTTCCGTATTCTTGTTTAACGTTGTAGTTATCATATGTACGCTCAGTAGCAAAAAAAACCGAGCAAAATTTTGCCTCCGAAAAATGTCATGTTCAACCTTCTTTAACTTTGTCAATTATCACTATTTTTGGCTGAAAATATGACTAGAAATACAAAGCTTATTATTCATGTTTCCTTAACGAAAAACTCAATATTTACCAATCTGTGACTCAAATTATTGATAAGGTTTATAAATATATGAAGTTATCATAACGAATTGTGTAAAAAAGTCGTTTTTTTTTTAATTATTAATCCGTCATTTCTTGCAAAAATAAAACTGATTTTATGTGAAAAATTTAGGTAGGTTATTAAGAATTTCGACCATACTACAAAAAAAAAAGATGAACGAACTGGCTAATTACTAAACACACCAAAAACAACCAAAATCAACACACAAAAAACCTAAATTAGTACATCTATCATCACTGACTAGATGGGTGAATTAACCTACATAACTTGATTAATTCAACAATCAACCACCAAGTCAAATTTTGTTCACATTCTATCCTATACATAATGTGAACAAAATTTGAACTGTTTCCATCAAGTGGTTTGTACCACAGCTGGCGTTAACTTTGACGCACCAACATGAGTATTTTTCTTTTTCACCCGATATTGATTATGCTGAAATATCGGTGCAAAAACGCCAAGGCGAATTCATCTTATTAATACAAGTGATTTGCTACGCATGAAATATGCCACAAAAATACATAGTATAACCCACGAAGAACTAAAAAAATATGGCATCCAATATGAATTCGTTTGTGAGAAGAACGTATACAGTATTATACAGTATTATTAGTAGAATAAGGCTGTGATGAAATTTTGAATATGCTACCTAAATTTTTCACAGAAATACGGATTTTTGAAATTGGAATGACCAAAATCGACTTTTTTCACATAAATTATGAAAACTTCAAAATTATAAACCTTATCAACATGAAATTTTAATCACATAAGGTCAATGTATTGGTTATAGTGTTGTCAAATTTTGAGCCATAATCATAATTGACAAAGTTACAGAAGGTTGAACATGACGTTTTTTGGAAGCAAAATTTTGCTCGGCTATTTTTTGCTACTGAGTGTAGACACACTTAGTTTTTGGCACTTAATGAGGTGAATAAATTTGTACTGAGCTTTCAAACAGCTGAAAAGTCAGTAAACTTTGAATCATCTGCACATGAAATGAAGCAATCACTGTTCATTTCAAATCAGAGTACATTTCCCTACTGCGCCCTTGTGACACGACAAGCCGGCCAGTTCAGCGCAAAGGCTATTAATCAAACACAACTTTTTGTTGCCATATTAATCTCATGTTCCTATATTCATCTCTTTCCGAATCAAGAGATAGAAGAATTTCTTTTCGTAATAGTATTTTCCCACGATTGATAACAAAGACAAACATCAAAAACTGTCCCATTCGTGCCTGAATCCTTCGATTTCGAGTTGGATAAATTGCGAGTGATGTGATCAATTGAGGAACATCTTCCCTACATCCATGGATTTTTATTTCTTAATAGCAGATTGTTCAATGTCTTGACAGAACTTTTATTTTTCCTGATAAATCTTTATGACTTCTGTAGATTTTCCATGAAATTATACCCATGTTTAAAATTTCACCAATCGTCAAAATCTAGCTTCACCTCTGACCACCCCCCACTAAGAAATCGCCAAGCTAGGAAAGGAATAACCCACCGATCGATACATCCCTTTCGGTGCCCATTCCCGGGATAGACCTACTCCCTTTGTTGGATTTTTTTCTGTGTACAAACACAACACACTTGAATCGACAACAATAATAACAACCACCACACAGAAAACAAAAACTCATGTCTGCTTGTGCAGCCCCCTTACAACATCACCAACAAAGCCCGACTGCGAACTGTCGCCAAAAAGAACGAACTACCCCCAGGGAAGACGCCTTCTTGTATAACCCGTACCACCCCACCTCCCCCTTTCCACAATATAATCCCTGATCCAAACTTAGTGCCCAACGTAGACACCGTTGTCTGGAAGAAAGTGAAGGGCTGGAAGCTCGCTCGACGTCTCCCATGGGAAAACCGGCGCAAAAGCTCCTGTCAGCAACGTAAGCACATAGAATAACGATCGTCGTCATCGTCGTCGTCGTCGTCGTGGTCGGGTGAATTCGGGAAGGAAATGAATATAAACATGTCAAGCTATTTGGACTCCCGTTCTCCGAACCCTGCGATTGGGCAAGGGGAGCATGTTGCGCCATGGGGGTAGGCTTGTTTTGCTTGGTTGTGTTCTGGTTGGGTTTGCAGCAGACTCTCGTCCTTGCTGGTAGTGGTATTTCCTAGCACTACGTTTTCCGATCCGTTGGTCAAAGTAAAAATTGCATTCCGGTGTAGTGCGTGTTTTATTCATGGCCAGCTATGACTGTGATTCCCGGGAATGGGTCGCACTTAGGATCGATATCGGTGAAAGGGTTGAAAAGCAAACACAAATGTTTTAATAATTCAGGGGAAATATCCCATTCGGAATCGCGTGGGTTTTTAACGCATTCGTCACGTCAGTTTAAGATATTTTTGCACCACTTCTTTGCCCATGAACAACGAGCCAACGCAACTGATTGTCTTCCGGGGGGAACAATGGAGGCGCGTGAATGCTCCTTACCGTTGAAGTGTTTAAAAAAATTGTTTCTCAAATCGGTTGGCAAGATACGCTCCCGTGTTGTCACTGTCGTCGCCATTGGTGTCATTCGTCTTTCGTCAAACAAAAAGAAAAATTTGTTAGGCACAAAAAAATGATGATGACATCATAATGGCAAAACATTTTGCACCGTTTACTTGCATTGTTGGTTTGACTGGGTGCACGACGACGAAGAGGTGAGATGTAAAATTAGATGTAAACATGATGATTTCTTTTGTGTCGAAAGCTGAGTTTGCTTGCTTTTATTTTTTCTTTATTTTCGGGGCTATTTGTTTAGTCGTAGGAAAGTTGCAGTGTTTACTTGAGGTTGTTGAAATTTTTCTCAGTTGCGTAATTTTGCTGCAAGAAATATGAACTCATGTTCATGAGAAGCGGTTGACGATGAATCACTGCAAACGTGTGCGGTACCAAGTGTTTCCATTAAAATTGAATAAATGTATGAAACGTTTGGTGTATCATCATTCAAGTTTAGCATAGGATTCAAGATACCAAAGCTTCCATGGCTTCAAGCATTCAAAGTTTATTTTCCCATAAGTCTGCAGGCAACATGATTTAGGATTAACCATTTGTTCCATTAATGATGGACCTGCATTGCACCATGAAAAGTGTAATAATCAACCGATAAAACCGAATTCATGTCCTGCTGGAAATGACCCATACAATTTTATCACCATTGCTGTTATCACCTCCAATGCTTCCTATTTGCTCGGAAATTCCGGCCAAACCACCCGCATTTTTTCCGATGAGATCGTTAATTTTTACAAGCAACTTCCGGTTCAAGTCAACACCCCACGCTTCCCTGAGAAGCCTGAGCTAATTTCTTCGAGAAAACATATGAAAGATAGCATCCATTGTCCCATAATTCGACATTGGGTTAAATTAATTTTTCACACAATAGCTCAATGCTTTGACTAGTGTCAGCTTAGGCAAGGTCTGTTAATTATTTAAGGTCTGTATCCACATTAATCCGGACACCTTCAAATCATTGTAACTTTTGAAATATTGCACGTAGGAATGAAAAATTTCACTGTGGTATAGCTGAGAGTCTATGATGAAAAAGACAATGATTGATCTTTACATTTCATGTTTAGTATTCAAGATGGCGACGAAAGAAAAACAAGTGCGCGAGCGAATTTTATACGGGCGTACGGCAAATCCTGATTTGTCAATACGGGACCTTGCAAAAACATTGGATTTGCGATGTGCTCAAATCATTATCGGAACGTATGACGGTGGAGAGGAAACCGAGAAGTGACAAAAACATTGGACGCGCTGGACCTGTCATGGACCGAAAGGTGAAAAGGATATTAACGAAAACCCCAAATCTCTCCATTCGAACGGTGGCTCGTAAAATAGGTATGTCGCCTGGTTTTGTCCAAAAATCAAAACAACGTTTGGGACTTAAGTCGTATAAAGTAAAAACAGTTCCAAATCGCAACGACAAACAGAACTTGGCAGCAAAATCACGGGCTCGACGTTTGTGCTGCGAATAGTTGACGAAGTTTTCATGCGTTGTTATGGACGATGAAACTTATGTCCTGGAGGATTTCAAGCAGCTTCCAGGGCTGGATTTTTATTCTGCTATGGCCAGAAATACTACAGCTGAGCATTTCAGAACGAAGAAGGCATCGAAATTTCCCAAAAAATACCTTGTGTGGCAAGCACTTTGCACGTGTGGCAAAAAGAGGAAATCTTTCTTCACTACAGGCACAATCAACAAGGAGGTCTATCAGAAAGAGTGTCTACAGAAGAGATTGCTACCCTTCATCAAAAGTCACAAAGAAAAACCTTTGTTCTGGCTCGATTTGACATCATGCCACTATGTTAAAACTGTGATGGAGTGGTTCCAAGCAAATCAAGTGAACATTGTACCAAAAAGCTCAAACCTGCCAAATTGCCCAGAGCTACGACCAATCGAGACATATTGGGCTCTGATGAAGCGGAAGCTTTTTGGAAAGAAGCAAGGAATCAAAGACATCAAACACTTCCAGCAAATTTGGACAAAGACGGCTTCTACAATTTCTGAAGAGTCTGTACAAACCCTAATGGACGGAGTTAAGCGCAAAGTTCGAAAATTTTATGAAAATACCGAATAACTATGTTTTGTCTTCACGAATTGTTAAAACACATCCCATGAATCTGAAATAAACAACTACGACGGAAATATATTGCAAAATTTTGTTTTATTCATGTTTTGAGGTGTCCGGATTATTGCGGATACAGGCCTTATGTTAGTTGGACAAAGCATTCGTAGAATATTATTTGAATTAAGAATTTCACACGATTGCTCCATTTGACCCAATGTTCAGTCATTTTTGACTCACTTTCGCCAAAAGTGGAGTCACTCAAATTTGAGTAAATCTGGTTGGGATCGACAAGCAGCTAAATCAAACCATCGACTTGAATCAGATGAATGTTTTTGATTTGTTGACAAGTCAATCCCAATAAGATTAAGTCGAATGGGAGTGACTTCCCTTATGATGTATCAATCAATCTATCAATTAGGCTAAGCCGGAGAGACATCTGCTTTACGCAGAAGTTGCCTCTATTTTTTTTAATGAGTTCATTTATTTGCACAGGCTCAATCGAATTAACTTTACAGAGCCAAGTTTTCTATCAACATCAATGATCTTAAAAATAAAGTTAAAAGGGGAAGAACCGGTGCAACGCGCCCATCTCAAAGTTACTGCGAATAACCATTTTCGGGATGGGAAGGAGGACTGGGAGTTTAAATTATCTTTGACACAACAGATTTCACTAAAAAATGCGAAGAAAGATTAGTAATTTCCGTTTAATTCCAACTACCTTTATTGCTTATCTTCGGAAGAGAACCATGTTTCACAAAGAACAAAGGCACCACAACCGGTATTGTGAGCTAAAAATTTGAAACATTCAAATTTAGGAACAAGACTTCTACAATTCCACTGCAGAACAGTGAGCAAATCCCCGACATCATTTGGAAATTGGTTCATCGAAGTAAATGGTTGCTGCAAGGAGGGGTCGCCTTATTGTCAATTGCTTCATAAAAATCTTCACAGTGGGAAGTATTGCCAGAACAATGCTTTTGAGAGGGTCTGAAATTTCAAGGTTGTTGAAGATACCTTCCACAATGTCATCAAATGAGAACAGCCAAGATGAAGAAGGGACTTTTGTTCTTAAAAATGAGGCATCTGGGGTTTTGGATGTCTCATGGAGCGATGGAAAGTTCTAAAGAGTGTTCCACATCAAATTACATTACGAAAAAAACGTTGTAGAAAATTGCCTAGTTGACCGATCCTTTTCAAACCGGTTAGAAGATCGTAGGGCCCTCGTGTTGCTACAACAGAGGAAGCAGACACTTCTGTAGACACTCCTTGAGATAGATCTCCCCGATTACAGTCCCGGTAGTCACGAACGGTGCACTCCGTTTGCCACATGAGCAGATCACTTGCCAAATCATTTATTTCTTGGAAAACTTTGAAAGTTTCCGCCTCCCCGGAAGCTGCCGGAAGTGCGCCTTGACGTAAATCTCACCATCCATGATGAGACAATGAGGCTTCGTCAGCATCTGGGTCTACAGTTTCCGGGCCCGTGACTATCCCACCGTATTTTGCCGTTCGTTACGATTTGGAGCCTTCTGCGCTTTGTACGTATACAGTCCCTCCCGGTCCTTGGCTCTCTGAACGAAAGACTTGGACAGATTCAACTTTTTTGCCACATCCCTGACCGAAGCATTGGGATTTCGCTTAAAATGCTTTCACGACACGCTTGTGATCCTGATCACTAGTAGAACATCCATTCCAACCGCAGTTCTCCTTCCGTTCGATGGTCAGAGTTTCGTAGTAACGTTTAATCACACGACTCACCGTTGACAGCACGATTCCGAGTTGTTTTCCGATGTCCCGATGAGAGAGTTGAGGATTTTCCAGGTGCTTGCGCAAAATCAGTTCGCGACGTTGCTTTTCGGGTGACGCTATTTTTTCCAATTTTCGAAAAACTGACAGCGATAAAAATACAACAAAAAAAAAAACTCTAACTTGGAACTTCTACCCAATTTTTCAAGAGAAAATACCCAATGGGAAACTTTCTACAGCGTTTTTTTCCGTGATGCAATTTTATGTGGGACACCCTCTAGTCAAAAGCACCCTTGGTATCCAAGAATACAGAAGCCATTTGCTCTTTTTTAGCAGAAACTAATTGAATATCTGTGGAAAGCAACACGGGACAGTCGTTATTGAGTATCTAAAAGCAGGTTGTTCGTTTCAACCCATTTGTCCAGATGGAAAAGTATCATTTTCTCCACCAACTTTCGAATGCAAGATAACATCGCGATGGGTCGAAAGGAGTTGTGGTCGGTCACTGGTATACCAGGTTTTTGAATGGTAATAACTCTCACTCGTCACAATCATCAGGAACAACATTTAACTTCAGAAACTGATTATACAAGTTCAACATGCACCTCTGGACAACGCCTGGAAGGGTTTTAAGCAAGTGGACAGAGGATGAACCAGGCAAACGTTTAGTTTTGATGATGTGCGGTGAATTGGAAACGCGGTGAAACGGATGATCGATTTCGGAAGAAAGCCATGTTTCACAAAGAGCAAATGCATCACAACCGGTATTGTGAGCTAGAATTTTGAAACATTCCAATTTAAAAACAAGACTTCTTCAATTCCGCTGCAGAACCGTGATTGAATTTCCGACAGTGGGAAGTGTTGTCAGATCAATGTTTTCAAGAGGGTCTGAAATTTCAAGGTACTTGAAGATACCTTCCATGATATCATCAAATGAGAACAGCCTAGATGAAGAAGGGGCTTCTGTTCTCAAAAATGGCTGCTGAAAATCAACTGACAACACTGTCAAAAGTTTACTGCTGGCGATGCATAGGTGGTTTCACCACCATGTGGCAAGATTGGCATGAAAAATCGCTGAAATCAGTCACAAAGCTTGATCTTTTTCTTTTCTTTTAAAGGAACAACACAGCTGCTCCATTTCTCCACACAGAAAATTTATTTTCGTAAATAAGTTTTCACTCGTTTCGTTAACATCGATTATGTACATAGAACAAATGTTTCGTATATTGTATGAAAAATTCATATTGCTTTTTATCTGATGAAATGCTATCATTACAACAGTTTGTATAATGCACAACATGGATTTAGTGAAGACCAGCCAATCATTGCTTCTCTTGTTGTCGTACTCATGCATGTTGGTGTTGCTGCTGGGATGAACGGGAATAATAATTTATTCATCCCAAAATAAAAATTAAAGTGCTGTCGAGAGTTATAACGTTATATTCATTAATCAAGTAACTTCCCAAGAGTCGCTTGGCCTAGTGAGATCCACCACGGATTCAATAACAGCTGCTTCCAAAAATACAGGATGGAATCGTTGCGTTTAATCCAATTACGAATGAATTTTTCATATAATATACGAAACATTTGTTCTATGTACATAATCGATGTTAACGAAACGAGTGAAAGCTTATCTACGAAAATAAATTTTCAGTATTAGTTTGTAACAAAATATTCGATGCTCTTTGTATTGTTTTCGTACAATGCACGAATGTTCTTTCTGTGTCAACAAATACTTCGTGCTTTTGACAGTTGCGCGTGTGGCATTAATTACAAATGTAGTTTCATAAAAAGTACAAATCAGTTTCGTTGCTGAAAACAACGAATAGATTTGTTCGTTTCACCTTTGATTTCGTATTATAAACTAAAATTAATTTTCAGTGCAAGATCCAAATCTTCCAGGCGGCGCTTCTTTACCCGGAAAAAGATAAGCTTGCTGCTTGGTACATGTTTAAATTGCTCAACATTTTGACGTGATCCTTGCTCCGTTCTTCTCGTCGAAAACTATCTGAGACTCCACGTTGAACCAATTCAGAACTGTGGAAGTGCATTTAGAGTTGGTTTCCTTCTTATCGCCCAGGTAAAAGATGCGCTCATCAAGTGGGAGCCAATTAATGAAAGAATTAGGATAGCAAGATTCAGAGCTCGGGTTCAAAACCTTACCATAATCCAATATTATGTGCCGACTGATGCTGCCGACCTACAGGACGTGGATAAAGTTCCAAAGGATGATATCAAGATCAACACTGACGATTGCAATGCGAAGATCGTCTCTGACAACACGGACTATGAGCGAGTTATGGCACGTCAGGGTTTCGGAGAACTGAGCGATAAGGTTTAGGGTTTGTGAATAGAAATCGACGGAACGACTGGTTTGACAAGGAGTGTTAGATGGCTTTAGACGAGAAGAATGCCACGCGGGTGATTGTGCTGTAGCAAGGATCTCGTCAAAATGTGGAGCGAGGCAAACATAAGCTAAGACAGCAAACTCATCTGTACTGGAATAAGAAGCGCCACCTGGAGAAGTTGGAGTGCGAAGAAATGGAGCAGCTGTATCGTTCCCAAGAAACGCGAAAAAAAATGTCGTTTGTTTTCCGTCGGCCTATTTTCTCACAACGTGATGACAACCACTGATGCTAGGAAGCCGACTCCAATACCTGGACTCTACATATCGCACTCATCAACACAGGAGCCGGGACCAACGCTTTTACTTCCCTTCCGAAGGAAGACGTGACCAGAGATTGCTTTGTCCCACCGACCTCGACTGGGAATGAACCCAAAGTGGGTCTGGGGTAAGTAGCAGTCACGCTTACCACTGCGCCACCGGCACTGGCATACGCGAAAGTTCTACCAGAAATTCAACGCATCATGGTATCTTGACGGATGAACGTGAGTTGATCGAAAGGTGGAAGCAGAAAACGGAGCGCAGAGGCAGATCATCAAAACATCAAGAGAAATGACTTCATCGGAACGGTGGACGAGGGAGATGTTCCAAGTCCCATGATAAACCAAGTTAAGGATGGCATCAAACAGCGAAAGAACAACAAGGCAGCTGGGAAGGATAGTATTGGAGCGGAACTTCTAAACATGGGCCCGGATAAGTTAGCAAATTGTCTGCACCGACTGATATTCTGGATCTGGGATACAGAACAACTACCGGAGGAGTGGAAAGAGGAAGTTCTATGCCCATTATACAAAAATGGTGACAAGTTGGAATGTGAGAACAACCAAGCGATCACTATTCTCAAAGCGGCCTACGAAGTACTTTCCCAGATTATTTCCGCCGTCTATCGCCACTAGCGAGCAGATTTGTGGGAAGTTATCGATCCGGTTTTTTGCGCGGGCGGTCCAAAACATACAAAATTTCTACGTTGCTGCAGATACTCCAAAAGTGTTGCGAATATCAAGTTACTACTCGATTTCAAGGCCACATACCATACTGTAAATTGTAAAGAGTTATGGAAGACTATTTGCTAGAACATTTTTTTTAATAAAAAAAAGCTGGAAATAAAACCGAGGTTCGTGATTCACTCGACTAACTTTGAACTCGTAACTCGTAAAAATAAAATTAAAAATCACGACATTGATGTGTGCCTGCTTTCCTGACAGTGGGTGTTGAGCGGTGTCCAGAATATATATTTAAAAGTTTTCTTAGTTTTAATTTAAAAGCCGATACTTTCATTCCCGAAAATCTCACTCATCTTGTACACTCACACAAAAAATAAATCTTAATTTCAAATAATACTTACCTATCAAAATTTGTTTTGAACTGATCGGTCTCATTGAGTGATTGAATTAAAATATTCTCGAGAGACAGTGCCTTTGTGTAAATAAGAATGTATTCTTATTGGATCCACTATATTAGTTTGACATATCCAACTGGGGTTCGTGTGTAATCTAAGTCGGCTATAATATGCAAGGTGTAGTATGTTTGGAGAATGGGCGAGTTAAACCGGGCGAGTTAGGTTTGAGAACCGACAAAATATGAAATTCTATCGTGAGGCAAAAACATGTTACGCTAGTATGTGTGAATGTGTTGCAGAATCTCTTCTTTTCATGATTCATATTAATATGTGTGGAATGAGTGTGAAACGAATATATGTGTTTGTGAGTATGAGTGAGATTGTTGAGACGAGGAAAATCGTGTCGGATGGAGGGTCTAAGCTGGAAATAAAACCGAGGTTCGTGATTCACTCGACTAACTTTGAAGCGAATAGACGCACGATTAAAAAAAAAAAAGCTGCAAGATGGCGGACCCGCAGGCTCGTAAAAATAAAATTAAAAATCACGACAATGGCAGACATGTCTGTATTTATACATGCATACAGACCTCATACAGATTACAGACATTATAAAGGGTGTCCACGATGAAATTGCCACACACAAAATTGATTCCCAAAATTCGAGTTTTCATCCGATTTCCATCAAATTTTCAGGGATTGAGAAATAACTATTAAACTTCATTTTTTCATTTTACTCGTATTTTATTTACAGTCCATACGCAAATGCCCGCACCTTGGCCTTAACCCCGGCCATAAGATTCTGCACAACCTGTGAATCAACCGTTTTTTGCATGTAAACCCATACTTTCTTCAGTTCCTCGACTGTCTTCACTACCTTAGGTCGTTTAAGAAGGTGCTGCTTCATAATCGCCCAGTACTTCTCGATGGGGCGGAGCTCCGGAGTGTTGGGAGGGTTGAACATTTTCGGCACGAAATTGACCTTATTGTCCGCATACCACTTCAGCACGTCCTTGGAGTAGTGGCATGAGGCCAAATCCGACCAGAAGATTGTTGGGACGTTGTGGGCCTTCAGGAGAGGAAGCAGCCGCTTCTGGAGGCACTCTTTTATGTACACCTGTCCGTTCATCGTGTCCTGGGTCACGAAAGGTGCACTCCGCTTCCCGCACGTGCAGATGGCTTGCCAAACCAGGAATTTCTTCGCCAATTTGGACATCTTCTGAGTGCGGACATGCTCCGGAACGCTGAACTTATCCTTGGCCGTGAAAAACAGGTTGCCGGGGATCTGTTTGAAGTCGGCCTTCACATATGTTTCGTCGTCCATGATGCAGCATTCAACTTTCGTCAGCATGTTGAGGTACAACTTCCTGGCACGGGTTTTGGCGGACTTGTTCTGCTTCTCGTCGCGATTAGGGGCCTTTTGTACCTTGAACGTTCGAAGTCCAGCCTTAGTTTTGGCCTTCTGGACAAAACTTCGGCTTAGGTGCAGCTTCTTAGCCACATCCCGAACGGAGGCGTTCGGATTTCGGTTGAAGGCCCCAACTACGCGGTTGTGATTTTTGGTGTTGTACGGAATACTTTTTTCCTTCACTTCTGGGCTTCCGATCGGTGGTCAACCGTTCCTCGAACCGCTTAATCACTCGCGACACCGTGGAATTTGCGATTCCCAACGTTTTAGCGATGGAACGATGCGAGAGATCCTTGTTCTCGTGATGAATGCGCAAGATTTTATCACGCACGAGCTGTTCTTTCGACTCCATTTCCGCGAGTTTTGATCACAGGACTTTAAAACTTGCAGGATGTAAATAATGCACTATGAACTAAATCCACCCAAATTTTCATTGAATTCTACCCAACGGTTAAAAAGTTAGAGCAATTTCATAGTGTGGCAATTTCATCGTGGACACCCTTTACAGATATTGCTATAAAGTTACAGATTTTTACAGACATTCATATCCATCAATAAGATGAAAATGATTCTGAAACGATGTCATTTTCCATATAAAGTTGGCATGTTTTGTTTGTTGACCTAATGAATTCTATATTTATGTTTTGTTTTGAAGCTCTTTTTATATCGAAATATGCCTTAAGTGTAGTCATCATTTTTATTATTTAGAAAACTTGTGAAAAGTTTTTTGAGGTTCGCCATACCGTCATATGATAGCGGACTGCTGACTTGTAATATTATTCGCAAAACTACATTTACAGTCTATTAGTTTTGAAGATGCCAACGCATTAACTTTAAATGAATCCCACTGGAAAATCCAATAGAAATTCAGGAAACTTATCAGATAATCAAGAAAAGACTATTGTTTGGAATGTAGCGGATCCAATATTATTTTCAAAGAACTCATAATGATTTCTACTAACTTTAAAAATCTTTGAAATTTACCAAAACTTCAATAGTATTAAAAAAACATGTATCAGTTTTAAAAAAGTGTAATTTTTTATAAACATGGAAGCAGTTTTTCTTGAGAACCTGAATAATCTTTACTGAAGTTCAACAATTTTTTTCTTGTGCATCCGGATTTTTAATGGTGCTTTGTGCCTTCCGACATCTGTTGACAAGTTTGCCCTGCATTTTTGGGAATTTATTGAATAAATTATTTATTATATTACTTAAATAAAAGCAAAGCAATGCGAAAAAACTTAAACTAAATAAAAGTCAAACTAGGGAAAACTTCAGATAATTATACAAGTTTTCAAAAAGAAAATTTAATACGAAGCATAGTTAAGGAAGGTTTTGTAACTGAGCTGAAGTTAAGCATCGGATGGTCTTAAATTGTCAAAAACTTTTAAGATTCGATCAAAACAAAAAGTGTTTCAAGACTTTATTTCGCAAAAAAAAACTATAAAAGATAATTCAATGGAACAAAGTTTCGTAACAGAATACGTTTATTGAAGTTTCCACAAAAATGCTTCGACGCTCTGCGGAGCGGCCACAACCTTATCAATAGTGTATAAAAAAGTGGATTTCGGCCACGAAATTATTGAAGTAGATCCTCTATATGACGTTCGACCAAACAGTTTTTTATCGGTCGCAGCTAATGGACGTTGCGGTCTTCAATATAACGTTTACCTTCAGCCGGTCCATCTCCTCCAATGCAGGCACTTCATACTGTATATCTCCTTCTTCACCGCAAGCCTCGATGGAAAGAGAAGTGACTTGGACATTCCCTTCTCGCTGATCGTCAGCTACAGAAAGGTCTCCCTCGGGAACTTAGAATGGAAAACATATTTGACGTCAAGCTCTCGTCATCGATTGTGAACACAACGTCGCACTTTGCCGAAAAGATGTATTTAACCAGCACCTTCATTTGGGTGATTGATAACGCTGTCAATTTGGTTCTGTACACAACAGGGTTGCTACGATTGGCGATGCACAGGTGGCATAATCGCTAAAATAATCCATTTTTTAATGCATGCGTTAATTGCTTCAAAATTAGAACGACCTTAAGAATATGTGAAATTTGAATAGGCCAACGATCCTTAAAAAATAAGATATTCTCCAATACGTTTGTGACAGTTCAAAACGGCAACAAATAAATGAATAACAGAGTATGAGTTCAACATATTCTTCCAATCCTTATCTTGCTCTCAAATAAAATACTTTCCTCACCCATATTTTTTACGTAAATTTTTGACAAGATCCTCAATACAGACATTTTTCAATGTTCCCTACAGACATTTGGAAAAACTATCAGGCATCCTTACTCATTTCAGCATCTGTATAATCCGAACTATGCACTGAGAGAAAAAAAAACACGGATAATATTTCCTCACCCTGTATAGTTTTTCTTCACCGCTAATTGCTATTCAAGAGTAACCGGTTGGCACAACAGTTTCCTTTTTTTTTTAAAGAAAATTAAGCCCAAATTTTCCAATCTTTCTTAGAGAAAAAACCATCCTCAACCGACAAAAAAAAATCTTTTCTCAGACCACGTGTAGCTGCATAACTAATCTTATTTAATTTGGCTGGGATGAGTTGGTTTATTATTTAGGAAACATATTAGGAAAATAATTTCACGCTCATTTGGGCTCCCCATGACACAGCAATGTTTTGTAAACACCTCTGTTCAATCAAATAGATGGAAGCATAATTTTATGATGTTGTGTTGCATGTTTTGCGCTAGTAAAACTTTTTCCTTTGAGTCTTTGTGTGAGCGGAAAAGTTCGCAAAAGAAAAACGTATTCGTTCCGCTCCAATCAATTTGGTGGGGCGAAGGAAAACCATTTCCCTCTCCATTCATTCAAGCACAAAGGAGAAGAAAAGATCGAAGAAAACTAGACGGAGGTCAGTCCCACTTGATTGGTACGTGGCGCTTGTTGCCGAAAAGTTTTCGCCTGCAAATTGGCACGAGACTTCGTGCTTCCTCGCCCGTTAATTCCTGATCCTAGGGGGCAGCAAATAAAATACTACGGTAATCCATCCGTCGCTGGTTTGATTTGCTTTGTCAGCAGCAATTGATGGATCCAGAGGGAAAAGTGGGAACACTGCTGGCGGTGGCAGAAGTGAGAACGTTGAACCTATATGGGAAATATAATAAAAGTCACTTTCGATTTCTTGGCAGAATTGATTTCGTAGATGATGAGAATACGGTGCTCGGAGAAGGTGTGTATGCGGACGGAGTCGATTACCGGAAAGCTTTGATCAATGTTTGATTATGTGTGCCGTCGATCGTCGATAGTACAATCATTGGCAGTGTCGATAAAAATTGCTTCATTGCAACACTCAAATAAACTGGAAATGAAGGCAACCTTTCAGGATAGAGCAACTACCTAACAACCTTCTCTTGATCAGAGCAACCGTTGAGTTTCGAAGTCATTGTTTGGTTTCGTTCATTAAATTTTGTCTATGGATGTTTATTATTGCCTGTGTCGTTTCAAACCCTTCCATCTGGGCATATAGTCTTAGCAACTGGCCCTTTGAGCTGTCAAGCTCACATCAAAAATAAGAAGAAGAAGACCCTTCCATCTTCTTCAAATTATGAGCAACAATATTTTGACTGTGCGGTCATTTAATTTTACGAGGTAATGTTAAACTGTAATAAGCATGTGATTTTAAGTACCCTTTGGATTTTTGAACCTCTGGATACATGTAGAAATATTTTTTCTTATATCAAAATTAATTTAATATATGTAGGTAGTTTGATAATCTTATAATTCTAATCACACAGGTGCCTCCGGACGCCTAAATAGAGCCATGTTGGCTGTATAGATTTAAAAAAAAATTAAATTTACGAATTTGCATAGTAAATTGGGGTAGGAAATGTTCCAAAAACCACCCTTGAAAAGTTTAAGATTTTTTAAAATCGATTAGTCGCCAGCTCTCAAGACTTGAAGTTTCGAGATTTTTTCAGTATTTCAGTAATATTTTCAGTTTTTATTCAAAAAAGATACTTTAAAGTTGAGCTTAAAATCGTGGCAATCATGAAGCATTTGAAACAAACCGTGCTTAATTTGAGTTGAAAATATGAAAGTTATTCAAGGTCAAAGTGCTGCTCAGTTTTGTAGAATGATTTCAAACTGTTCATAGTGGCACCACTCTCTGAAAGTGAGTGGTGGCATCCGGCTACAGCAATTTCATCCTAGAAATTACGTGGCGCACGTTGTTGATGAAATTAATATAATTTGAACGTGTGGTGTTCTTGTAATTATCTCCTACCTACCATGGCTAGGACTACCTCGTGGGATTCTAATTAATTCGGGATTGGCGCTAGCTAGCATGCAAAATGTTTGGTTCCAACATGGAATATCTCAAAATCCTGGCCATATGGAAAGTAACCGTCTTCAGCAAAGTTGTTCAGTAGGTCAAGGCCTTTTGGTTGGTGGATGTAGTCCAGAATTGGCTCACTACGCAGCCGCTAGTGTACATAAGAATATATTGTACAAGCTGTATCCCTAGATCCTGGCCATCTAGGAAGATGCCGTCTTCGACAAAGTTGTACAGCTGGCGACCTGGAGGCCGTTAGTCGATTCTTGACGCCATGTTGGAATCCAAGATGGTGGCTTCCGGTTATAGAAAAACTGAGAATTACTATCAAATGTATGTTTTTGGATTGGGAACGACGTATAATGATGATGATGATGATGTGAACTACCATCTAATGTACCAAGGCAACTGCCTATAGCACTGGACTGTTTTAATTAAACGGTTTGATCAAGATTGCTTTGTGGTGAATGTTTCATCATGTCCCTGTATGAAGGGCCAAAAACGTATTGTGAGCCCGTAAGCAGATACACTTACGCGCAACCCAGAGCTTCAGGGGTATCAAGAAAATCTCCTTCCAGAAACAAGTTCGCAGAAACCACAACAAAACCGAGCCCCCGCCTATTAAAACGTCTCACTGGATGGGGAGAAGAGCCCGCCTTTATTCACGAAACGTTAACAACAGGAAGTTGGCAGTCCCACTCTTCCTATCCAAATTGCTTCAATCGGGTGCTCTGATGGTCTCTCTCTTCAAACCTTGAAAAGGTGTTTTATAAATATATGCGAAATTTAGAGATATAATATGATTTTCTTTCTCTCCCATCGCATCTTCAAGTGATCGTTACAAGCTGTCCATTTGGTTCAGGCACCTTTGAACATTGATGTGGCAGTCTATCCACACATGAAATCTGCCGCTACCAACTCGGCAGAACGCGCCCATACCCCTTTCTAAACCGAAGGGCAGGGTTTTGGATTGGGAACGACGTATAAAGGCGGAAAATTGATGTCTGGCGTCATTTTGAAATCCAAGATGGCGGCTTATGTTGCATTAAAAGGGAGAAATATTATCAAATACCCTGTAATATGTCGTATATTGGGTGAAAATAGTTTCCGATGCAATTATTGAATACAATATGGCGGCTTCTATTAAGTAAAAAGTTTTACTAGTTTGCTGCTAGTGTATATAAAAACTGTTCGTACGATTTTCAAGACGCTCAAAATCTAAAAGTACAAGTGTAATCGATGGATGCATAATTTGGTTTCTTTTGTTCGGGGTCTTACATTTACACAACGATTTATCGTAATAAAAGATTTGAAGGGGGCTTAAGGCTGACATATTGACAGGTTCTTTCTTCTTCTATAAAATACAAAATGAACTTAAGAGTTTTGCTAAGTTTCATTGTACGTTTTTATTAATATATTTAGACATATTCCACATGATTTAGAGATATTCCATGTTGGTTCTTATTATCATAAGAATGGATACAAACAACTCATTATGAAAAATTACCAAATAAGTGAGTTTGTAATCAAGCTATTAAATACAGTCACATACCATTTCTTAACTGTTTGAAACTATCGGCAGAAATAGGGAGTAATTTTTATTTTTTTTTTTCTATCCTCCGGGTTCGCTAGAACTGTACACATAAACTATTGGTGGAGTGAGGGCCTCAAATGTTGCAGCAGGTGACTGTTTTGGAAAAAAATGTACATTTAACGCCTCTGCTTATGACTCTATTTTACTTTTTTGTATGAAGTGAATAGAACTTCTTAGTTGTAAAAAGTATAAAACCATTCGTTTTCACTATATATTATTTTCCCAGTCTAACTCAAGCAAAAGTATGCAGTTAATCTATGATACGATAGATTCGACCATGCTATTTATTCAAATCCTCCCACATTCTAATTTAAGCTATAATACCTGGTAATGATCTGACTAATGCCCTTGATAATCTTGTTTTGTACTTATTGGTTTGATTTTCTATTTAATTCACTTCTATTTTAATTCATTTCATTAGACAACATACCTCGGTTTTTTTTTGCACCGATATTTCAGCATGGTCAATATCGGGTGAAACAGGGAAATACTCATGTTGGTGCGTCAAATTTGACGCCAGCTGTACTCCAAACCACTTGATTAAAACAGTTCAAATTTTGTTCGCTTTATTTTTTATATGTATTTAAGCTATGGTGACATTTTTAGTATGCTACCTAAATTTTTCACAGAAATACGGATTTTTGAAATTAGTATGTTCAAAAACGACTTTTTCACATATGTTATGAAAACTTCAAATTTATATACTCTATCAACATGAAATTTTCGTCAAATAAGGTCTATCCATTAATTATAATGTTGTCAAATTTTTAGTAAAAAATTTTGATAATTGACAAAGTTACAAAAGATTGAATATGGCGTTTTTTGGAAGCAAAATTTTGCTCGGCTTTTTGTTTGCTACTGATCAAATGTTTCTTATTTTGTAGTATCGCCGCAGGTCGCGCGCATAGTGGATTTTCTTACGTTTGACGTTAACACACTACCGCCATCTGTTCAAGTTCATCATCCATCACAATGTGTTCAACAGATGGGGCAGGTGTGTTAGTGGCGATGATTTGTAGTGCAAAATTTTCAATGTGTTCAATGTCTGTTTGTCTGTGATTTAAATATTAATACATAAACGGAGATGGGTTAGTTTTAAAATATAAACATTTCTCGAGTAATTCATTTGTAAACAATGTCTTCAAACGTTGATCTCTCACGAATCACGAGAATCTTATTATATCTAGCTACTCCATATGGTAGAACTAACGTTCTTCTACCAGATGCTGTTTTCATTTCACCAGAGTGATTTAAGATTCAAGAGAAAACGACATTTAAAGTCATTGTTTACAAATGGCTTTTAGGCCCTTAACATGAATTTTCATAAAAAAAACTCGCGTTGTTATGCTCTTTGATGACAATTGTTGATACTGCTGATCAAAAATTATGCAAAAAAATGCTAAACTACCAATTTTAAAACAAGCTTTTCTCCTAAAGAGGACAAAAGGGGACAAACGATTTTGCATAGATCTCTTAGATGAAAGTAAGCACTTTCAGTTCACGTATTCTGTATTTGCAAATATTTGCAAACAAAGGAGTAAGATATCTCGCAAAAACGTATATTTTTTACACTTCAACATCTACAACTTTTTTTATACAATAACTAGTAACTATCTTGCATCTTCAAAATGTGCGTCATTTAATGCCCTAGAAATCATCTCTGTCAAAGTTTTCCAATTCAAATTGAAATAAAAAAGTTAAAGCAAAAAAACTGTTTTTTTCCCTCAGTCCCACCCTAAGGAAAGTTAGAAAAACTGTTTTAAAACGATACGTAGTTGAGATAGAAGTTAAGTTTCTTTAGCAACGTTTCATTAAATTTAAATATCTACAATTCTGAAGCAAATAATCCCTAAATTATAAGAATAAAAAGTTTCTTTTTTAATTATGAACCATTGTGCCTTAGTTGGAAATCTAAGCTCTTATGAATTCCAACGACTAGTCATGGTTGCAAATGAACTTCTCGTGTACAAAATAAATGCAATTCATTTACACTGGTCCGAAACGATAAACATTGCGCTTGATATGTAGTAAGTGATAAAACCAGACACTGATCCACACAAATTATGATGTTTTCCACTGGTGTTTGTTCCACCCGATCGTCATCTGACGCACCAAATTCGCTGGGATGATTAATGAGTCCTCGAAACTTGACATGCCGTATTTTTCAATGTAGTGGAGCCACGCTTAATATGTCTACAGGGTCTAACTCAAAACGTTAACAATGGCTTTGGACATCGATTACTCACAAATATTAACGCTTTCCTGTAATCAATTTTCGGTTGGCAAAAAATATTTTGTTCTACCTGATTATGTGTTTGAAGTTAAGTGTTTGTGAGAATGTCAGTGCATCGCGAGAAATTTTTCAATCAAAGTCATTGTCTACGTTACGAGTTAGACCCTTTTGACACGTTCAGCGTCAGTTGAAAATCTAGAGTAATTCATGAGAAGGGCCTAAAAACCATTTGTAAACAATGACTTAACATGAATTACTCGAGAAATCTCGAGTACTTTTTAAAACAGACGTACCTGATTTTGTAAACAAAGAGGGGAAACAAGATTCAAATGTAAATTTCTCAAAACTATCAGCACCCTCACGGAAAGTAGCATAACCATCATGTTAGGGGAATGTTATTCCTTGTGTTGGTGGCTCGAGTTTGCATGAAAGTGCTAAGGGTTTCAAGAATTTAACGTTTGAATCCCCTCCTTGTTTACGAAATAAGATACGTCTGTTTGAAAACGTACTCGAGAATTGTACAATGTCGATTATTTCCCACTGTCACTCAACAACATCAACCCTACTCCAGCAAAGCCTGCTAGGTTTGAAATTATTCTGCATGTTCACACACTTCAAGACAGTATCGGGCAGTAACCTTCAGGGTGACCTGCTTTGATAAGATGATCCCAACAGATAATGTCCTAGCAGATAATCAACCCGACAGCTGATTTAATTTATATTCATCAACAGACGAACAAAAACCGTTAACTGACTATCAACTAACCACGCCCTCCCTTTTCTCTTTCCAGGTAAGTAAAACAATCCATCTGATGAACCGCTCAGCAGCAAAACAAAGCAAAAACAAACAGAAACCATTCTGAGTACCCGCATCCAAAAAGGTAATCCATGTAGAGAACCCGTCGTAAACAATCATCATTTGTGGAAATTACAATTCAATTAACTTTAACTACCTCACTGCCGCGTTAGTCACCGCGTCAGGTCGTCGTCGATTGGTAGGAAAGGTTGGGGGATCACAGAATGCGGACCCGTCGAAAGGTAAATCACAACAGACTTTACATTATTCAAAACCCTCACGCACGCACGAACCGTGCGGGGACAGTTCATAAATGTGGGTCCCCTTTGGGGCCGGACGAGGGCCTGGGATCCGATAAGGGAAAATCAGTATTGCATGCCAGTTTGTCGTTTACCCACACAGTGGAAAGAGCACCGCAAAAACCGCAGAAGCTCCCCGTCGAACGGAGTTCTGTTCGTGACGCCATGCGGTGGCAATTTGAGTGTGGATAAATGCAGAAATGACCTTCGATGATGAATTATGGGTGGTAATCGGAGGAAGTTTTAGAAAACAAAACCGAATCAAATCTAGAATTGGTGCATAATAATGGCCAATTTGATGTTCTCGGTAGACACACTGTAATCGCTATTGGAGGACAAAGGTGGGTGGGCATTTGATTTCCGTTTCGTGCAGAGGTAGGTCAAACCGCAATGTGTTTCAGCTAGGGCGATATTACTTCGAAACCTAATGTGGATGATGGCGGTTGAGAAAGGTGTGAGCCTTGCTTGATCCGATGACATCAGTTTGCGATAGCTGATTGATGGTTTTGCTTAGTTTTACTCGGTTGAGCAATGGCATACCATACCAGACGCTATTGATGCGAAATGCCACTGGTGATGAAACTGATAGACGAGTTATGGTAATTGCTCGATTAGTGATGGCTGAGAAGGAGAGGTTATTAAATGATAATGATTGATGACATGTATGGTAATGAGTGCCAATAAAACGGTTCAATGGTGCAATTACCATATTTTTTTTTACATTCAATTGGAAGTTGTTTTTGCAGGGTTTTTGCAGGGATGTTTTGCTTTTCATTCCGGTTTGGGACTTTTTGCACCTCGTAAACATGTAACCCAGCACGCATCATGATTTTCTGCGCAAAATCGAATGACACCTTCGACTTTTTAGCGACATCTCGATTTGACATGTTTGGACGCTTTTTGAACTATGGCACCACTTTCCTGGTCATTCTACTGTCCATTGGACCACTTTCACGACCACTCCCTTCCTTCCTCAGGGCACTCAAACGCTCCTTGAAGGTTCTTATCCAACGAAACACAGTTGTATTTGCAATTCCAAGCTCTTTTGCAATCCGTCGGTGGAACACCTCTGGATTTCGATTGTAAGTGCACAAAACTTTTTTTTGTTTCGATTACATGACAGGAACTACTGTATGAATAACTATGAAACTTGACAGTTGTAAACAACACACTATCAATAAAATTTGCTCATATTTTCAGGTTTTTTACTCATACGGTTAAAAAGAAACAGAAGATTTTTGGTGTGCCATTTTTATCGAATACACCCTTTAGTTTATTTTTGTTGAAATATTTTTGAATATGAGTTACATCTGATATATACTTCCTTCTATGAATAAGGTTTATCTTAATAATGCTCTAAAAAATTATATGAATGCAACAAGCAACAGTAATTCGGCTTGAGGCTGGTTTGAAATTCCTGAGTTTGTTTAGATTTGTTAACTGTCTAGGTTTTACGATCAAAATTTGGCCAAACTACAAACGTGATTTGACCAAATTTCGATCATAACACCTTTTAGCCAGATATCTTTGAACTTTGTAGCTTTTTTACACAAAAATACAGAAATAATATTTAGCTATGCTTCCGGTTGGCTATGTCCGTATTAACGGGCCTTTTGTTGAACTCCTACCCTCAGATTGTGTGCAGCCCCCATCCACTTTGTTCACCCTAGAGCTCCCGTTTTCCTTAAACGGCTTGTCGCTTTCAACAGTTTTCTGGACCTTCTTTAGGTTCCACTTGTCGATGGCCCAATATTTCTTGATTGGGCGGAGCTAAAGCGTGTTTGGAGGATTTTTGTCTCTGTCATACCTAAACGTTGTAGACTGCATACCACTTAACGATCGTAATTTCAGGAACAATGGTGTTGATTCTGGAAAGACACCAGACGTTTTTTTTAGAACATTCAAGGAGCGTATGAGTGCCAGAAGGAAGGAAGGGAGTGGTCGTAAAATTGGTGCAATGGTCAGTAACATGGCCAGGAAAATGGTGCCACAGTTCAAGAACCGTCCAAACATGTCAATTCGAGATGTCGCTAAAAAGTCAAAGGTGTCAGTCGGTTTTGTGCAGAAAACCATGAAGCGTGCTGGGTTACATGTTTACAAGGTGCAAAAAGCCCCAAAAGGGAATGAAAAGCAAATCATCACTATGAAACCCCGCGCCCGGAAACTTTACACGAAGTTGCTCACCAATTCGTGGTGGATTACGTCTAAGCTGACTTCCGTCAACATCCAGGGCAAGAATATTTCGTTGCCAAATCTTAGTTCAATGTTCCGGAGGATGTTCTAAAGAAGAAATTATCGAAATTTGCGAAGAATTTCGCATACTCGATTCCCTTAAGTTTAGCGTTAGCACACTACCGCCATCTGTTCGGCTTTCACCCATCACAGTGTGCTCAACAGATGGTGCTAGTGTTTTAGTGACGATGATTTGTAATGGAAAATGTTGAATGTGTTATATCTGTTTTTCTGTGATATAAATGGAGATAGATTATTATAAGAAAATAAACACTGTTATAAAAAATACAGCTACGCACGATGACGATAATTTTTGGTGCTGCTAATCGAAATCTATGCAGAAATAAAAGGCAAAACCTATTTAAAAATGTGTTTTTCTCCTTTAGCGGACCTCTAGTCTAGAGGGTACAGAAGATTTTGCATTGAATTTGTAGATAAAAGTTTAAACCTTTAGTTTACATGTTCCGTTTTGGCAAATATATGCGAATAAGGGACTCAGATGTCACCACAAGCGTACTTTTATAACATTAGTGAGTAATTATCTTGTACCTTTAAAATGTGCGTCATTCTATGCCCTAAAAGTCATCCAAACAAAGTTTTCAAATAATAATTGAAATAAATAATTATATCAGAATAACTATTTTTTTAAGTCCCACCCTAAGGTAAGTGAAAAAATACTGTTACTAAACGATACTACATAACGATGAGATAGAAGTTAAGTTTGTTTTTAGCAAATTTTCTTCAAATAAAATTATCTACAATTATGTAGGATAACAAATTCCTCTAAATTAGGAGAGTAAAAAGTTAGAATTTTGATTGTGAGCATTAAAAGACCACCCTAGTGACCACCTTAATCGAAAGATAGATCTCATTTTAAAGATTAATTCTTCCGAAGATACCATGTGTCTAAAATGAATAGTTTTCGAGTTATCGATTTTTGTCGTGAAATTTGGCCAATCGTGCCATAAGGCAGCGGAATTAATTTTGTACCAAAATATATGAACCCACCAAATTCACCGGAACTTCGCCCAATTAAACAATTCTGAGAAATTATGACGGAACTTCTTAAACATCCCAAAGCTATTAAAACAGAGCTAAAGTTGAAGAAAACTTGTGTTAAAACCACACAAACACTGGAAAATCGGTTGAACAAAATTAGATGGGTTGAGTGAAAAGGAAAATGCGGGAATTCTGGATGTGAGATGAAATTGGATAAACTAAAACTTTGTAAATCATAACTCGTCTGTAGTTTTTGATTCCCTGAAAATTTTAAGAAAATCCGAAAATTGGTTTTATTGTTTCGAGGATATGTGTGCCATTTTTATCGACCCAAGTAACACACAAAACATCTTTTTACAATGTTTAATAATTGTTTGTTTTATAAATGTATTATAAATGTAATGCAAAACAATGCCAAGTTCTGATCGGGTTGGATCTCTCATATTCTATTTATCAATCTGACTGACGATTGTGCTAAAAATACTTTTTTCACTGCTGGAAGTGACTTATACTTTATCATTGTTCTTTAAAACATTGTTGCATACAATTATAAAACATGAAAAGAACAAGATTTTATGGGTAGTTCAGAATAATGTTGAAATTCTATTACATCAACAATGCTTTGCAAAACGTGTTCTTTTTTACCATAGAGATGAATTAGTTGTACAAGATTGTGGTTTTACTGTCAACGGGAAGCATATCATAGATACTCAGAGTTAACTTTTCAACAATAGGAGTTGGCTTTGCATAGAAGCTTCAAACCTATCACGCCAAGGACTAGTGTTCAAATACCACGCTTGGCGTTGTTTTTTCTTTCGCCATTTTATGTCTAATAAGGCTTCACTTTTTGCGCTTTTTACGTCATATTAAAATATGAAATAAAGTGTTATACACTTATATTGATTACATGTATTTGTCATTTAACAGTACTTTCAACTTGTTTATTACAAGCTGTGTTGCTTGGGGAATACACTCTCTGATAGTGTAGTTTTAGTGATTTACGTCAAATCGTAAAACTGAACCTAATTATTATAACCCTTATTGAAACGAAAAAAAAAACGCCTTTTTAGGACACACATATATACCCAAGCAGCAGACAACAACATATGAATTCCTAATTTTGATCTTATTTACTGGCCTTGGGATTAAAGAGCACAGATTTAGAGGTAAAATACCTAACCAAAATACCAAAGCAAAATACCTAATATTTAATTGCAAGCAAAATATCTCTCGAATAACAAAACTTCCCGAGCAGAACACAAAAGCATATGAATACCTAATTTTGATCTTGATAACTGGCCTTGGTATTAAAGAGCTCAGATTAAGAGGTAAAATACCTAAGCAAAATACCTAAGAATTGCAAGCAAAATGTCTCTAGAATATCTAAACTTGATATTCCGGATACCTGGGTAAGTATCTGGTCACCTTAGAGGTATTATTTTGGTATTGTCTTACCTCAATTCGGTATTCGCATTACATTGTGGGAACAATTTGATGGTATTATCCTCAGGTATTTTACCTCTTAATCTGAGCTCATAAATACCAAGACCAGTTATCAAGTTATTCGCTTCTGCTCGGGTTGTTATATCGGATACCTGGCAATACCTGAGAGGTACTATTTTGGTATTGTCTTACCTCAATTTGGTATTCGCATAACATTGTGGGAAATTTTTTATGGTATTATCCTCAGGTGTTCTCTTAATCTTACCTTATCTTACCTTACCAATCAGAACAAGGCCGGTGTGGCCTCTGCTGTACACAGAAGTTGTAATCGGTCCATGGCTGTACTTTGCCAGCCTCGCTGTCTCCGGACGGTCCACAGGTTGCCTTCGACTTGATCGATCCACCTTGCTCGTTGCGCGCCTCTTCTTTTTTCACAGGGCTGTCGTGCGACATTCTTACGACATGCCCAGCCCATCGTAGTCGACCGATTTTTGCGATGTGTACGATGGGAGGTTCTCCCAGCAACTGATGCAATTCGTGGTTCATACGCCTCCTCCACGTTCCGTCTTCCATCTGCACACCACCGTAGATCGTACGCAGCACCTTCCGTTCAAAGACACCAAGGGCGCGTTGGTCCTACACTAGCAATATCCATTTTTCGTGGCCGTAGAGACCTACCGGTCTAATTAATGTCTTGTAGATGGTCAACATTGTGGTTCGGCGAACTTTGTCCTTCGGAGTCCAGAGTAGGCACGATTTCCAGCCATAATGCGCCTTTGTATCTCTCTGCTGGTGTCGTTATCGGCGGTCATCAATGAGCCCAGATACACGAATTCGTCTACAACCTCGATTTCATCACCGTCGATCTGAACTCGTGCTAGGAGGCTAACATTGTCTTCTCGTGAGCCTCTTCCCTTCATGTATTTTGTTTTCAATCCTACCAGCTTCAGCCTAAAGTCTGATGTACGATTCCGCCATCGTCTCAAAGTTACGTGCTACGATATCAACGTCGCTGGCGAAGCCAAATAGTTGGACAGACTTCCTGAAGATCGTGCCACTCGTGTCTATCCCAGCTCTTCGAATCACACCCTCCAATGCAATGTTAAACAACAAACACGACCATCCATCACATAGCCGTAACCCTCTCCGAGATTCGAAGGGACTCGAGAGTATCCCTGATACTCGGACAACACACATCACTCGATCCATCGTTGCTTTGATCAATTGCGTTAGATCGTCGCCTAGGTCTTTGCTGATTGTTTCGGTCCGTATTAACTTCGGTATTATTTGTAACATTTATTTTTAAGGGCGGCCTTTTGGGCCTCCCCCAACCCCCTGTCTCGCCGGAGGACCATCGTGCACAGCACTGTTTAGAGTCCCACGCTGGCACAAGGACGATGATCAGTCGCTCCTAAAATGGAGAACAGACGCTATTTTGAGCCGCCCCTGACATGGAGAACAGACGCTCAGATAGCCGATCTTTCCTGTGGTAACTCATACCCCAGTCGGCACCACGGAGATGTAGGGATAGGAGTTACTGGACAAGATGCTAAGGATCGCAGTAGGATCTATTTTATACCTGCAGGTACGTGAAGGAACTAAGGTACGCGTTGTCCAATCATTTACCAACCACCTCTTAATTACCTCTTAATCTGTGCTCTTAAATACCAAGGCCAGTTATCAAGTTATTCGCTCCTGCTCGGGTATACAGCAATTCCATAGAAAAAGAATACGATCTTTCAGAATTTCATAGTACACTAAGGTATTTTTTTACTCGGTTTGTATTCAGCGATAACTCCAGAACGGAACGACTTATCGACCTAATTTGAATCACATTTTATGTTTTGGGCAAAAAGTAATCATATGGCAGTTTTTCAAAAAAAAATCACAATTTTTTTGTTTAAATACTCAAATATTTAAAAACTGTATTTTGACTATTGCATGGAAAGGTAACACATTCAAACAAAATCGAAACAATTTAAAATGTTAAAAGGCATGTAAATTTTTCATTTATCAGAAAATTCTACGTTCAAATATATATTATAATTTAAATGTGCGTCCTATACGACAGCCGTGATCAAAGCACTAACTCTAACAACATGTTATCTCGCTAGGATTCAGACCTTTCGAATTGAAGAAAGGTAATCGAATAGTGTTACTTAAGATAGGCGCTGACGAAGAATTAAAGGCTCGGGTTTTATGAAAAGAGTAGGGCGCGAAGGGTCCGCTTAGGGAGGCGAGTAGTCTTCTGGCCATAGAATAATTCTTCTCTATAGCGGTTGGTTTTGCTCTAATAGTCTCTTGAATTAAAATCATAAAAATAATAACCCAGACTCACAACTAAAACAATCGTGACAGTAAACTGTAACGTGTCTGTAAGATTCAAACATCATTTTTGAACCATTTCTCTTTGAGAAGTTTCTTGTTTTATTGCAGAAAGATCAAAATAATGACAATCTTACTCTCTATTTTCGGGATATGCCGTATTTCATTATAGTGTTGAATTGGGATGAACCGATTTAAGGGTCTTTATTTTAGCAGTATTTTTTACCGGTCAAAAACGTCTAACCACCCACAATAACCTATCCTTGTTCCTTCCCATGGAGTTCAAGTGGTCTGAAAAGCCTAGTTCACCATTTCCCATCCTTCATCATCGGCTTTAGACTGATTGGCGCTCTTATTGCCCCACCAAACGCTACAAAATGGAAATGAAAATGAAAATTAGTAGTTTTGTGCCTGTGTGTATCCAATCTAACACCCATTGGCCGGCAATGGTATTATGGAAGAAATCTGTTTACAACAATCCTACAAGTGACCATTGGAAGCAGCTTTAATCCGAGAGCTAGAAAGTGATAGCTCTACTGCAGATCCAGCAACCCATTTCAGAATGTCTAGAGAATCATGCCCATTCCGAGGTTACTTTCACATACAATGAGCTCCGCATGTAAACATTACCGATATCATTTGGATAAGGGCACTGTAATACACTTCCAGATTTGGAAATGTGAAATTTTCAAACCAGGCACGTATTAAGTGTTATTTAAAAAAAATGGTTATTGTTGTATAGTTATAATCAGATAGATCTCACCCATGGCCGCCTCTTTAATGACACTAGCTTGTTCATTCGTCAAAATAAAAATTGTCGACGTTGATTCGTTATTAATTTCATACACTTAAGACAAAATTAGCGCAAAACTTAACGTTATCAACCTGCATAACAAAACTCTGTACACCACGTGGTAAATGCATCTGAAATTATGTGCCAGCCTATTACGCGCGCATGCCTGTTTTCTTCGTTTGTTGCTTCTGACCAACAAATGGCCGTTTTTTACATTGCACAAGTCTTCTTTTTTTCACTCTACACTCTGCCAGCAAACAAATTCCCCGATATGAGGTGACTCTATATCGAGCTTCAAAACTGCTTATAATCATCGATTCACTCGCGACAAAGCGGAAGAGCACTCTAATTTAATAATTTATGCCCGAGTGTCACAATATTACCACTAATAACCAAAACTCTTCTTCCGGGTGCGGGGGCGAAACACAAAAAAAAAAAAAAAAAAAACTGGGGGAAATACTACCGACACTCACACGTTTCGGGAGGGAATCAATTGTGTTCACTACGTCTTACACAAAACAAGCGGAGATTTTATGATTTCACTGTTAGTTAAAGTTAAATTACGAATTATTGTTTGATTTTTTTTTGGAACAAACGACACAGAAAAACAAAAGACAGAAAATTGGTAGTTTTGTTCCTTGTCCAAAAATATTAGACATGTAATTTTTTATCTCATCATGAGGGTGACCATATCTGCGTTACGGTAGTTCAAAAAATTGGCTTGTTTTTAAAATGCAGTATTTCAAAAATTCATAACTTATGAAACACTTTGGCGATTTTAAGAACTAAATACGCAGATTGAAGGTAAATAAGTTAACTTTCAATCAAATATAGAAGTGTACCTTAAAGGAGGTATTGATAATGAAAACTTGGATTATATTTGTTTTCATGAATTTTGAACTGCTGTCATCAAAATTTATGCTTTGCGGCGTGATAACAGGCTTTTGTTAATTTTCCACATATGGTACCCTTGTACTTCACCGAAATATTAACAACTTTAATTCACAACTGATGTTTTTGTTCATATATTTCTTCTTATATACACCCAGTAGCAAAAAAAGCAAAAATTTTGCTCGGCTTTTTTTTTGCTACTGAGTGTACGTTCGTTAATAGTATCCACGAAGAATCCATGCCTAGTTAAGTACAGTTCTGCAAAACCAAACGTGCGCGTACCATTTGAGGCCATACTGCAATCGCAGAATGCGTTGAATAACTATCTAACTCTTCAACACCCCGTTAGGTATAATTCTGCATTCTGAAAAAGCGTGGAGTAATTGAATTGAAAGATAATTCAGTTAAACAAAAACTTTGGGGACCGTCCATAAACCACGTTGTCTTTTGGAAGGGGGAAGAGGGGGATGGAGTTGATCAGAACATGAGGAGGGGTTTGATAATCCCAAATATGAGAACATATGTTAAACATATTAAGTTTTATTAAAGTTTTATGAAAGCCACTAGAAATCAATTCGGCTTTATTATGGCAGCAAGAGATGCCAATAAGTTTCAAATTTTAGTCAGGTTTATAAGAACCTACACAGCTTCTTTACAACGATCTTTAAACCTTGACTTCTAAAATCCCTTTACTCCTATCAAAGGTTTTATTTTGACTTTATTAACTCATAAAATGCTGTTTTGAAATGCCGTTTTAGGACTCATTCATATTATCTTATTATGGTCAGTTGAAAAAGCATTTTAAAACCATTTTGCTTCTAGTAAATGCATTAAACGGCTAACTGGCATTGAGGAAAGCTACCAAGCGACCAGATAGTCTTATAGTAGCCATTGCTAAGATAAATTGGCTTTTTGGCAAAACTGGCAATCGCCATATTGAAATATATGAAATAATTGAAATGTGGAAAAATAAATACACCAAATTTTAAATGTAATACAATTGAACTGTAGATCTAAGACAAACTTCGGTATTCCTCCAGATAACCTTATTGAATTCCATTAATTTTCAGGAGTTTCATGATTAATTTACGGAATATATTTCTTTCAATTTTGTTTTTGTTGTTGTAAACTCGCATAATTTCCAAGGCGCATTAATTCTCAACTCTTATCGTGCCAATATTCACCATAAAATTAAATGCGCATATGATTTGGAGCATGATATGCTATAAAAAAAAACTCAATTTGTTTTATATATTTTGCTATCAATCATAATTTCCCGCAACAGAAGAACTTTTTTCTTAGCCATTATTTACTGTTGAATGAATCAGAAGAGCAACAAAGCAAAACAACAAAAAACAACCACGATATCGTCGTGAAGTTTGACAGCTGTGGCCATTTAGCCCTATGCTGGTTTTGATGGCGGCCAATAGGTTTTATGATGGTTCTCATGTGGTCATAACATCTTTCACTAGAACATTTTCAAAATCTTTATGGTCTTAGAAAGGTTTTATTAATTTGTTTTCACAACCGTCTATAGAGTGGGCCACTTTGTACACATTTCGGCTTTAAAGATGCATAGAGGAGGTGTTGGTAGATAAGATGATCGCAGCAAGCCGTGCTTGGAAACTGACGTGTTTTGTTTTTGATGCGTCCTTTTCGCGAAAAAAATCAAAAATATATTCGTAATTCAACCTAAACGAACAGTGAAATTATAAAATCTCCCTGTGTTTTGTGTAAGATGTAGTGAATATAATCGATTCTCTCCCGAAATGTGTGATGGTCGGTCGTTTTTCCCCGTTTCTTTTGTTTTTTGTGCTTCGCCCCCGCACCCGGAGGAAGAGTTAATATCAGCTTAGTTGTGTTTGTTAATGCTGTTAGTATTGTGCCACGCGGACATATATGATTAAATTAGAGTATTTTTCCGCTTTTTCGCGAGTGAATTGATGATTACAAGCAGTTTAGAAGTCGATATAGAGTCGCCTGGAGAGAGAAAAAAGAAAACCAGTGCAATGTAGAAAACGGCCATTTGCTGGTCAGAAGCAAATAACGAAACTAATGCGCATGTGCGCGTGAGTGGCTGGCATATAATTTCAGATGCACTCATCACGTGGTGTACAGATGGAGAGCTGTGAAATTAAGTTGAGCTGTGAAGTTAAGCTGTTCCATTCAAAAAGGATGATGTGAAAATATTTACCGAATAACGGAGTGTTACTTCTGTAGAGACATAAAAGCTTCCTTTAGTATTACAGAAATGCCGTCCAAATGAAGACTGTACATCAGCAACAATTTCCGGTGAGATCTATCTGATTATAACTAAATTTGAACGATACTGCTAAATACGTGCCATCCTCAAAACAATAAAATTTGATGATGGAAGTGTATGCACAGTACCTATATCCATTTGATGTTTGTACTGTGTCTATGCGGGGCTTGTTGTAAGTGAAAGTGACCTCGGAATGGACGTGAGTAACCAGGCATTCTGAAATGGGTCACTGGAACTCAACAGAGCTATCACCTTCCAACTCCCGGGTTAAAAATGTTTGTCGAATCGACAACAGTTCGTTTATCTGCAAACATTTTTCTTCCATAAAAGCACTGCCGGACGGTGGGCGTTGGATTGTAAATACACACACACACACACACACACACACACACACACACACACACACACACACACACACACACACACACACACACACACACACACACATAGAGGAGGTGTTGGTAGATAAAACAGTTTTGAATGTAGTGTCATCAACAAAGCCGGGAGGAGTGCTATACGGCTGGAATAGAACTGAAATTGTTACTTGGGATGTGCTTATGGCCCATTTGCTCTAAAAAACTAAATGAACTTATAAAAATCACTTATGGGGACGCATGGTCGGCAAGTTATTTTTAATAATAGAAACGCGTGGTAGCATAGTCAGCTAAAACTAAAAACAAGGAATTTTTGAAAAGATGTAGCTTAAAAACTACAACACAACCATTGCCAATTTCTTGTTCTGTTAAGGCATAAAAATAAATTCATTGTTATCGAGACCCACAAAACCATGAAATGCAAATAAAATGCATGTTTTCATAATGAGTATAGCAATTAAGGTGTATTTTATATTTTATCAAAAAGTATCTTTAAATACCTTCTATTTGCGTATTTGATTGTTAAAATCAGTCCAGTGGTTCAAAGGTTATGAATTTTTGAAATAATGCAATTTTTTTTTAAACTCAATTTCTCGAACCACTTTAACGCAGAAATGGTCACCCTGATGACAGCACAAATAAGAACGAGTCTTTTATTTTTGGATAAGGAAAAAAATACCAATTATTATGAAATTCTGAGAGATCTGTTGATCTTTTTTCCATGGAATTGCTGTATGGTTGCAGAACCAAGAAAACGCTAATTCATCAATTCTATTTTTGCTATCCACTTGCTAAAAATATCACCACGATGGCCAGAACAGACGTGGACACACGCTGACTGCGCCGTTGGCTGATGATACTGACGATGATAGCTGAGCTAGTGGCTGTTTTCAAACACCTCGACCGTGGAATTTGTTCCTGACCTTAGGGTCAAATACTCGCAAATATCTTGCCGTTCCCGGTTGGGACATACGATCACCATGTTGACGGCAAATTCGTCAAACTCACACATCTTGTAGACCAGCTTCTAGCAGTACACAGATGTTTCTCATCAATCAACACACGCGCGTTGACATTGAAACAGAGCTCACACCATCCGTGCGCTATTGGCGTAACCGTAAGCTAAACATTCGATGAGAGGGCAACCGGACAGGTGTTTATCTTGATCTGAAAAAACGTTGGTTTACAGAATGGAGGTTTCTTTCGAATTTACATCCACTAAACGCTCACCGAGAGTCACTCAAAATTTAGGTAAAGACGAATTTCACCCCAAATCGTCTGCTGAGCCGGCGACAGCATCTTAGAATCGTGCTGCCATGTTTTGGTCGAGTTGGGGCGAACTTCGTAGCTCCTTACAGTGAAACTGGAGGGAGTTCTTTTACCATATGATTTATAGATTCGATTTATTATCACTTTGTGATTTTTGTGGCTAAAAATCACAAGCAAAACAAAACATACAACGCTCAAATTGCTAACCAATGCATGCTCCAGTAGAGCAAACGATTCTTGAAAATTTCACGCCTAAAGTCCTAATAGTTTTGTGCTCAGAAAACTTCGAAGTGATAGGGACTCGATCCCGTATTTTCTTAAATTCAAATACACTGAGTCTCAGTGGCAGTGTTGGTTGATCTTTTTCTAGGTTGATTTATGGCTATTGAGAGAGGGGACGATTCAGATTTAACGAATTGTAATATGAGATGGTTCCCATTCCGCGTTCGTTTAAACGTATTTTGCGTTTCAAATTGCTCTTCAAGAAGGAAAACAAGCTTATTCAGTTTCTGCCGTGAATTTTGTTATCAAATTCAACGCAAATTTTTCTCTCGTTCCACGATGAATATTTTCTCTCATTCTAATATTGGAAATTACTGAAAAAAATCGAGCAACATAGTTACAACAAAAAATCTCCCTGAGAATTCTCCTTTGTTAGATTCTTTTAAGGAAGAGCCATAAGCCTCTGATTAACTTGTACGAAACGCTTTCATATCAATGTCTCGATTTTCCTTTACATTCACCCGAGTCGGCAAAACCGAAAACCCGCAACCAAGGCCCGATTGGTAAGCGCGTCGAAATTGACTTGCGTTCAATTTCCAACATTCCCTTCACTGAAATCCTCTTTGATTGTGTTTCAGGACGAGAGTGGTCTTTTCCCATCAACACTGCGCCATCTTTCGCGTCTGATAATAAAAATTTATAGCCACAGCTGGTTGTGATTTCCGAACTGATAGCTATTTGCCACCTACTTACCCTCGGGCTGTCGGAGGTGGGAGCCCAGTCAGACGGAGACGGTTACAATTTTGAGAAAGCAAAAGCACGTTTAAATACATATTTAACGATGTGATTCGCCGACGGGCCACCATTCCGTTCGCCTCTTTTTGTTTCGCCTCACAGGCTTTCGGTTTTGGTCAGCTTTCCAAGGAAATGGTTCAATATACAGTCAGGTTCTTGAATGGTATCATACACCCACTCTAATTTATCGTCCTGCAACCAATGACGCTGATTTGTGACAGGTAACAAGACCCTTACTTCATTCAAAAATTCAGCTCAATTCGCTTGCAGGACAGTCAAAACTTCAGGGTAGGTGGTTGATGCCACGCACCGTTCTATAGGAAAGCTGACTGTACCTAATAGGATGCGAATTTTTATGAATGGGATTCGTGTTTGCTCTCTTAGTATTTCATACACGGAGGCACATATTGTGTACGTGGTATAAAGGGACATATGTCTGTAAGGCAAGCGAGACTTTTGTGTGCGAACGCTTCAAAGGAGTATGCAGGATTCTTTTTTTCAAGCAGCTATGAAAGAGAGCAAACAATGACTACACTGTAGCTCAATTTCTTCATAAGTGAAGTCATCTTAATTTCAGTAGGATTGGTTGGTTTTAATAACTCGATGAATCAACAACATCATCTGATTCGAGTCAATTTTGTTGAGTTGTAAAGTTATCGATTCTGACACGGTTTAATCAAATTTAAGTGACTCCACTTTTGAGTCGAAAACCGCCACTACACAAGGGAAACCACAGGCCCAATGTTAATTTACCCGGTTGAGACTCTTCGGAGGGTGATTCCATTTCAAAATTAATTTCGGATCAGACCAGTCGGCTTGTTTACTAGTATGCCAGCATAGGCCCTGTTCAACTTCGCTTGGTTCTGCTTATTTTCTAGCGTTGAAACCCAGGCTCGACGCCGATACCTCAGTATCGATGAGGAACCACTAGCCAGGAGACGCGTCTTGCTGCTGCTTGTTCAGCATGATTCTAGCTACATAGTCTAGACCAGTGGTTCTCAACCTTTTTGGGCTCGCGACCCCCTTTCTGAATCAGTAATGTCCCCGCGACCCCCTTGGAAAACTAATGTGATTATGTTGCGATAAAAAATAAAGAAATACATCAATTTACGATCTCTTTGATTTATTACGACATTTTATGTTATAACCAGGGAAAAACACTCTCAGTGTGATTGCTGCTCCTGAATTTGGGATACTAGATTTGAAATTTGGGGCCGTGTTTGAGGCAACGCCAATCTCATGTCATCTTCAACGTTCAGTCTGTTTCTTGTCTTCGTTTTGATTTGAAATAGAGTTGGAAATCCGCTTTCACAAAGGTATGTTGACACGAATGGGATTAGGATCTTCAATGCCTCCATGGAAACTTTGGGGTACGAGCTATACCTAGCACACCAGAACTGGCTCAGTTCCTTTTCATGAATCAAATAGCAAGACGAAGAATCGTTTTTCAGGTCCAAGTATTCATCCTGTATCTCATCTGGAAGGCTAGCCATACCCCCCAATGAAGATAAAAACGGGTTGCGTACTAAAGCAGCTACTTCTTGCTTCAACTCGGGGAAATACTTCCCAAATTGCTGCTCCAGTGAAACCAAATGTGCAATAATTTCTGCTTGGAGAGCTGAAGTCAGCTCGCTTGCTCCTTTATCGGCCATATTGCACAGACGATCAAACATGGCAACATTTCCCATCTTAACTTTTCGGCGCAAATTTTTTAGTTTTTCCGCGAATTCATGAAGATGATCTTGGAAGTGAACAAGATTGGATTGTTTGCCCTGAAGTTTCAAATTCAGCAAATTCAGATGCTCAAAAACAAGACGAGACGCTTCTGCAAGTCGCCTTCTTTAAAATGTGCAAGGACATTATTTTTCCCTTGAGCTTTCAAAAACGTTTGGATCTCATCCTTCAACTCGAAAACACGGTTGAGTACATTACCCTTCGACAACCAGCGTACGGAAGTGTAGAAAAGAAGAACCTCATGATCTGAGTTCATTTCCCTGCAGAGTGCCTTGAATAAACGTGTATTCAGGGCTCCAGACTTAACATAGTTAACAATCTTTATGACCAATTCTAGTACTTTCAATAACCCTTCCGGCAACGTCTTGCTGGCAAGAGCATATCGATGGCATGGACACCTTCTGAAATCCAGATTTCTTGCCAAGCATTGCAGGAGCTCCATCGGTGCAAACCCCACAAAGTTTTTTCCACAGCAAGTTACCAGATTGAAAAAACGCCATGATTTTAGCCATGATATCATCACTTTTGGTAGAAGTTTCCAAGTCACAACAGAAAAGAAACTCCTCCTTTAAATCGCCAGCAGAGCATACGTACTTCACAAACACCAACAGCTGCGCACAGGAACTGACGTCCGTTGGTTCATCGAGTTGAATTGTGAATAAAGGAGAACAAATACGATTTTTTTCTTGGCTCAGTCAGTACTAGCACATCGGTCCCAAGCTCGGTCCCAAGCTTAATAATACGCCCCTAATAATGAACTCACACGAACACACTCTCAAATATTCTGTCAAAATAACAAAGCAAATCAAAACAAAGACGCAAATATGTATAGTTAGGTGCTAGCTTCAAGGTGTACTTCGGACCAAGGGGTTCTACAACAGTGAACCAATTTCAAATCGCTAGTTGCATATTGATTGTTGCTACTGCTGTGTTTTGTTGTTCAATGCTGCCAGTGCCAGTGGCATCGAATCTCTGCCGTTTCAAGCCAGCTTCATGACGCCGAAAAAAGTCTACATCCTTAGTACTATGCTCGGCATGCTTGGTATCCAAATGCCGTTTCAATTTTGATGGCTTCATTGATTCAACACTCAACACAACGCCACAAAGCACGCACTGTGGCTTATCGACGCCATTAACGACTATAGTTGTGAAACCGAATTTCATATAATCCTCGGAATACTTGCGTTTCTTTTCCATGGCAAGGCCGTCTATAAAGTACAACATTATCTTGTTCTTTTCTGTAACTATTTTAAATTTATTGAATACTTTACCTATTCAAGTTGACAATATTAAGTTTGCAGCGGTAAACCAAAATCTCAGCAAAATTTTAAATGTGGAAGCAACAAATTGGTCGGTTGATTGATTCGGGACTCGACGCGTGAATGGCCAGTTCAGTTGTAGAAGAAGACAACACAAATGAGCCAACTACTATTGCGCATTCACTGAGTTTTTCTTCACGTTTAACGACGCACCAGGACGCACACTAATACATCAACTCACATCTCAGTAAGAAGGAAAGAGCAAGTAAAAAATGAATCCATTCAATCGCGTGTGCTAGCAAGAAAAACACAATGGAAGAAGCAACTGTCCTTCGTTGCCTTCCGTTCACCACTACTCTGCTCTACTCGAACGAATTATAAGACGCACGAAGACCAAAATATACTCGTTTACTCTTTAAATTCATGCACTTTATAAGTAGGTTGCATTTTATTTTATGGATCAGTTATTTTTTTGATTTTGTATGTATGCATAAAAATTGTCACGCTGGTCAGACGCCCGCGACCCCCCTGGGGGTCGCGGACCACCGGTTGGGAAGCCCTGGTCTAGACATAGTCGACGTGGCTGTTGAGGCTCAGCTGGTCGTTGATCATCACACCCAGGTACTTCTGCACACGCATCGAGGCTGTGGCATGTCCTTCAACGCTGATTTCAGCCCACTGCATCGCTACACAGTTGCTGACCAATAGCAGATCCGTTTTGTTCCGGGTTACCTACTGTATTGTTTCATTGTTCCAGTCTTCAGTCATGTCGATCGCTTCGGTCGTAAACATTTCTACCCATCCCAGCGTCTCATCTGAAACTGTCAGGACAACGTCGTCCGCAAGCCAACCATCTCAACTCCAATCGGCAGCTTCAGTGTCAACTTGCCATTGTACATCCTGTTCCAGAGCGTCGGGACAAGGAAGGAACCTTTTGGCCATCCCGCCGTGTTCCTAATTGACTTCTGTCCCATTTCTGTATCGTACACTAGAACCCGGTAACTCCTTAGACTCCTGCACAGATAATCAGGAACCCTCATTTTGTGTAGCACATCGGCGATAGCTTCCCAGCTGTAACTATTGTAGGCGTTCTTGACGTCTTGATAACCACAGTGAAGTGACGATTTCCGCTTCGGTTTGCGCGCCTTCTTCGGACTCTCGATGACAATTCGAATTGCATCCACCGTTGACTTTCCTTTCCCAACCTCGAACTGGTAAGATGGCAATGCTCACTCTACGTACGCTTCGTTAACCTGTCGAGGACCTCTTGCCGAGTGTATCCAACATACATTTGGACCTAAGGTGTGGACCAGTTAGAATTGGAACATAGACTATTGCGGATATTTCGGATATACATTACCAAAATAGTATTCTGTTTTAACTTAAATGTTCGACTTTATGTGAACTTTAGAGGGAAAATCCAAAAAAAAATAATCATCTCTATTTCGAAGAAATTTGCGGCCTTTTCCCGGGATATGTTTCATCAACCGGCGCACATTATTCTCATCCATCGTTTTGGCAATCTTATTCCATCTCCTTCCCCACCCTACACCACCTCCATATTACTTATCCTTGGTTCTCAATTCATTAATGCTTTTGAAGACACTGCCATTCACCTTCAGCTTCCTCTTCATAATAGCCCAAAATCTCTCTATCGGTCTGTGCTGGGGACAGTTTGGTGGGCTGAGTTCTTTCGGTATAAACTGAATCCCGTTGGTTTCATTTCATCATCGGTTCGTTCCGCCCGTAATTTGTTCTGGAGGGTCGAATGTACAGGAATGCGTGGGATCGGAGATTTCGGCGTCTAGAGCTGATGTCTAGAAGACCAAGTAGAGCTGAGCAATCAATGTGGCCTTGAAGAAGATCACCAACAAAGCAAGCTTTAGCAACGTCACGCCTCGCTTCCAGCAATGCAAAGTTCATAATTTTACAGCGGTCGGCATAACTAGGTAAATTTCTGGGGTCTTTCCAAAGAAGTCGTCGTAATGCTAAGTAGACAAACTTCTTCTGAATAGCTTCTATCAGTAAAGTATTGTTTTAGTAATAAGGGGACCAAACCACTGCTGAATATTCCAGAATTGGGCGCACTATAGAGCAGTACAGCGCCTTAAGACAGTACACATCATGGAATTTTTTAGCAAAACGGAACATAAAGCCCAACTGGGAGGAGGCTTTGGAAACAATGTACGAAACATGATCCTTAAATGACAGCTTGGAGTCTAACATTACTCCTAAGTCCTTTACTGTTGTCTCACGGTTCAGCTCGGTACCGAATAGCGAATAGGCATGCTGAAAAAGCGAGCGTTTACGGCCAAAAGAGATGACTGAGCGTTTGGCCACATTCAAAGACATTCGATTTAAGTGGCACCAGGATCCGAATACTTCCAGTTGTTGCTGTAAGAATATGGCATCTGTGGTCTTCTTTATCACAAAGTAGAGCTTGAGGTCGTCAGCATACAACTGTTTGAGGCATGTCAAGCTGTGATTTACGTCGTTCATGTAGAGTATAACGGGTGTCCACTAAATAATGAGAACGAAAAGAATGGGTCAGGAAAAAAATACCAGTGAAGTTTTGTTCAAACTGATTTATTTTATTAAAAGGGTCAACTTAAATCTTCAAACTAAGTTTAGTGAATATTGTCATATGGTCCGTGGTCCGCCGTGCGGCGCAGCTTAGTCGTTATGCTGGAACATGACCGTTGGACGGCAGCCACATCGATTTTTCGGATGCAGCTTTTGATCCTGTTGGTAAGTTGCTTGGTGTTCTTGGCCTTCCAATTATCCTTGTATACCATGGAGCTCAAAAGACCGAAGAAATCCTCGATAGGACGGCACTGTGGCAAATTTGTCGGATTCCGGTCTTTTGGGACATATGGTATATTTTGGCTCTCCAAAAACGTTAGCGTTTTTTTTGCGTAGTGCGATGATGCCTTGTCCGGCCAAAACACGTATTTGCCATCCGAGTGATGTTGTTTAAGAAATGGGATGAGTATTTTCTGCAAACACTCTCTTTGGTACACCTCCTGGTTGATGGCCAAACCGCTTGGTTTGAACCACGGCTTCGAAATACCCTTATCGGATATTACGATGTATAACATAACCTTCGATTCAAATTTGTGCTTGAACTTATACATTACTTTTGGAGGAGTAGTAGATTTGTCCTTAGTGTAGAATCGGTCGTTTCCCGGTATCTGAGACTTCGAAAGAGGAAAGTAGCTTTCGTCGTCCAGAACGAAAGATTTTCCGCCGTAATTCCGAGTCATCCAGCGGCATTGGGATTTCACGGTTTGAATCTGCTCATCTGTGTACTCTGGGGATCTGGTTTTCTTTCTACACACTATTCCTTCTTTCTTTAGCGTCTTGCAGATGAGTGACTTCGAACAATGGAACTTTCGGGCTGCTTCCCGTTGACTTACCGAATCCTTGTTGTTGAACATGCTGCGCAGCGAGCGGAGCGTTTTCTCATTCATTATTTTCGCTGGACGGCCGCAACCTTTCTTCCGGGTTACTCTCATGCATGCCAGGATACGGTATACGGTGGATACCGGAACTTTTTCACGACAAAAATGGTCCACCGTGTATTTTTTTCCACGATCTTCGTTCGCTTGAAAGAATTGTACAACGCGCGCGCGCAGTTCTTCCTGTTTCGACGGCATGCTGAACACGACTGAACATGTTAGAGTGAAATAAGAGTGTATGAAAATTTTCTGGAGAGTGCAACGATTCATTCATCTAAAGTGACATTTCTATGCGGCCGTTTTTGTTCTGATGGAAAAGTATTGAAATCATTCTCATTTTTTAGTGGACACCCGTTATTTCACAATTCCCCCCCCCCAAATTTTTTTTTCCCCCCCCCCCCCACACCCCCCTTAAAAAAAACAAAAATTTTTTTTTTTTTAATCCCCCCCCCCCCGGTTTTTTTTTCCCCCGCCACCCCCCGCGCCCCCCACTTCCCACCCCGCATGGTTCCTTTTTTTTTCCTACTTCCCCCCCACCCCTTTTAGGCTTCGATCTTCGACAAAGTTTCTCTGCACTTTTTCAAAACACGTCACACAGTATTTCGGGGAAAACCCAACACTTTAGCAAGTTTTGGCCCAGACCACGAAGGGTTTTCCAAATGATTGCGCACAATTATTTTTTTACTTTCTGCTTCCATTTTGTATTTCTCTGAAACACGTTTGGACTGCACCGCGAAAAAATAACTTCTGATATTTTTATTGTTATAGGGAAAACATGAGATGCCATAGTTTACAAATCGGACCACTAGGGTCGCTGTAAGAATCAAAAATGTTGGTTCCAATACTAAATGGGCCACACCGTTAAACGTTATTGGGTCCCTCAGTGGTTTTTCTGGCTTCAGTAGCAGCACTAAGAACTGTATCAAAAATAAGTTATCCACGTATATTTGCTTAAAATCATACAAAAAAATTATGTTTTCTTCAAACAAATGGATCTTTATTGTACGGGATTGAACTAGTAAGGACCGAAAGAAATTATTATTAATCTTTCACGAATTTGCGATTTTTTGATCACTTTTTCGTGTGTGTGTGTCTTTACAATCAATCTCCCACTGACCGGCAGTGCTTTTATGGAAGAAACTTGTCTGCATTTCTTCAATAATTTATATGTGATCACTATGTGCAAACATTTTTAGCCCTGGAGATTGAAGGTGACAGCTCTATTGAAAATCCAACGACCCATTTCAAGAATGCCTGTTCCTACACGTACATTCTGAGGTCATCTTCACATACAATAAGCCCCGCGTGAAAATCTTCACACATCAAATGGATATGTGAAGAGTTTTTACACTTCCAGAATCAAAAATGGAAATTCTTGATCCTGGCGTGTATATAGTTAAGGTATATTTTTGATAATCAAAACGCCCTCACCAATGTTCCTTATCTGATGCTGGAAAGCTCGTCCGGATACGGGAGCGGGTCACTAAAAACACAAAAAATGGGAAAAAAATCCATCTCAAGAAACACGACCATAACACACTATGAGAGGGATTTCATTCACAACGTCCTACGCAAAGCACTCGGAAAAACTATAATTTCACCATTTATTTTAGTTGAATGAAGGAATATTTTTTAATTTTATTTCCGCGAGAACGACGCAACAAAAGCAAAACACGTCATTTTCAAAGCACGGCTTGCTGCGACCCCCCCCCCCCCAACCCCACCAACAAAAACAACCAACCTTTTTATACCTATAATAGCTGAATCTGGTGCTAGCTTTGCTACGCTTGCAACTAAACGAATGAAAATGTAATTGAACTGGCGCTTTTATGTTTTTTTCAGGAATGTGTTTTGTTAAAATATTTTCGTTTGCTAATTTGTGTAATTTCTGCAAAATTAAACGTAGGTGTGAATTTTTAATTCTACCCTCAGATCTTAAGTTTCTACCATGGTTTTCCTTTCTGTGTAGAATCGTTTCATTGACAAAACATTTATCTTAAAACTACGCCGTATCCTGTCAGTTTGAACGTCATTTTTTCTTGCATAACCTTAGATTAACTTCTTGTGCATAATGTAGCACTGAGAGTAACTCAAGCATCCTCAATGTTTGACTTAAAAGGGGTTCAAACTTCTATCAGAACATGCGGCTTTCCCCACGAAATACACATTTTGTGTTTTAGTTGCCTGGATAATTCTCATGTTTGGTTGAAATTTGTGTTTCATTTGTATAAGAGACCCCCTTTCCTTCGGAGAGGGGAGGAGTCTCGAACCACCATAGAAAAAAAAATCTTGCCTTCAAAACTACATGCCGAAATTGGTTCAAGTTACTCGATTAGCTCTCGAGTTATGCACAAATTTGTGTTTCATTTGTATGGGAGCCCCTCTTCCAGACGGGGAAGGAGTCTTGAACCATCAAAAGAACCTTCTCCGGCCCCAAAAACTCCTGCATACATATTTCCATAACAGTAGGGATAATGATCTCATGATTGGTTGAAATTTGTGTTTCATTTGTATGAGAGAGCCTCCCCTCCCCCATTCCAAAAAGGGTAGGTGTCTCGAACCACCGTGGAAACATTTCTTGCCTTAAAAAATCTCCACATGCCAAATTTGGTTCCAGTTGTTTGATTAGTTCTCAAGTTATGCAGATATTTGTGTTTCATTTGTTTAAGAGACCCCCCCCCCCAGACGGGAGAGGAGTCAGAACCATCAATAGAACCTTCCCGGCCCCAAAAATCCTGCATACTAATTTTCATAACAGTAGGGATAATTCACATGTTAAGTTGAAATTTGTGTTTCATTTGAATGAGAGCCTCCCCCTCTGCTCTTCCAAAGAAGGGAGGGGTTTCAAACCACCGTATACCACCGTATTATTGCCTTCAAAAACCTCCACATGCCCAGTTTGGTTCCATTTGCTTTGTTAGTGCTCGAGTTATGCAGAAATGTGTTCCATTTGTATGAGAGCCATCCCTTACAGATAAGGGGAGATCTCAAACCACCGTGGAAACATTTCTTCCCTTCAAAAACCTCTACATATCAAATATGGTTCGATTTGCTTGATCAGTTCTCGAGCTATGTAGAAATCTGTGTTTCATTTGTATGGGAGCCCCCTCCCCCCTTCAGACGGCGAAGGAGTCTCGAACCATCATAAGAACATTCTTCGGCCCCAAAAACTTCTGTATACAAATTTTCATAGCAGTAGGGATGGTTCTCATGTTTGATTAAAATTTGTGTTTCATTTGTTTGAGACCCCCCCCCCCCCCCCATTCCAAAAAGGGGAGGTGTCTCGAACCACCGTGGAAATATTTCTTGCCTTCAAAAACCTCCACATGCCAAATTTGGTTCCAGTTTTTTGATTAGTTCTTTAGTTATGCAAAAAAATTCTGTTTAATTTGTATGAGAGCCTATACCTTCCTGATAGGGGAGGGGTCTCAGACCACCATAGAAACATTTCTTGTCTCCAAAAACCCCCACATGCCAAATTTGATTCTGTTTTTCTGATTAGTTCTCGAGTTATGCAGAAATTTGTGTTTCATTTGTATGGGAGCCCCCCTTCCCTTTCCGACGAGGGATGAGTCTCGAATCGTCATTAGAGCTTTTCCCGGTCCCAAAAACCCCTGCATACATTTTTTTATAACAGCAGGGATACTAGTCATGATTGGTTTAAATTTGTGTTTCATTTGTGTGATACCTCCTCCCCTCCTACCAAGCCAAATTCACCCACCCCCATCACAACAACAAATATTTTTTTTAATCCCTCCATTTTTTTTTTTTATTGAGGGGGGGCAACCCCCCCCCCCCCCCCCCCCATCCCCCCCCCATACACTTTCATAAAAAAAAAAAAAAAAACCCACCAAAAAATAAAAAACGCCCCAAAAAACGCACTCTCCCCCCCAAAACCCTCTGGGAATCCCAAAAAAAAAAGAAAATATCCAAAAAATTCACCACTCTGATCCATACTTTATATAAAATATAGCAATAAAATGTCCAAACTGAACCGTTTTATAAAGGGTGATACGGTCAAAATTTGGTCAAGGGAAAACGCGTGTAAATCGGTGAAATCGTTTATTAAAAAAATCAAATTAAATTTCATTTTTAAGTTCAATTAGTATAAAATTCAGGAATATTCAGTTAGGCTTCCGCTTTTCCAAATCCGAATTGCCGGGCCTTACGCTTGACCCCTGCCATCAGATTTTGTACAGCCACCTTGTCCACCTTCTTCGCCGCAGAAAGCCAGTTTGCCTTGAACTGCTGCTCGTCCTTAGCAGTTTTTTGGTCTTCTTTAGGTTCCGCTTGACAATAGCCCAGTATTTCTCAATTGGGCGGAGCTCTGGCGTGTTGGGAGGGTTCTTGTCCTTGGGAACCACCTGCACGTTGTTGGCGGCGTACCACTCCATGGCCTTTTTACCGTAATGGCAAGATGCCAAATCCGGCCAAAACAGTACGGAACAACCGTATTCCTTCAGGAAAGGCAGCAGACGTTTATTCAAACACTCTTTCACGTAAATTTCTTGGTTGACAGTTCCGGAAGCTATGAAAATGCTGCTTTTCAAGCCACAGGTACAGATGGCTTGCCAAACCAGATATTTCTTTGCGAACTTTGACAGTTTCGTGTGCTTGAAAATATCTGCTACCTTTCCCCTTCCTTTTGCCGTATAAAACTCCTGTCCCGGAAGCTGCTTGTAGTCGGCTTTGACGTAGGTTTCGTCGTCCATTACCACGCAGTCAAACTTCGTCAGCATCGTCGTGTACAGCCTCCGGGATCGCGCTTTGGCCGTCGTATTTTGTTTATCATCGCGATTTGGAGTCACTACCTTCTTGTAAGTCGATATTCCGGCTCGTTTTTTGGCTCGATGCACGGTTGTAGACGATACACCCAGCTTATTTGCGGCATCTCGGAGAGATAGGTTAGGGTTTCGCTTGAAACTACCGGCAACTCTCTTTGTCGTCTCAGCGGCTTCCGGTTTTCGATTTCCCCCCGATCCAGACTTCCTGGCTGTCGACAAACGTTCCCCAAACACTTTAATTACATTTGTAACGGTTGATTTGGCAACTTTTAGCGATTTTGCCAACTTTGCGTGCGAGTAGCTCGGATTTTCGCGATGCGCGAGCAAAATTTTGATACGCTGCTCTTCTTGCTTGGACGGCATTTTGACAACTGAAGAGTGAATTCCAAAATCAAAATAGGAGCAACATTCTACACACACACACCTTCAAAATGAGGGGTGTTCAGGTTTTTTAAATGCAAAATTGAAAGAAATACGTCAAGTTGATATTGACCAAATTTTGACCGTATCGCCCTTTAAAATAATGTATATATTATTTTTTTTTTTTGATTTTTTTTTTTTTTAATGGAACGCTTTTCTTTTTTTTTTTCCCCCCGGTTTTTTAAAAAATTTAAAAAAAAAAAAAACACCCCCAAAAAAAAAGGGTTTTTAAAAACTAAAAATTCTGTTTGACCGATCAGAAAATTTTTATTTTTAAATTTTTCGCCCAAAAAAAACCCCCAAAATTTTTTGGATAAAAATTCCAATGAAGTGTTATTAATATAAGTTGTTCAATTTTGTACTTAAAATCGACCTACTTTTGCTCTCATACAAATTTGCATACGAATAGCAAATTATCGCCTGCGCTTGCTCATCTACAAGCCAGAAGTAAGCGTTGCAAAGTTTTGCAAGTTTCCCCGCATCCGTTTCCGAAGCCATATCGGGCACCTCCCAACGGAAAACGATGTTTGTGACAATTACACTCAGCGAAATAAACTTTCGATGTTCATAAGATTGCATTATGATTATTTGCCATAAGAGTTCAGTATGAATTTCATAAATTTGCCTTATGAAATATAATGATGTTGAAAAAATAAACATGTAGAGCAACTCGGATTCGAAACTTGAACGTTGAGGTTATGGGTCCAAAGACTTGGCAACTAAGATTACAAGAATCATCGCAAGTATCTTGCCGTCAGCCATTCACAGTGACACGGAATTTAATGAACTTCTATCCGGATTTATTACAACACATGATGGTGTCTTGCTGGCCAAATAAACCGAACATATAAATTAATTTCTAAAGCGTATCATAATAACCACCGTCCTTTTCAGGATGACCAATTAAATTTCACAATAAAAGAGTTTGTGTTTAAGTGAAATGTTCGTGATTTATCCTTAACAACCATTGCATAATATCAAAAATGGTACATTTTGGATTGTTTGAAGCATTCAGTCGAGATTGGTAAATTCGACAGAGATTTTTCATTAAACCTGAATTGAAAAACGTAAACAATGGCTCAGTATGTAGACAATTTCATAAAAAAGGCCGGGTAAAAGCAAAATAATAAAAACATTTTAATATTAACCAACCATATGTGTTATGATATGTATAAATTAGATGATACAATCATTACTATACCCCAACGCAGTCCTACGTAAACCTCGTGGTTATATCCCTGACATAACCCACCTATAACTTTTTTTTTATAAATTTTCATCAGAGCCTTATGGGTCATAAATACGTTTTTTATGGAACGAATTTCAATTTTGCATGGATCTTTTCTTCAGTTTAAAGATGCAAACTTAGGGCTGCCATAAGGTTTAGACAGACAGACAGACAGACAGAAATCCATTTATATATATAGATAGATTAGTTGCTGTTAATCGTCCTTTAACAAAACCATGCTATTTATTAGAAATTAATGTCTTCACCTTCGGAAATATATTATCATTTATGATAGATTCAAAAAGTTTTGGTATACTTGATGTTATAGCAACCCCTCAATAAATTTTAATCTCAGATTTTCAGCACTTTGAAAAATTGGGTTCAGGAAAGATTCACGTAGTCTCTAGCGATATCACCCTTCTCACCACATTTCCTGCTGATGTTACATTCGCCAATGCCACTGCAGTTCTTTGCCTAATGTTCGAAGCCCATGCACTTGAGGCATCTCTTCATTTGCTTGAAATAGTTTTTAGCGAGCAAACTGGCCACCCCAATTTCACCGTTCCTTTCTAGAGCAGTTTGTTTCCTTCAACTCTTGGGAGCCGAATCAACACCACCTGCTTGACAGCTGAACATTACAGGACCACCACATATAGATCTTCATAATTTTGTAAATTACATCTTTTGAAGACATCATGTGTCTAAAGTTAATGGTTTTGGAGTTATCGATATTTGTCGCGAAATTTCACCATTCGTACCATAGTGCCTTGGTCGGATATGAAGAATGGCTCAAAAGCTGTGCTATTTCTTCCGCTTCACTAAACAAGCGAATTAAGTATATATGAGTTATGTTTCGAAATAAATAAATCTCTTTAAACATCCTACCACATCGCTGCCGGTATACCGAAAACTCACCACTTCGACTATATCGCAGGGTTGGTAAATTTAGAAAGAATTTCCGTTCAGAAGAATATTCCCATGCCTCCTTCCCATTTCACAAGTCAACCTTGGAAAAGCAGGCGAGCTGGGATTATCTTCGCCCAAACGGCCAACCCATCGGCGCATACCAAGCGCGTTTTAACGACGCGGTCACAATTGTTTAATGTTACACGTCACATAAACATCCGTTCCTAATGAGAAGATTTACTCGCGATGCCAAACTCTGGCTGCCCGAGTGGGACAGGACCAGCACCATTCGGCTCGCCGAATGTAATAATAATAAAACCGGTCTTTTATGACAGCAACATGATTGCTTCATATGTCAGAGCCATTGCCAAGCGAAAATATATCTCAAAGTACCTATCCCATTTCACTAACGAAATAGCACACATGCTTCATCGAAATGTCGCCCAAATCTCACGCCATCAATCATTCCTCAGCATACACTCGATAATAAGTCAGTTCGCTCTTCACCAAAGATCGAATTCATGAATAATCAAATTCCCATGCAATCATTCATTTACAGTGATTCCGGAATCCAATCAGCGTGTACTTAACGAAATTAAATTAACTCCTTCCACCAGACCAGGCCAGGACCAGGCAGACCAAATGGCAACTCAGTGCACAGTGGATTCGAAGTGTCCGATAGGACGCTGTTTTGGCAAAGTGTTAATTTGAGGTTTTTTTTTTCCATGTACGTATGAATTGTCTTTAAATAAAAAAGGACGTCGAATAGACGCAAAGTTTTGTGTATTAATTTTGTGATTAATGACCGCTGGGCGGACCGTTGTGCAACGCCCAGTATTGATTACACATTTCTTCAGCAGGATAGTACCTACATATCTGCTTCGTCTCAACAGCAAACTTTGCGGTGCGATAATGGCAAATCGGAACGTATCGAATTATCCGATCAACAGCGGGAGGTATTATGTAAAAAAAAAAAAAGTAATGAATTAACTTGTTCCAAGGCCAACCTCGGGTCACGCTCCCTTGTCGAAAAGGCACAGGGGATGTTTTGTATTCGAGTTAGTGGCATTTGCGGCGTCTGGTGGTGAGCGGTCCTGAAATGGAAACCCGCGTGCACATTATTTCTTAATAGCATTTTCCGAGCCAACTTTGGGACGGGGAAACTTTGCTTCCATAGAGGGAACGAAGGATAAATATGAGCTCACGGAGCGGTTGGAGTTTTCCTAGGTTCATTGAAGCTTTCGGTGTATTGAAATGCAAAAATATGAGGCGCGGGCGATGGCAGCCTGTTGTGAGGCAATTTAATACCGAGATTGAGTCAGTGTCCGTGAAAATGTGTTTTTTTTTTCAATTATGCTAAAATAGTTAAAAAATCGACAAAATTCAAGGATCGCATAATGGTAACAATGATATTTTAATTACAAACTTATGGAAAATAGACATATTTTAATGGGTGAAAATTTCAGCTACAGAATTTTTCAATTCAAAAAGGAGAAATGTTGGCTTTGGCATCCTTGAATTTTCTCGGCGACCGTTTTTCAAACCTCTGATGCTAGAAAGTGGGAAAAATTCTTAAAGGCCTGTCCACGTTAAACTTCGGACACCAAAATAATTGCAGCAAAAAATTACACATAATTCAACAAAACCGATTGTTTATTTCACAACAATAGTGATATCTACATTAGAAACAGTTGATTAAGATGTTATTCCTTCTTTCTGTATAATTCTCGAGCATTCTGTGGTACACCCAGGTCCGTACGGTTCCTCAGATACGCCCGCCGTGACGATTCTCTCTTGAAATCATCGGTACCATTTGCTTTCTTCTTAGTTTCGAAGAGTTTCCGCTTAACTAGAGCCCCGTACTTCTCTGTTAGCGTTATTCTGGACAGTTTGGTGGATTGGCTGTTTTTGGCACGTATTTGACCTCTTGTACCTTATATCATTCCAGGATGGATTTCGCATAGTGACACGAGGCAAAATCAGGCCAAAACAGAGCTGGAGAATCGTGGCTTCTGAAAAGCAGTACCAACAGCTTTTTCAGACATTCTTTCTCGTACACATCCTTTTTGATAGTGCCGGTACAGACGAAAATTTTTGATTTTCGACCACAACTTCATAAAGTGTGATACGGTCAAAATTTGGTCAAGGGAAAACGCGTGTAAATCGGTGAAATCGTTTATTTTAAAAATCAAATTAAATTTCTTTTTCAAGTTCAATTAGTATAAAATTCAGGAAAAATATTCAGTTAGGCTTCCGCTTTTCCAAATCCGAATTGCCGGGCCTTACGCTTGACCCCTGCCATCAGATTTTGTACAGCCACCTTGTCCACCTTCTTCGCCGCAGAAAGCCAGTTTGCCTTGAACTGCTGCTCGTCCTTAGCAGTTTTTTTGGTCTTCTTTAGGTTCCGCTTGACAATAGCCCAGTATTTCTCAATTGGGCGGAGCTCTGGCGTGTTGGGAGGGTTCTTGTCCTTGGGAACCACCTGCACGTTGTTAGCGGCGTACCACTCCATGGCCTTTTTACCGTAATGGCAAGATGCCAAATCCGGCCAAAACAGTACGGAACAACCGTGTTTCTTCAGGAAAGGCAGCAGACGTTTATTCAAACACTCTTTCACGTAAATTTCTTGGTTGACAGTCCCGGAAGCTATGAAAATGCTGCTTTTCAAGCCACAGGTACAGATGGCTTGCCAAACCAGATATTTCTTTGCGAACTTTGACAGTTTCGTGTGCTTGAAAATATCTGCTACCTTTCCCCTTCCTTTTGCCGTATAAAACTCCTGTCCCGGAAGCTGCTTGTAGTCGGCTTTGACGTAGGTTTCGTCGTCCATTACCACGCAGTCAAACTTCGTCAGCATCGTCGTGTACAGCCTCCGGGATCGCGCTTTGGCCGTCGTATTTTGTTTATCATCGCGATTTGGAGTCACTACCTTCTTGTAAGTCGATAGTCCGGCTCGTTTTTTGGCTCGATGCACGGTTGTAGACGATACACCCAGCTTATTTGCGGCATCTCGGAGAGATAGGTTAGGGTTTCGCTTGAAACTACCGGCAACTCTCTTTGTCGTCTCAGCGGCTTCCGGTTTTCGATTTCCCCCCGATCCAGACTCCCTGGCTGTCGACAAACGTTCCCCAAACACTTTAATTACATTTGTAACGGTTGATTTGGCAACTTTTAGCGATTTTGCCAACTTTGCGTGCGAGTAGCTCGGATTTTCGCGATGCGCGAGCAAAATTTTGATACGCTGCTCTTCTTGCGACGGCATTTTGACAACTGAAGAGTGAATTCCAAAATCAAAATAGGAGCAACATTCTACACACACACACACCTTCAAAATGAGGGGTGTTCAGGTTTTTTAAATGCAAAATTGAAAGAAATACGTCAAGTTGATATTGACCAAATTTTGACCGTATCGCCCTTTATGGCCTGCCAAATCAAATACTTCTTCGGGAGTTCTGACATCTTCTTTGACCGGAAAGGCTTGGCAACGGCATTTCTTCGCATTGCGGTATTAAAAGCCAGACCCGGAAGCTGTTGAAAGTCTTCGAGTACGTATGTTTCGTCGTCCATTATGATACAAGAAAATGTTTGCATAAAATTGGTGTAAAGCTTCTAACCTCCTTGACAGGGTCCCCTTACCCTTGCCTAGCACGCAAGAAATTGTCTGCTCGATCGGATATCGCCTTTCAAACATGCCCTACGCTCAATTTCAACTACTTCTATTCAATTTCACATTTTCAATTTCTTACGGACCTATCAATACAATAGGCCTACAAAACTGAACCGTCTTTGACCAAAGTTCGATTACGCACGGGACCGTGAGAGATAATTAATTTGTCTGGTGCTGTGTCATCATGATGACAGCCTAGAGTAGGTAAATTATTGGGAAGTTCTACATACAAACGAGCTGTTGGAAACAGATATGGTAGGATATAGATTACTTTAATGCACTGATTTTGCTTCGCAATTTCTTCAATGTAAGCACCCCAAGACAAAGTACAATAAAGATGATCTCCAAGATATTCAAATGACTCTACTTTTTCTACGGTATAACTTCCCACATGTCAGTTTGGAACGCTAGGAAGGACTTTTCGTGGCGATATAAAAATCATAAAGGGTGTACCGTTTTAAATCCGCACACACTCAAATTGCTCTAACTTTTGATCCGTTGGGTAAACCTAATTAAAATTTTGCGTAGACATACTTTAATGTGTATTGTTTACACTCTGTTAGTTGATTTTATCAGGTGCACAAAAGTTTTCAAAATGGCAACGAAAGAACAGTGCTTGCGCGAAAAAGTTTTGCACGTGTACTTTGAGAATAAGGATCTGTCGCATTGTGCCGTCGGAAAAAAGATGGGAATCGTGAATGTCCACGATGCCTGGTATCATGAAACGGTTCGAAGAACGTCACAAACGCGTGTTTGGGGCCTTTAAACGGAAACCGATCGCCCCAGTTCGAGATGTGGCTCAAAAGTTGTATGTGAGCAAGACTTTCGTACAGAATACCAAAACTCGAGCTGGACTATGTACAGTGTGCAAAAAAAGTTTATCCACCCCCAGTGAAAAATAGGTTTCTTACAGAAAAACCCACCAGAACAAAAAATTTAAAAATTTGAAATAAAAAACGAATTCTTTTGCATTTGAAACATAGCATAGCATAAACCAGATCACACAATAGAGTAGATGAACTAGCACTGAACTGTTGTTCAGATGGAGACGCGCTATCATCGGTTGCTGTTAGATAGTGATCTGTGAACAACCCATGCCTCTTAGATAAAGGATGTGTCCCCTTCCAACAGACCAGAGCTGTCCTGGCCACGCCATTGCAACTGGTTGGGATAAGGAAGGAATGTTAGTCCGACACTTACTTAAAAGAGATGCGGAGAACTCCACGAACCCTCATAAATGTCACGGGAAAGGTGGAATTGTGTTAGTAGGAAGGGTAATTTTTAAGGATACGCTCAGCAAGCGATGTTTGCAATTTTTAAATATTTAAGAAATAAATTCGGTGATTAGTTTGTCCGTTGCCAATTGCCGCCACCCGCTACCTAAACATGGTGTACAAAAGTTTCTCCTGTTGCTCTCCGTTACTCCTGAAAACTAAATAAATTCATGGGTATGCAATAACAAATAGAGTATAATTAAATGAGAATGGAGAATTGATGCTTCATTGCAAGTGTTGACAAAAAAACTATGCCCTTCAGGCTCGCTTTTTATCTGAAAATCTTCTTTTTTAAAAACGTAAAATACCTCCATATCTTTTCAAATACATAACGCTGGCTAGGTGGGCTAAAACCTCAAAGATGCATAAATGCCAACCTGAAAATGTAATATAAAATAGAATAAAAAATAAAGTAAAGGGATGTTATAATATAAATGATAATAACAATGCTGATTGTAACAAGATGTCTGCGGATTGTGGTCCTGCTGCAATTGAAGACGGGCTTGTGTATCCATTATGAACTTGAAAGTTCAGACATTGTATCTTAGCCGTGAGAAAAAAAAATTATTTAAAATTAGTATACAATGTTAAATTCCAAATGTATATACAATGTTGGCATTCCATGGATTACCTGAAATTATATACCTATAAAGAATAATATATCTAAAATTTAGATGTGCTGCTCAGTTACCTTGCATCGCCATAATCATCTGTAGTGAATCTCATTGGTACTGCAGTGATTTTAATTATTGAAATGAACCCTTTGAATTCCATATGTTACTACGGTAATTATACAAAAAAAATGAGTAGATAAATACAGTGAAAAAACTAAATGATGTGATACAACCACAATGGAACTGACTCTTAGCTTCGGGTCTTAACAAAGAATTCCTACTGAGCCCATGCGGCGCGTCAAGCCGGCCAGCTCAGCAAAAGGGAATTCTCTTGCATTTGAGACATGATGTTAAACAAAAAGTAAAAAAAAAAAAAAAAAAAAAAAACACCCCCCCCCCCCAAAAAAATTTTATTAATTATTGACACCTTAACACAATTTTTCTTCAATAACTACTTTTTTTTTTTCCCCCCCACTTAATTTAACCCCCCCCAATCACTTGATGGGGGGGGTTTTTTTTTCGGCCCCCAAAATAAAAAAAAAAAAACAAAAACGCCATCCGAATAAAGTTTAAAAACATTTCCCCCCCCCCCCCACCCCTTACACCCCTTTCCCCTAACCCCCACCAAACCACCCTTTAGGTGTGTTTCCAATACCCCCCTTTTTGGAAAAATATATCCCCCCCCCACCTTAACCTTCCCCAAATGGTTGAAAAATCAATGTTGGTAAAGTAACTCAGCACCGCCATGCTTGACTGTAGGCCGCAAACACTCCTTTTTCAAACTTTCACCAGTTCGCCACCATTGCACACTGGGCCAGAATGAAAAATTAGCAGGAATAAATTATTTTCACTATGAAGATGCAACTTTAGATCAAAACTGTCTTCGGCAAAGTTGCAGTTTATAATTAGGGCTTTAGTTTGACGACAGTTTCAGTTAGGGTGGCCCTTGAGTATATTGAAATAAAAATTCTATCTTTCACATTTCTTGACATAAAGCAATTTAATGCTCTACAAAGTTGTTCCTTACTGAATTTAAAGCAACTTTGCTGCAAAAATCATAGTCGTAGGTCTTTTGTGTCAAGAGTTATGATCATTTTTACGCTTAAGAGTAGGGTGGCCCTGAAAAAAATAGTATTTTTCGCCTAACTTTTTCATTTCAAGTTTTATGAAAACGGTGCCTTGAGCAAATTTTTAGAACTTGCTTAAATACACACTTTGATGAAAAAAAATGTAATTTCATAAATTCCTGCAAAAGATATCGCAATTTTAGTCTAAAAATTACGATTTTTCCAAATCAAATTATTTTTTAAAGGGGGAAAAACGGGGATACAAATACGTTTGCATATAAATGGTAAAGATAAGAGGTATCTTTTGTATATAAATACTCAGGTGAATTTAGAAGAATTTTGGGTTAAATGATACTATGAATGTATGTCCTTTTTAAAATAAAATTCTCGTTTTTTTCTTAAATGTTGATGGCAACGACGAATAAATCACCATATATAAATAAAAAACCAATATATGCATTGTTTTCAATTTAAATCGATGAATTTGCTTATTTTACTTATTTTTGTTTTGATAAAATTTGTAGTTAAAGTGGTCTTCCAACATATAGAGATGTTAAAGATGTCTTTCGTGATATATCAGTAATATATCATGTTTGTCAATAAAAAATATTTGATGTTGTTGTTTGCAACGTTTGTTTTTTAAATATCAAGTTTGATTAATGATTTAGAAGAAGTTACATTAGACTTTTGATTAGTGCATGTGCTTTTTCCGGCAAATTGATTTCTCTTGTTTTGCCAATTTTTTTTTGTAATCATTGAAATGACTGGATCAGATGTGATCAGCAGTCGCTTAAATACATCCTCTAAATTGGCTTCACGATTGAACTGTCTTGCATGATGCTCCCGAAAATTTCGTATACATTTGTTTCTAGTCTCTTGCGCTTCCTCGCTTAGCATACCGATTGGCAAAATGGCATGTTCAATCACATCACCACCATGAACCAACAGTTTATGCACTGTTGGTGTCATGGCGTACCAGCTGTATAGCTAATTGTAAAGCTCACGCGTTTCTTTCGCATACGTTTGGAAAGCTTCTACGCTAATATCAGCCCGACTGTTGATGGTACTCAAAATTATATGAAAGTGCTCTTATAATTCTTCATCCAAGCCTGTAATATTGGAAACTGTTTTCCAATTTGCAAAAAATTTCCTGGCCGTATTCCCATCGTTTGAGTTACCACCAGATGGTAATGGTTCACTTATACGGAGTCCAAGTTGCCTTCGGAACTCAGTTTTGTTTTTTACTTCACGCTCTTTAACTTCAACGTTTGCTTTACTGACTCTCCAGCAAGGTTTTTCCATTGCCAATCGGTTTGCTATTTTTAAAAACATGTCCATGCTTCTAATGTAGGCGTGCAGCGGAAAAAGTCCGTATTTCAACTTATCGTGATCAATTGGCTTATTTTCATCGCTGTGCGCGTTAAGCTTCATTCCTAGGTTTGTGTAAAATGATATAAAAATAAAGAAATGCTAAAAAAAATTAAAGACCAACCTGATTTTCCGCAAATGTAACACGCTTGAGAATTAGTCATTGTAACGTCGTTGACAACTTTAGTATCGATCATACAAAAATTCATATCAACTTTAACGAACACTTTGTTGTCTCCTGATTTGCATTCCGTAGGTTTCAAAGCATTAATTTGCTGTTCTACTTTTTCAACTTCACTTCTGGTCAAATCAGCCAAATTTCTGAAAAATCAGTTTAATTGGTCGACACAGGGAAATTGATGAAGGTAGATTGTTATTCCAAATGATTTCCTTGACCCCTGAATTTGTTTTGTGGATGGTCAATCGAAAAGGGACCATCGACAATGCAAAGATATGGGAGTCACAGTATTCTCCAATAGCACCTTCCTCAGTATCATCCTTATGAACAAATGGTTGCTTATAACGAGCATGATTCGAACTTCCATCGCATCCCCATTTCACCATCAAATGAAAGTCATCATTTGACGAATCTTAGAGTTTAGGCCCAAGCTTTCCCACAGCCACTGAATAGTGTGATCAACCAAGTTCTGTATTGAAACCTGAGCAACAGACTGTTGGATATGGATGCCTGTAAACAATCAATTATGTATTACTACACTATTATCCAAATGAAAGGAATATTACCATTGGGATAACAATAAGATTTGGCATCTCTCACATGATTATACACTGGATACATTTTAATGCCTTTATGTAATGACATCATGCGAATTTGTGTGTATTGTGCCTTGGAAAATCCGTTCTGGCATAGAAAAGCAAGTGCTTCATCTGGTGTGAACAAACTATCTCCAGGATCAGGATCGTTAGACGTTGTATCCATATTCTTTATGGCAGTTGGATGTGATGCAATATTCTCAACTAATTTCCCTGCCTTTCGGAAACCTCCAGAATAAAGGCTAGAACCAGCAGCCAAGCCCAGTTCTTGAGGAGAATATTCCTGTGTCAGATTGCGTATTCTAACTTTCTTTGCTTTTTCCGGAATCCAAAAACGATTTCGAAGGACGTCCTACCCTGTTTTTAGGAGTCAACGATGACTTGATTTTGAAAGAGGACAGAGATAACCATAATTTATTTTTCGAGAGAAATCGCTCTTACATATATGTAGTTACTGCTGCTCCAACGCAGCAGCTCCAATTTTAAATTCGAACCGTAGCTTGTATATCTGTGTTAACATTGAATCTTTGCTTATTTGACCAACAGTATACTTGTTAACTATGTAGTGAAAGATCTCCGAGCTACTTTTCCCAGAAAAGAAAAGCTGAACTAAATCACCATTTTTCACATCTAAAACAGATTTTCGTTAAACAAAAAACAAACAAAGCTTCGATTCAAATAACCTCTTTCCATTTTTGCGAATTGCGGTGGTAGAACTTCAAAACTATTACACCAAAAAATAAAGCCATGGCGAAATTCATTAATAAAGATTTAAATTCAATACAATAAAACACTAGGAAATGACTGGCCATCCGCAGACAATCCGGTAACAATTTGACAGCTCTAGAGTAAAGTCAATGTACCTCGATAGTCGTGGCTCACTAGTCTCTGAAACCTTCAGCATAATGAAAAACCACCGAAGCAAAGAAAAAATATCGCTTTACTAAGGGTGCACTGAGAAAAATGATTGGGAAACGCAAATATATTCTAGTTTTATTTAACAGGAATTTCACGTTGAATTGAGCACAAACATCATATTAGTTTGATTTGACTACCTACGGTGGTTGAAAGAAACTTAAATTTTGAGTTATTGTTACGGGAATTAAGCAGTTAAGTTCAACTGACATCCGTTTGAATTTACCATTATGTTGGTTCCAAGCACACGCTAACACAAACGCGAACACGTTGACGCGCTTTATAGCTGATGTTTTTGAGAACATCATTCCAACCTCGAAGATTTTTCTAACCCTTAAACGTGCATGGCGTAGAAAAAAATACTTTTTTTGTTTAATGTTGCTAAGTGGTTCAGTAGTACAATTTATAATTTTGATACATTTTTCGCATATATGTTTATTATGAAATTTAATGCATTGCAAATATTAGTTTTTTATTAATATATGGTGATTTATTCGTCTTTGCCATCAACATTTAAGAAAAAACGAGAATTTTATTTTAAAAAGGACATACATTGATAGTACCATTTAACCCAAAATTCTTCTTAATTCACCTGAGTATTTATATACAAAAGAGACCTCTTATCTTTACCATTCATATGCAATCGTATTTGTATCCCAGTTTTTCCCCCTTTAAAAAATAATTTGATTTGAAAAAATCGTAATTGTTAGACTAAAATTGCGATATCTTTTGAAAGAACTTATGAAATTACTTTTTTTTTCATCAAAGTGTGTATTTAAGCAAGTTCTAAAAATTTGCTCAAGGCACCGTTTTCATAAAACTTGAAATGAAAAAGTTAGGCGATTAAAACTAATTTTTTCAGGGCCACCCTACTCTTAAGCGTAAAAATGATCATAACTTTTGACACAAAAGACCTAAGACTATGATTTTTGCATCAAAGTTGCTTAACATTCAATAAGGAACCACTTTGTAGAGCATTGTATTGCTTTATGTCAAGAAATGTGAAAGATAGAATTTTTATTTCAATATATTCAAGGACCACCCTAACTGAAACTGTCGTCAAACTAAAGCACTAATTATAAACTGCAACTTTGCCGAAGACAGTTTTGTTCTAAAGTTGCATCTTCATAGTGAAAATAATTTATTCCTGCTAATTTTTCATTCTGGCCCAGTGTGCATTGTCTTGTGATACCATCAGACCAAAATGGCATTACTTTCGTCTAGTCTGACCAAATTCACCAGCCATCGGAAAGATGTTGAAAATTCACCAGTCTACAGTGTCTCGTGTAATAAAACGTTTCGGGGAACGTTTAACTGTCGATCGGAAGAAGAAAAGTGGCAGAAAAAGTGTTCCGTACTGTGTGAAAGATCACAAGCGAGTGGTTGCTGCCTTTAAACGCAAACCCAACTGTTCCGTTCGGGATGTCGCGAAAAAGCTGCTTTTGACCAAAAGTGTCGTGCAGAATGCTAAGAAACGACCTTGGATCCGTTCATTCAAAGTTCAGAAAGCTCTAAACCGCAATGAATAACAGAATAGGACAGCAAAGACACGTGCGCATAAGCTGTAAAGGGTGCGGTAGAAAATAATGCGAAAATTTGTTCTATTTCTTTCAAATCCCATTTTCACCTAATTCAAGCAATAATATCAACATTTTCGAGTGCAGTTATCTTTATAAAGTCCTTTTAAACAAATTTATTCAATTTGAATTCTATTTTTATCAATAACATACTCGGGCCGACGCCGGCAGCCAGAGCATGCCTTTCGGGCGTAGTCCTCCGACGTTGACTGCCATGTGCGTGTTATGGTTGACTTCAGCGTTTTCACACTAGGGTGTGATGTTTTGCAGGCTCGTGCTTTAACATATGACCAAATCGAATAATCCAACGGATTAAGATCTGGACTGCTAGGGGGCCACAAATCCTTCGGCCAAAACTCCATGTTATCGGTCAACCATTGTTGGGTTCGATTGGACGTGTGACACGGCGCTCCATCCTGCTGTAGGACAACGTTTTGGTCCTCGCAGAAGTTGGCCTTCACCCAGGGAAGTACTTGGTCCTTTAAAATACCGATATACACTTTGGTATTGATTCTAACTCCAGCATCAATGAAAACCTCTCCCGGCACTTGAAAGTAAACATAAACAAATACACTTTCAACAAAAAATAGTCACTAGCTACACGAATTAACCCAATACTCAAGTTTGAACATTTTCGCATTATTTTCTGCCGCACCCTGTACACACAAATGTTGACGAAACCACACTGCTGCATCATGGACGATGAAACACACGTAAAAGCGGACTTTAAACAAATTCCCTGCAACCAGTATGTGACTGCGAAAGACAAGTTCGATGTTCCAGAGTCTCTCAGGAAACCGCAAGTGTCAAAGTTACCCGAGAAATTCATGATTTGGCAGGGGATTTGTTCGTGTGGTAAACGGAGCAAGCCTTTCGTGACAACTTCAACTGTAAATGGTCAAGTATACATGAATGAATGCCTGAAAAAACGACTGCTTCCGTTTCTCAAAACACGCAACGTTCCTACAATTTTTGGCTGGACCTAGCCTCTTGTCTCTACTCCAAGGATGTTCTGGAGTGGTACAAGACGAATGGTGTCAATTTCGTGCCGAAGGATCTTAATCCCCCAAACTCTCCAGAGTTGCGGCCAATTGAAAAATACAGCACGAACTTCGTAAGCATCCTAAAGTTGTCACTACAGAAAAGGAAATGTTGAAGTCATGGTTGAAAGCGGCAGAAAATGTCGGTTCAAGCGTTGTACAAAATCTTATGCGAGGTATTAAGAAGAAAGTTCGGGATTTTGGATTTGGTAATGAAATACAGTGAAATAAAAATACCTAAACCAAGATTATACATTTTTTTTATTCTAGTTTTTGAGGACGAGTTTGAAGTGATGCAATTTAACTGTGGACACCCTTTAGTCCCCGGACCAGCTTCGCCTTCTTCACGATAATTCTGTCAATTCGGCCAGAACGCCCCGATCACTTAGCTGGTGAGACAGAATCACGTTTTTTGTACATCTGCACAATTCTAGTGACCGTATCTTTGTGAAACTGGACAATATCGGCAATATAAGGGTAGCTTTTGCCAGTTTTGTAATGTTCTATAATCAAATTTCGGAAGCTGATCGTGCTTTTATAGGCATTTTGCTACAAATAACTTCCAATTTTGAACACGAAACTGAAATTTTTAACACTTAATGACAGCTAGACACAATGTTTACATTTAAGAAAGTTACAGAATACACACTAAAAATCTGTAAACACACTTAAATCGTAGTATCCGTTTGGGGGTGGATAAACTTTTTTTGCGTAATGTTTTACCCTTCTTCATAATTCATCACATGAAATCTCAAGAAAAGATATAAACGCCGTATTTTCAATGTCAATGTGATAAATAAACATAAATTGATAAATCATGGAGGAACACTCATCAAATCAAACTGATTTTCACCAGAAAAACAAAAAAATTGTAAATTGATAGGAGGGTGGATAAACTTTTTTTGCATACTGTACGTTTAAGGTTCAGAAGTCCACGGAAGTTTTACGACCAGAAGTAAACGAATCCACACTGCTGCGTAATGGATGACGAGACATATGTGAAGGCGGACTTCAACCAGATTCCAGGAAATCTGTATGTGACTGCAATGGTAAGTCTGATGTTCCCGAGAACCTCCGGACACAGAAGATGTCGAAGTTCGCAAAGAAGTTCTTAATTTGGCAAGCGATTTGTACTTTAAGAAAGCGGAGAACACCTTTCAATTGCGCAAGCACCATGAATGGACAGGTGTATTTGGAAGAGTGTCTCCAAAAGCGACTTCTCCCTCTCTTGAAGGCACACGACGGTCCGACGATCTTCTGGCCGGGTTTGGGTTAATGAAGGTATCGTACCATACCATAACCAAGGTTAATGATGGCATCATACCACTACACGAAGGATGTGCTAGAGTGGTATAAGGCGAATTATGATTTCGTGCCGAAAGATCTGAACCCCTCAAACACTCCTGAACTGCGCCCAATAGAAAAATACTGGGCCATTATGAAGGAATACCTTCTTAAATGACCTAAAGTGGTGAAGAATGTAGAAGAAATGAAGAAAACATGGATTAATATGCAAAAAAAAAAAACGATTCTGAGGTCGTGCAGAACCTTGTGGCTGGAGTTAAGGCCAAGGTTCTCGCATTTGGATAGAAAGGTGAAATAAATTAAATGAATGATGCCAAAACTAACTTTAATTGTTTTCGTTTTACTCTCTGAAAATTTAGCGATAATAAGATAAAAACTCGAATTTTGAGAATGAATTTTGAGTGTGCGGATTTTAAGCGGTACACCCTTTATAATTAGTATATTGCAAATTTAGGGAGAGTAATTTATCACAAAAATAATCCTGGAGAATTATAAGATCTTCTTTCAAACTAGATATTTTTCAACTTACCTAGGATAAAACAAAACAGTTATCTCGGCAAAAAGTCAAGGAATGCCAATAAGAGAAGTATTACTTATGTAATTTGTGTACATTAAGAATAACAGAGGACCAACATTACACCGTTGCCGTACCCCACTAGTTATTGGTTTTAACGAACTTATTCCTTCATCATATGTTATCATATATTCAATCTTTAACTCTGATTTTTTTTCCTCTGTTCGGGACATAAGCCACTGCGACTAGAAAATTGATCTATTGTCGTATATCCCGTATCCTTTGTCTAGTGCATGTCGAGTTACTTCATCACTATTGAGAAAAGAAAAGTATTCCGATACTCCGATACTGACCATGCATCAGAACCCTAGTCTTAACTAATTCAAACTATAGAACATCAAATAGAAAATTAGAATTAACATAAATGAAGACTAACCATGTTTTCCTTACACCAAGCTCATCTTCGGTGGGGTCAATCCGAGTATTGTCGCTTTTCACAAGACATAACATGTAATAAGGACTAATATATGTTCCTTTGACTATAAAAAACAAATACGTTCCCTAGTTTGAATTAATTCGAACTAGGGTTCGGTGGTAGATCTGATACCCCATAACGCACCTCGAAGAGGTGATCTACCAGCGTTACGGGTCTTAACTCTGATTACATCTGAATCTTTAAAATTCAACTCCAGAAACTTCTTGAAAATCAAAAGAAATTCATTCAACACAATATATAATTTTACTTAGATAGGAATATGAATCGCATCCATTAACTACCAAAATATCTCTGATTGCGCTTGATGATCTTAAGACCCAGGTATTGCATGACAAAAAAACATCGATTCAACCCAATACATAATTTTATTTAAAAAAAAATGTACTTTTTCCTCCATTCCAACATGTTTAGAAGGTTTTAGGCCAATCAATTATCTACTAATAGTAAAAAGTACACGCATTTCTGAGATGGTGTATTTTTTTTATAAAATCAATTTTAGTTTTTATGATGATTTTGTACTGAAAGTGTAGTAGTGCATTAATTTTTTTTAAATTGTTTTTTGTTTTTAATTTATACAATTAACTCAAATTGAGCTTCCATATACATTTCTGTAGATCTTCCCCTTTCTGCGTCTTATCTATTAGACGATGAAAATCCTCAGCCCTCTTTAAATGTTAGTCAAGATGAATTTTCTAAAAACTGTATACTTTTTAACAACTGTATTTTCAACTTCAAGTTGCTTAGATTGACTACACATTTTCATTCGGAATTTCAAGTTCCATAAATTTTTCAAATATTTTCTTAGCTCAGAAGACGAGTTGGGCGAGATTCATCATTAACAAGCCAGATATTTGCTCAAACTTTCAGTCATAAAATAAAACTTTAAACTTTTAAATATTCAGCTTTGAATAGCCTTTTTCATGTGTCAGTTTTAGTGTAAACATGCCTTTGAGAAAATGGTCCAGAACAGCCAATATGAACACCAGAGTAGATTATTTGAATCAATTAGGTAAAATGCCGTTGAAATCCGGGATTCTTCTCTCATTTATTTTTCTGTAGATTATTCGGCTCCGAACAATTCCATTCAAAAATATTGTTTTTCACGAAAATTCACTTGCTTGTATTCTACTCACATTCGTCGATAACATTCCCCTTGAGTTTCCCTTCTCCGCCGACCATACCGAACCAAGGCCCGAACAACAGGATATGAGAGGCATAAATTACCATTTTCTGTAACCTGATTCTCGAGAGACCTCCCGCGGCGAGGCCGGAGGAGTTCCCCGCGTAGTACTCTCTCGACCAGCCGGCTCCCCAGTCCGGGGCATACTCCACCTGAATCTTCGATTCAGTTTTCGCATTCTATCCACGCACACAAGCGTACAGCAGTTCCATACGAATTCACTTTCACTTCGGGTCCACAGGCGGCCTCTTCTGCCTGGGAGGCGGGCGGCGTCGTAAATAAAAATTCTTATCCTTGATGGTCGTAATTCCTCATTTTCATGTACCCCTTCTGCTCCGTTCTCCAGGACTATCGTTTCAAGGCCTAGAAGCTTTAGGTACCTAAACAGAATGCGGAAGAGAATCGAATGCCGCTGGTTGTTCGTTGGTTAACGGAACGGTTTGAACCGTATTGGTTCGAATGTTGGTCGGTATGCGAATGATTTCATTTTAAGTTTGCTGCGTGAGAAAACAAAAACGGTGCGGTAAAAATAAACGTAGCATTTCGATCATTCTCGACCACCGCACTATGGTACGAATGGCCAAATATAGCGACAAAAATCGATAACACGAAAACTACTAACGGTAGACGCTTCAATTTGTTTCAAATAATAGCTAGCAATTATTTTGACACTTCAAAATGTGCGTAATTTTATGCCCTAGAAGTCAAAATGAAATAAAAAAAGGATAGCAAAAACACCAAGAACCACGCTAAGGAAGGTTAGAAAAACTGTTATTAAACGATACGTAGATGAGATAGAAGTTGAATTTTTTCTGCAAAGTTTCTTCATATTAAATTATTGACAATGTTATAAGAAAAAAAAAACCTCTAAATCATAGGAGTAACAAGTAAGAATTTTTATTATGAGCATAAAAGAACCACCCTTGTCACCATCGAAACCAAAAAATAGATCTCATTTTTAAGATTAAATCCTCCGAATGGATTATATGTCTAAAGTTAGCAGTTTTCGAGTTGTCGATTTTTATCGCTAATTTTGACCATTCGTACCATAGTGCGGCGGTCCGAGATTTCGGCACAAGACGGTATAAGAAACCGATCCGAACGTTGTCGTGGTCGCCATAGATGGCAATCTATTAGTGATGGCAAATGTGTATCCAGGCCTCTATCTTGGCTCGTTTGCAGTGTGGTTTGATGACTCAGAGTCGTCTTTTCTTATCGGATGATGGTTTTGTGGTTGCCATGTGCACAAGAAAAAATCTATTGAACACTCGCAGAACGGTCCATTGAACCCTAAGGCTCATGCACAGACTTTTCCGAGTTGTAATAGATTCTTTGCTTTGTTGGTAAATCGATAGTTAAGCATGGTTTGAGTGGGAAGTTTGAAATATGACTGCCAGGGTTGAGGATAAACTAAAAGCGAAGCTTTTTGTGTAATCTCAGTTGATGGTGATTGTTGAAGTCGATTCACTCAAACCACTTTTTACAAGATTTTATTCCTACGAACCACTCAATTTACATAACTTTTTTAAGTACCAAATTCCAAATCACGAGGATTTTTTACGAATTAAATTTGAAATAACTAGCCTATTTGTATGTATGTATGTAAGGTAGCCACCATCCCTTCTAAGACCTTGTCATGTATGCAACTCCACTTAATAGCATGATCAAATTGAGTTACCGATTTGCATTCACAGTAACGCTGTATGAAGGGCCAAAAACGGTGGGGCGGACCCGTAAGCAGAGACACTTACGCGAAACCCGCGGGAACATAAGAATCTCCTTCCAACGATACGATCCAACAAATCGAATAACCCAATTCGCAATACTCATTAAGCTTTCTACGGGATGGCTTGTTAAGAAGGGCGCGTCACTCTCACTGAACTTGTTGGAGTAGAATTCACAGCACCACAATCGAATCGGTAGGATAAAGAAAATGATACTGTTTGTTCCCTCCTAGACGCCGGTTGTCATACCACTCCATTGTCCAATTCCAGCTTGAGTGATACCCTGATGCTCCCTCCCTTCCCAATATATATTTAATGTCATATATTAATGTATAAAATATAGTGAATTAATATTATAATTATAATAAATATAGCGAATGAATATTATAATGACAAATAATATAATGAATGAATATAAGAATGATAATAACAATTCCATTTGTGGACCTGAAAGTTTAGACAATGTAGCTGCGAGAAAAAAAATTGATTTAAAATTATCTCATCAAACTTGGAATATCCATGTATAATCTGAAATTATATAGCAATAGAATAGTAAACCTAAAATTTCGATGTGCTGTTCCGTTTCCTTGCAATAATTTATGTAGTGAGTCTCATCTGAAATAGCGATTTTAATGAAATGAATTTAAATGTAGTTATGTCACATCATTTAATATCATAACATAAAATAATAAACTGACGTTAAAATATAAAATAATAATACCAGCAAGCCAGTAAACTATAGTAGAATACATATATCCGTAACTAATCTGACCATCCACTCATCGAAAGACTGTTGCAGTTTCTATTGAAATAAGATCTACTAAGATTAGAATTTGTTTTCACATTAATAGTCAGAGAACATAATAAGCGTAGGTACAAGATATATATGACATCTACTGGTATGTTACTGAAAATAAAAATTAGATGTGTATTAATGTCATAATAATATTAGAAAAACTTAAGACAGCTAATAATAAGGCGAAATAAATTTCAGATGAGTATGAATCTAAAAACTGAATCTTAATAAAACTAAAATAAAAAATTAGGAAATTGAATTTTTCTATAGCTCTTGTACACCCATAAATGATTCCTCATGTCTGTGAAATAGGAAATGAATGATTGTAAACTGTTAGGTTTTGAATTAATATATATTTCTGATGAAGAAGGAAAGTGCTGTTTTAAGTTGAATTTTTCGAATATGATCCTTTCTAAAAAAAAAAAAAAAAACAATCAAAACCTTCCTATCTTTTCAAATACATAACGTAGGTTAGATGAGCTATAACTGACAAGGATGCATAAATGTGAAGCTGAAGATGACTTATAAAAAAGCATACAAAATGTAGTGAATGGATGTTGTAATATAAAACGATAATAATTTCATTTGTATTTACGTGTCTGCAGATTGTGGTCCTGCTGCAATGGTATACGGACCCGCACATCCACCATGAACCTGAAAGCTTAGATAATGTATCATGGCCACCAGAAAAAAAAATTGATTTGAAATTATTTTACAAAACTTGGGATATCCATGGATGATCTGAAATTGTATAGCATATAAAGAATAATGAACCTGAAATTTCGATGTGCTGCTCTGCTAATAAATGTGATATAACCACAATGGAACTGACTCTTAGCTTCGGGTCTTGATCCCTACTGAGCCCTTGCGGCACGTCAAGCCGGCCAGTTCAGCGCAAGGGTAATTTGAAATAACTAGCCTATTTCGTAAAAAAAAGTGAACCTTTCAGTATGAAGAATATAATGCAAGTTGTCGGTAGTTGATGGATACCGTTCATATATGTGGAGGATCATGTAACAAGGATAAATAAAATGGATAGATTTTATAGATCGGGTTAGTGAAAAATTGCTAGCCCTTATACTTATCTCCTTTCAACGTAACTCGTCTACATACTCAGATTTTTTTACAGAAATCTGTAAAAGTTTACCAAATTCTCAACAGCTGAACGTTCGGTAATCCGATTTAACGGATTTCGGTGAAATTTTACAGTTCTGTGTAAAAAATTTACCGGATTTCGGTAAAATTTTACCGAAATCCGTAAAATTGGATTACCGAACGTTCAGCTGTTGAGAATTCGATAAACTTTTACAGATTTCTGTAAAAAAATCTTAGTGTGTAATTTTTATCAGTCAGATTCGATGTTTCTTATCAGGGGCCATCAATGGACGTTGCTATGCTGCAAATAGGTCGAACCGCTCGGGAATAATTAGTTGCGTCTCGTAAAGGGCGATACGGTCAAAATTTGGTCAATATCAACTTGACGTATTTCTTTCAATTTTGCATTTAAAAAACCTGAACACCCCTCATTTTGAAGGTGTGTGTGTGTATAGAATGTTGCTCCTATTTTAATTTTGGAATTCACTCTTCAGTTGTCAAAATGCCGTCCAAGCAAGAAGAGCAGCGTATCAAAATTTTGCTCGCGCATCGCGAAAATCCGAGCTACTCGCACGCAAAGTTGGCAAAATCGCTAAAAGTTGCCAAATCAACCGTTACAAATGTAATTAAAGTGTTTGGGGAACGTTTGTCGACAGCCAGGGAGTCTGGATCGGGGGGAAATCGAAAACCGGAAGCCGCTGAGACGACAAAGAGAGTTGCCGGTAGTTTCAAGCGAAACCCTAACCTATCTCTCCGAGATGCCGCAAATAAGCTGGGTGTATCGTCTACAACCGTGCATCGAGCCAAAAAACGAGCCGGACTATCGACTTACAAGAAGGTAGTGACTCCAAATCGCGATGATAAACAAAATACGACGGCCAAAGCGCGATCCCGGAGGCTGTACACGACGATGCTGACGAAGTTTGACTGCGTGGTAATGGACGACGAAACCTACGTCAAAGCCGACTACAAGCAGCTTCCGGGACAGGAGTTTTATACGGCAAAAGGAAGGGGAAAGGTAGCAGATATTTTCAAGCACACGAAACTGTCAAAGTTCGCAAAGAAATATCTGGTTTGGCAAGCCATCTGTACCTGTGGCTTGAAAAGCAGCATTTTCATAGCTTCCGGGACTGTCAACCAAGAAATTTACGTGAAAGAGTGTTTGAATAAACGTCTGCTGCCTTTCCTGAAGAAACACGGTTGTTCCGTACTGTTTTGGCCGGATTTGGCATCTTGCCATTACGGTAAAAAGGCCATGGAGTGGTACGCCGCCAACAACGTGCAGGTGGTTCCCAAGGACAAGAACCCTCCCAACACGCCAGAGCTCCGCCCAATTGAGAAATACTGGGCTATTGTCAAGCGGAACCTAAAGAAGACCAAAAAAACTGCTAAGGACGAGCAGCAGTTCAAGGCAAACTGGCTTTCTGCGGCGAAGAAGGTGGACAAGGTGGCTGTACAAAATCTGATGGCAGGGGTCAAGCGTAAGGCCCGGCAATTCGGATTTGGAAAAGCGGAAGCCTAACTGAATATTTTTCCTGAATTTTATACTAATTGAACTTGAAAAAGAAATTTAATTTGATTTTTTAAATAAACGATTTCACCGATTTACACGCGTTTTCCCTTGACCAAATTTTGACCGTATCACCCTTTACGTAACTTATATCTTAACCCAAGTAGCATACTACGATCATTTGTAGTAATTTGATTATGAATTAGCAAGTCATATTTATGTTATCTCAACCGAATGGCAACAATTGTGCCACTAGGGAAGGCTTCCATGGATTGATACCGTAAACATAAACTATCAAACGATTGCTTGTAGATTCAATGACCTTAAGTCCAAAGATTTTTTGGAAAACCTAGAACAACCCTTCATCATTAATCTTTTTCCAACATCGGTCTTTAGACCCCCATGAATTCAAATCATACTCGTGGTACTCGCTACAAAAATATAGATGGCACCACTTGTAGATCTGAAGACCTTTATTCTAGAGTTTGATTAAAATGTTGTGTTTCCAACGAAATTTGTTGTGCAGAATCGATGAAGACGTTGCAGCCTTGGGGCAATCTGCTTTTTTGAAAACCAGAGCATACGAATGGTTTAAAGAGTTCGAAAGCAGTCGTGGTCGAAAACATGCCTCGTTTTGGACGCCTTTCAACATCAAATACTGAAGAAATCGTGGCAATTATTTAAAAAAAAAAACTTCGAACAACGTGACTGTTGAAACGTCATGTGAGCCTTAGAGAGATGGCTAGTGATCTCAACAGCTCATATGGCACCGTTCACAAATATTTTGGGAATACAACGTGATACCGCACGGCTTTTTCCGAATAATCTGAATTTCGTGCACAAAGATCTTCGAAAGAAGGTTCCCAAAGACATGATTGCCGAGGCCCAGAAGGATCCTACCTTCATTAAACGCATCATAACGGGCGACGGAACATAGGGCTATGCATACGATATCGAAATAATTGAATAAAGAGAATAAAAGAGAATGGAGACAATAGGAGAAAGTGTGACGAAATAGTTTAAGACTATCCCTCCGGCGGCCTATGAAAAGTACCTGGATGACTGAATCAAGCATCAAAACATGAGCGTTGCTTAAATTGGATGATATTTTGAAGGAAGCAGAAGAAATCTGCAAGAAACTAGAGAAAATTTTGTTTTATTTACAAATTCACGGTACTTTTTGATACATTATGTTAAGATGCCTAGACTTTTTAATATAAAGGAACGAACTCACTGAGTCAGTATCGAGTTCTAGTATGCAATCTACGTTAGAAAATGCAGTAGGTAATTCACGCCGTTGAGCACCCATCGCTCTCCGTTACGAGCCAACACCGATGCCTCAGTAGACAGGCAAATTAGGAGTCAGCAGTTTCAGTCTATAAAATACCCCGCGTCATGCTGCTCCGTCTTATTTTTATAGGAAAGTTGGTGCAGTTAGAAGTATTTCATTAAACCTAGTGTTAAGTAGCGAAGTTTAATGTTTTTCAGAAAGAACAAAAGGAAAAATAATCCTTTTACTCTAAGTTTACACACCAAATTTCTAACAGATTTTAAATATATTTCATGCTGTCAAACTGGACCTTTGCCCACCATTTTTGCTTGTTGGCCGGGACTGTTGAGTTTCATGGTGCAACCGAAAATAGGTGCAATGGAGGTTGGACAAAATTCTCACACGGTATCACGAGCTCTCCCATCACGTTCAAAACGGTAACCAAGTGATTGTATGTCTGATAACGCTGATAAACCGGTTTTGCTTACTAACACACATATTACAGATTTCATGAGAACGTTGGCAATAATACGCCACAAAAAAATCTGAGCCGTGGTGTTAACGGCTGAGAGACTCGACTTCAGTACGGCAAAACCCTCTTCATTGAATAATACAGTGGACGCAGGTAAATACTAAATGACGAAATTTCTGAAAGGTTTTTGAAAACAATCTCTCTGTACCTGATTTCACATAAAAAAAGCCCACAGAATAGCTTTTGTTCATTAGAAACCGGCAGCTTATTTCATTGGTAACGCAAGCAGTTCCTTTTATAACAGACATAAGGAGTGTATCGAATATAAGCTATCCACATACATTTGCGTTGTACGCATGTATTTGTGATGGTTTTTTATGCTCTGAACACTGCATGCTGTGCGTTTGACTGTCAGCTTTCTTTTGTTTACTTGTTTGTGCGGTTCAAATTCTGCGTTTTCAAAATGTCGCGTATTGAAAAGGAAGTGAAAATTAAGGTTCTGGACACATGGCTAAGTGAGAAGGGTATTACTGTGCCAAAATTGGCGAATCGGTTTGGAATTCATCATGCGAGCGTTAAAACCATCATTAATAAGTTTGGGGAACACTATTCTTTGGATGAGCTACCAGGAAGAGGCAGAAAACCCGGTTCTTCCAACCCGAAACTGGAGCAGAAAGTGGTATCTCTAATCATGAAGAACAAATCAATGTCAATACGTGATTTGGCCAAAAAAGCAAGAACGAGTGTCGGAATGATCCAGCGTATCAAGAGGCGAAACCACCTGAAGACCTACAAGAAGCAGAAAATCTCGAAACAAAGTGCAGAACAGAAGAAGCGAGCAGCAACAAGGGCCCGGAAATTGTATTCGCGTCTTTTGCAGCGTCCGGATGCATGCGTTTTGATGGACGATGAGACCTATGTAAAGGAGGACTCAAAAACCCTTCCAGGTCCACAATACTTAACTGCCGTCGTTAGGGAGGATGTGAGCGATGCGGACAGGTCGATTCAAGTGGAGAAATTCGGTCGAAAGGTACTGGTATGGCAAGCAATATGTTCCTGTGGTTTGAAGTCAACCATTTTTTACACTACCGGAACTATAAATGCGGAAATCTATCGATCTGAGTGTCTCCAGAAGAGACTGTTGCCTTTATATAAGAAGCATAGTACAGCTCCACTGTTTTGGCCGGATTTAGCGTCGGCTCCATATGCCAAAACCACTCTCAATTGGCCTGCGGAAAAGGGTATAGATGTCGTTGAAAAAAATATCAATCCACCAAATTGCCCTCAGCTTCGACTCATCGAACGTTACTGGGCAATCGTGAAGAGGGTCTTCAAGAAGACTGGTATGGCAGCTGGGAACATGCAGGAGTTCAAAAAAAATTTGGGCTCAAGCGTCCAAAAAATGCGATGCAACACTTGTCCGGAACTTGATGAAGAGCATTGGATCCAAAGTTCGAAAATTCGTGAAGGAATAACTTAAATTTCATCCGGTCTTCATTATGTTCAAGTTTTACCTCGTACAAAAAAGGATCAATTTTTTGTATGAATAAAATATCGGTTTTCAACATAATTTGAAAGAAAGTTTGTGGATAGCTTATTTTCGATACACTCCTTACAAACGAAATGTGTACGTACAAGAAATGATATGAATAAATGAATGAATGCGAAATATATTTTAATTTATCACATTAATTATCCTTAATGTAAAATGTAGGAAAGAAATTCAATAATAACCCGTTTACGAACGAACCTGTAAATTTAGCTGAGCAACTGTAAATTTTTTACATTATTTTCGGTATAATATGACAGCGCGAGTTATCAATCGTTCAGCAAACTTTACAGAACGTTTCGGTAAATTTTGACAGCTCAGTAGTGAAATTAAGTTTACTGGACGTACTGTTAAACTATAAAACTACCGAATCGCTTACCGAATATTCAGCTGTTTCATATTTAGTATAAAATTACAGTATACTGTAAAAAAAATCTAAGTGTGCATGAATCTTTGCCACGAAACAGAGAGCAGTGGATTCTACCAGTAAACCTTTTATGACAAATCTGACATTCAAAGGTATAGTAGGCGAGTGCAGTCTTCATTCAACTGCTTGGAGTAATTGACTCATATTTTTGTTTTGTGAAATAAGTTTTTCACATGCACTTTACGACGAAAAATCTTCATCAACTAGCGGTACACACGAATTGGTTTCAACTTTTAACTTTCATCACTTTGGCAGGTCGTTTGCTTGATTGGAGCTGCTGGAATGACAAATAACCGATTGTTCCAATGTTGACGTTTCGCCTCTTTGTCAATACATGGTCTTCAGTAATATCCATACACCAATTCACCTCTATTCTTCTCTCACAATTACTGCTTGTATTTGCACGGCATGAGATTACTTCCGTGAATGAATCGTACTGAAAAGCCATAGCACAGCATTGTCAAATACTATGGAAGAAGATTTCACTCGCGGACGATCGACACTCGTCATATCCGGAGACACTTGAAAGTAAACTTTGTCACTGAATTCTATTTGTTTCTCTCAATTTCCAATAACACTTTCTATCATTTTCGCAGCAGAAATTATCATACACGTTAGTCTCCAAGCATCGCCTGCTTCGACCTCCCGTAAGAATATTTTTAATTTGTTAAGCAAGCGAGACGCATTGTCATGTCCTCAGACCAATTGTTACTTCCCACGACGGTACTTAGGGGCTATTCATAAACAACGTAGACTTTTCTGAGGGGAGGTGGGGTCTGACCAGAGTCTACGATCCATACAAAATCTCAAAAAAAAGTATGGAGAAAAGTCTATGAGGAGGGGGAGCGGGTGTCTTAAATTTTCAAAAATTAGTCTACGTGGTTCATGAACAGGCCCTTATGAGTATCGATGATCTAAAGATCAGGAGCTTTCATAATTCGAATCACTTGATTATCGTACCGTTAAATTACGGGTTTTCCCCCATCGGGTTCCCATTCCCGTTAATAAACGTCGACATCGCTTTCCTTATGTTCCATTATTGTCCCATCATCTTTCATTTCGAACCGACGACACCCGCATCTCAAACGTGCGACGAAGCGACGATGCCACCTCGCTAATGTCATTTGAGCACCGACCGACAGACCGATTGCCGTTGTTGATGATGATTATGACATGGCAAGAAAAAGCTCCCACCGCGGTCCCGGTGTTGTTCATTCTTTGATCCAACAGGTTTTGTGTTCCTACTCGAAATCTACCCTCTATTATCCCCGGAGCTGAATTGACATTTTTTTTATGTTGATGGCGAGGCGCCAGAACAGCCGGTAGACTGGCGTTCGTGCTGTGGTGAAATTTGCCTTTGGACGCGAGGAACAAGATCAAAAAGCAGAAGACAAAGTATTCACCCCCACGAGAGGAAAAAGGCAGCAAAGCGAGCCTATGAATAATACCAAGCTAAGTGAGGGTAAATATTGGATGAGCGCGAGGATGCGTGCCAGAGAGATTGCCCCCTTGAGAACGGGCGGTCGCCGACGAATGATGGGGACCGGAAAGGAAAATGATGGTTGCAAAAATGTTGTCTTTACAGTTAGAATCTGGAGTAACCGGCTAGTGTATTTTCACTGTCAGATATTGTGAGAGAATGAAGTCGATTTCCGATAGCCATTTTCAGCGGCTTTCAACTTTGAAGACAATAATTGGCAGTGCGTTGAGTTTGTCGGTTCCTTCACGGAAACTGATTGCTTTTATGACAGTTGGGAAATGAGCTACCGTTCCTCAGTCTGGACGACTGGTACCGAAGTCTTAATTTTGTTAGCACTGTAAGATTGGTTAGTGTAAGGTTGATCAAAAGATGAACTTGTTGTTAGGCTGTGCAAATATTTTTTAGTTAATTTTAAGGAATAAATGCTTCGGCAAAATCTCTTTCGATTGGCAAAGTCAAGTTATCCCTACACACTTAGAAATTATGAATTTTACACGAAACGTATTCCATGTTTGAGAATAGTCGGGGAACGTAAAGATAGATTTCGTGTAAAATTATATCTCCTGAAACTGACACATACGCAATACGACGAAAGATGTGTTTGATTGAATTTATTTTCTCGTTTCTTTCAACTCATTCTTATGTGCTAAAGAACGCTTCCATGTGTCGGTCTCAGGGGACAGAAATGTACATGACATTTTCGTAGTGTGTATACCAACTGTTTTGGGAATTTGATAACGATATTTAATGCATGCTGATGTCTAGGTATTGTTCATTGTTCTGAGTTTTTCTGCAATGGGTCAAAAAATCTATTAGAAAATTCGATTTTTTTTAAATCGAGGTTGTATTATCTGTGTTTATATTATTTTTAACAATACAACATTTTGTTTCTTATTAAAGTTGTGGGACAAGTAAGAATTGTCCTGCTTAGACATCTTTTCAACGAAATAAAATAATATTCTAGCTGATAAAAAATCAACACTGCACTGTTGCGGGATTATTTTTGCTCCTTATGATCTTACGTTCACTCCATGTACAGGGTGCGGCAGGAAAAAATGTGTTAATTTACGGTATATCTTTCAAATCCTATTTTTAACTACTAAATGCAATAAAATCATCATTTTCGAGCACAATAATCTATATCAGTTCCTTTTAAACTAATTCACTCGATGTGTTCTCCAATTTAATCAATGACCTCCTCAAAACGTCGTCGAAAGCTAGAACACACCTTTCGAACGTAGTCCTTCGACATCGATTGCCATGTACGTGTTATGACAGACTTCATGATCTGCACACTAGTGAAGATGTTATGCAAACATGTGCTTCAACATACGCCCAAATCGAATAATCCAACTGGTTGAGGTCCGGAATATTAGGGGGCCAGAAATCTTTCTGCCAAAATTTCATGTTTTCTATCAGTCATCGTTTGATTCGATTTGACGTGTGACATGGCACTCCATCGTATTCGTGGTGGGCTTCGTGGTCAAGCGGATGGCGGCATCATCCGTCGTTCAAGTGATTGCCATAAAGTGAGGGTTCGATTCCCGCTTTAGCCTGTGGAACTTTTCGCTAAACAAAAATGTCCATACTGGTCCACTGGGTATTAGGTTAAGTTGTCCGTTGTAATTCACTATATGTGCGATGTTCAGTCTGTACAACCTCGAGTGGAAGACGGTGTAAATGTCTTTTTTAAATCAAAGAAGTTGGTCGTCACCCAGGGAAGCACTTGGTCCTTCAAAATACCGATATACCTTTCGGTATTGAACAATTGAAACAGGCGACAAATTTAAATTGTTGGACGCCACCAAGATAAACATCATAACGCCAGCCGGATGTTTGGTTTTTAACTTAAGTTTCTCCGGTAACAGGTCTGAGTGCCTGTTGGACACAGTATCGTAATCAAGCTGTGTTTGAATCCAGCTCTGGAAGATGCGCGCAAGTCTTCTTTGCTGCTTATTCGCATTGATTTTTCAAAAATGTTGTCTTCCTTGGCTATTTTCCTGATGGAACATACTGGATTGCGGATTTGGCATGGACCTTCCCTTTCCGACTTCCACTACTTAGGACCATCCTGTAGAAACTTTTTGATGCGATAAACTATAGACAAATGACATCCTGCCATCTTCTGAGCTAGCAGCAGACTGGAAAGCTCTTCTTTGTCGTTCATTTTCACAAATTTGCAATGAAACAATTCCGATGTTTTAATGCAGCACTCAAAAATCAACATAAACAAATACACGGTCCACAGAAATAAGTCATTAGTTACACAAATTAACTCAATATTAAAGTTTAAACATTTTCGATTTTTTTCTGGATCGGGGGGAAACCGAAAGCTGGAAGCCACAGCGACGACAAAAAAGTTGCCCGCTGTTTCGAGCGGAACCCCAACCTCTCCGTCCGAAATGTCGCAAAGAAGCTGGGAGTGGCGCCTTCAACCGTGTATAGAGCTTAAAACGAGCTGGACTGTCGACTTACAAGAAAGTGGTGACTCCAAATCGCGACGATAAACAAAACACGTCGGCCAAAGCACGATCGCGAAAGTTGTACACGACGATGCTGACGAAGTTTGATTGCGTGGTACACGACGATGAAACTTACGTCAAGGCAGACTTTAAACAGCTTTCTGGACAGGAAGTTTATACGGCAACCGGACGGGGAAAGGTGGCAGATATTTTCAAGCACATTAAACTGTCAAAGTTCGCGAAGAAATATCTGGTGTGGCAGGCCATCTGTACCTGTGGCTTGAAGAGCAACGTTTATATTGCGACCGGAACCGTCAACCAGGAAATTTATCTGAGCGAGTGCCTACAAAAACGTCTACTGCCTTTCCTGAAGCGACACAATTGTTCTGTTCTATTTTGGCCGCATTTGGCATCTTTCAATTACGGAAAAGAGGCCATGGAGTGGTATGCTGCCAACAACGTTCATGTGGTGCCCAAGGGCAAGAACCCTCCCAACACGCCAGAGCTCCGCCCAATCGAACAGTATTGGGCCATCGTCAAGCGGAACCTTAAGAAGACTCAAAAAGCTGTTTTGAGCGAGAAACAGTTCAAGGAAAACTGACGTTCTGCGGCGAATAAGTGGACAAGGAGACTGTGCAAAATCTTATGGAAGGTGTTAAGCGAAAGACCCGGAAATTCGCATTCGGTAAAAAGGAAGCTTAGCTGAATATTTCTCCTGTATTAACTGAACTTGAAAAAGAAAAAGTATTTGACTTATTAATAAAAACTATGACCGACTCACACACATTAGTGTTTGACCCAATTTTGAACGAAACACCCTTTATTCATTCGCATGCGACATGCATACCTCTGTTTGCTTAATATTTGCATAGTGCAATATTTAATCTTCCGAATTGAACGTCACTGCATGTAGCATCGCTTAGTCGGACTAAAATTTATTGAACAGGGACTTCACCTCTGCCATTCGATAATTCGATAAAGGGTTAGTCGATTATTATTGCAACACTTTAGATTGATTGGTAAATCGGCTATATTTATCGAAAGAAACCAAATTTCTTGTCCTTTGCCTCTCCTTTGGTGGTCCGAAGTTCGTGCTTCGCCATGATTAAAATGGTTTCGATCGAACGGAGTTCAGGTCAGTTTAGTGGGTTCATGTCTTTCGATACAAAATGCGTAGAACTAGTCGCAAACCATCCCTTCAGGATTTTGGAGTAGTGGCATGAAGCGAAGATCAGGCCAACATAAAGGTTTATTATCATGCTGCCTCAAAAATGGCAACAGCCGTTTTTGGAGGCACTCAACTCTTTTAAATTTCATTCCGTTTGTCATAAGTGCATATGGCCTGCCTAATCAGAAACCTCGAAGTAAATTTCGACAGCTTCTTCCGTTTGAAACGGTCATCCACAGTTCTTACCCGAGAAATATTCCTGTCCCGGCAACTGCTTCGAGTAGAATCAGAATTTCAGGCAACACTTTGCTGGCGTTCGTCACCATTTGGGAGGTTCTGAACCTTGTACGTTTTCGATTTAGTTTCGCGTCAAAATGTGCGGATTCCACTTGAAATGAGGAATCAGAGCTCCCTCGCGTTGTTTGCGCATTGTTCCAGGTTTTTAACCAGCTTCCGTCATGTGGACCACTGTCATCCGTTCTTGGAACTATTGGAGGATCCTTGAAACCTTTGAATGATGTATAAAAATACTACTCGAAAAAAAAATCAATAGACAAGAATGATCACCAAAAGTTCATTTTAAATTGGATATTGCTATGTTTTTGCAAACTTGGTTTAATCCACCTCCTCTCCTAGGCTATTAACCCGCACCTTGGACTTAACGCTACGTTTTTCGAAGACCTTCTCTGTTTTCCGGAGCTTGCCCTTCATAATCGCCCAGAATTTTTCTATTGGGCAAAGTTCTGGTGAGTTTGACGAATTTGCCTCCTTCGACACAAACACAACATCGCTAACTTCGTATCATTCCTTCACTGGTTTCGCTTAATACCACAATGCCAGATTCGTCCAAAACAAAGTGTCACCATCATGGAACCGGAGGAAGGGCAGCAGGCGCTTCTGGAGGCATTCTTCTTCATATATTTGGTCGAAGATGGTGCCGGTTGTTTTTTACGCCTTGCTGAATTTGCCACACCCACATATCGCCGCCAAACCAAAGACTTCTTGGCAAATTTGTCTAGCATCTTCTCCCGAAACTTTTCCGAAACATTCAGGCGGGACTTGCAAACGAAAAACTCCAGGCCGAGGATCTTCTTGGCGTACGCTTTAAAGTACGTCTCATCGTCAATTACGATGCATTTCGGCTGCACCAACCACTCGCGGTACAACTTCCTGGCGCGAGATTTGGCCACCGTATTCTGTTTATCGGTTCGGTTAGGCGTCTTCCTTACCTTGAAGACATGAAGTCCGACCCACTTTATTGTCTTCTGGACGAACCAGACAGAATAATTGACCTTCTTGGTCTCGTCCCGAATTGAATGGTTCGGATTGCGCTTGAAGTAATCCCTCACCTTCCATGCTTTCACGGGGTCGGTCGTCTTCACTTTTCTAACGCTGCCAGCTCGCCGCTGGGTCGTCTGGGTCTCCTTAAACGATTTTACCACACGGGACACGGTCGAATTGTCGATTCCCAATTGTTTCGCGATCCACCCGTGGGACTGGCCTGGATTTTTCACGACGGCACTCATCAATTTTTGACGAAGCACTTCTTGCTTGGAACCTCTGAACTAGTTTTTTTCGAAAATGTCATCAATTTTTACCCACGCAATAAAATGTTATACACAAACGAAAGTGTTACATTTTTTTCGAGTACAATCTTTGTTCGTTGCAATTATGTATGTTTTGTTCGGTGCCGGCTCACAAGGCCTCCAGAAAAAAAACCCAGTCTCGGCGGAGGACCATCGTGCAAGGTTTTATTTATGGTCTAATCGCCCTCAACATGAGATACAGACGCTCGGACCCCCTTATCTGCCAACATACGACCAAGGTCCTACCGGGGTTGGTTACCCGATATTTTCTATGGTTACTCGTACCCCAGAAGGTATCACTGGAGCAAGGGACAAGAGTTACTATACAAGATGCTAAGATCTCAGTGGAGTCTATTTTATACTTGAAGGCAAATGCCTATGCTACGCATTATACGGTCATTTTGATTGGCTTTGTATTGATTTGGATTGCATTTGGAGTGGATTTGGATTGCACTTGGATGGATTGGATTTCGATTGGATTTGGATTGGATTTGGATTGGATTTGGATTGGATTTGGATTGGATTTGGATTGGATTTGGATTGGATTTGGATTGGATTTGGATTGGATTTGGATTGGATTTGGATTGGTTGGATTTGGATTGGATTTGGATTGGATTTGGATTGGATTTGGATTGGTTTGGATTGGATTTGGATTGGATTTGGATTGGATTTGGATTGGATTTGGATTGGATTTGGTTGGTTTGGTTGGTTTGGATTGGTTTGGATTGGTTTGGATTGGTTTGGATTGGTTTGGATTGGATTTGGATTGGATTTGGATTGGATTTGGATTGGATTTGGATTGGATTTGGATTGGATTTGGATTGGATTTGGATTGGATTTGGATTGATTTGGATTGGATTTGGATTGGATTTGATTGGATTTGATTGGATTTGGATTGGATTTGGATTGGATTTGGTTGGATTTGGATTGGATTTGGATTGGATTTGGTTGGATTTGGATTGGATTTGGTTGGATTTGGATTGGATTTGGATTGGATTTGGATTGGATTTGGATTGGATTTGGATTGGATTTGGATTGGATTTGGATTGGATTTGGATTGGATTTGGATTGGATTTGGATTGGATTTGGATTGGATTTGGATTGGATTTGGATTGGATTTGGATTGGATTTGGATTGGATTGGATTGGATGGATTGGATTGGATTGGATGGATTGGATTTGGATTGGATGGATTGGATTTGGATTGGATTTGGATTGGATGGATTGGATGGATGATTGGATGGATTGGATTTGGATTGGATTTGGATTGGATTTGGATTGGATTGGATTGGATTTGGATTGGTTGGATTGGATTTGGATTGGATTTGGATTGGATTTGATTGGATTTGGATTGGTTGGATTGGATTGGATTGGATTTGGATTGGATTTGGATTGGATTTGGATTGGATTTGGATTGGATTTGGATTGGATTTGGATTGGATTTGGATTGGATTTGGATTGGATTTGGATTGGATTTGGATTGGATTTGGATTGGATTTGGATTGGATTTGGATTGGATTTGGATTGGATTTGGATTGGATTTGGATTGGATTTGGATTGGATTTGGATTGGATTTGGATTGGATTTGGATTGGATTTGGATTGGATTTGGATTGGATTTGGATTGGATTTGGATTGGATTTGGATTGGATTTGGGTTGGATTTGGATTGGATTTGGATTGGATTTGGATTGGATTTGGATTGGTTGGATTGGATTTGGATTGGATTTGGATTGGATTTGGATTGGATTTGGATTGGATTTGGATTGGATTTGGATTGGATTTGGATTGGATTTGGATTGGATTTGGATTGGATTTGGATTGGATTTGGATTGGATTTGGATTGGATTTGGATTGGATTTGGATTGGATTTGGATTGGATTTGGATTGGATTTGGATTGGATTTGGATTGGATTTGGATTGGATTTGGATTGGATTTGGATTGGATTTGGATTGGATTTGGATTGGATTTGGATTGGATTTGGATTGGATTTGGATTGGATTTGGATTGGATTTGGATTGGATTTGGATTGGATTTGGATTGGATTTGGATTGGATTTGGATTGGATTTGGATTGGATTTGGATTGGATTTGGATTGGATTTGGATTGGATTTGGATTGGATTTGGATTGGATTTGGATTGGATTTGTTTCATTTTAGGTTATACACTTCACGGTTTACGGATTAAAGCTGTACTATCGTTAATAAGTGTTTTTTTGATATGGTTTACTTATATTGATTATTCAGTGCAGTGAACTCAAACTAAGGTAAACCATTATCCTTTTTTTTTTTTTAATTTTCTGATTTTAGCGTGCACAGAGTATAACATATTCGATTGGCTCTCATTTTGAAAGCAATAGCTACACGGCTTGGTCAAAATGGCTGCTTCCATGCATCTCTTACTCTGAGGATCACTAGTTCGGATCCAAACGATGCATGGGAAAAAATTAAATCCGTTGCTCCTCTTGGTTGGGAATTTTGATAACTGGAGAGCAAATATACAGGTATAAAGGCCTCCTTTTAAGTTTATATTTAAAAAATTGGCCTCTTATGCTTGAGAAGATACCATGAAATAGAAGTGGGTTGTCTGGCTGATTGTCGGGGAATTCCTTACCAATTCTGTTGTGGTTGAAAGTAAAAGTTTGACTAGGGCCGGTCCAGGATTTTCTCGGTTTGGATCCTGGTTGGGGATATCCTTGGTCAGCATAAAACTAAGCTGGCGGCTCCATTAGTTTTGGAACCGCATTGGCTATGTAGCGGGCAGGATCGGATATTGGCTTGTCTTTTGATAATTTCCCTATTCGGGATTCTGTGATTTGAATTGTTATAGGATTATCGCTGGAAATACTTTCGAACATTTGTGGTTGACATCATTAGCTTTTCACAATTATATCGCTGTAGAGCAAATGGGCAGTTTTTGAAGAAGTTTACATCTGTAGATGAAATCAGTTTATTGGTGTTTGCATAACTGCATAAATATCTAAAAAAAATATCTACAATTCTGACGAAGCAAAACATTCTCTAAATCATAAGAATAAGAAGTTGAATTTTTTTATTATTAACATAAGAGGACCACCCTAGTTACCACCCAAACCAAAAGATAGATCTTATTTTTCAAATTAAATCTTCCGAAGACATCATGTGTCTAAAGTTAATGGTTTTCGAGTTATCGATTTTTGTCGCGAAATTTGTCCATTCGTACCATAATTAACTGGTTGATTTTTTTTAAATAAATTATCTAATAGATAAATTGTCTAGCTCAAACCTTTGTAGGGGTAAGAAGCGGGACCATCATCATCATCATCATCCCGTGCAAAGGTTTCTACCAAATTTATAACAAGCACTAATTTGAGATTATCATTGTTTCATCACTGAATATGTTATCATTCAGTCTGAATAAACAGCCAAAATAACAAAAGGGATATCACAATAATAACTCGTTTTTTTATCATTCAGTTCATTTCGATAACAAATTCTGTGATGTGAACAAATTTCTTGAGAAAATTTAAAATAATGTTATAAATATGTTATCAAATTCATACACTAATAACTGAGAAAGTGCTTCTGATGAAAAGCTCAATTTCATATCCACAAAATGCTGGTAATATTTAGCATTTGTCAGCATGCTGGTAGTAATTAATAACGTTCATCAAAAATAGTCTTTAAAAACTGAAAACATATGATAACAAAATTAGTTAATGTTGATAACTTAATTTGTTATGCGATAACAAGTCAGCTCAAAATGATATCTGCTATAACAAAACTTGTTACTTATTTGATTCCAGTTTGTAATTTTCCTTTGCTAGGGTAGGCTTTATCTTGAACGCACACATCTACAAAATGAGGGATCTTCGAGTTTTTGGATTTGTCGATTAAAAGAAATGCGTCAAGTCTAAGTCGACCAATTCATGATTCCTTAAAGCAGTACAACCGACCAATGAGCTCATCATTAGGTATGTTTCGAGATCATTTGCATAAAAAATGGTGTGAATTTAGGCAGTCATACAAATTGTTACCTAGTTCGTTGACGTTGACTCCTTTTAAACATGCCGGATGGTGTTACAAAGCAACTTGATTCAACGGATTTCAATTTCACGTAGGTAAATCTAATTCCCAGGTACAATAATAACCACTTTATTGTAACCAGAAACTTTCAGATTTCTGCTAAGAAAAATCACACAATTTTTTAATACATTCTTGCTTGAAATACTCATGGTCTTTCGAGCTCAAGTATTTCTTGAGGTTCACGAACTGATCGTAGATGAGGTTGTCGTCGATGTCAAATTATCTCTTCTTCATGAACAGCGCACTTTTCTCAACGTCTTCATATTTAATCGTTGCGTTACGCCATTGGAATACCTAGAAATAATAAAAACGTTAATATTGTGTTTTACATAATAAAGTTGTTGAATTCAAACTCTGAAGTCAGAAAGATGCTCTGTCCATTTCTCCAAGTACTGCTCAGTGGCCCTGTATACTTCTTGAGTAGCAGTTTGAAACTCCAAACATTTTTGTTCCTCGCCATCCTTCCTTAGTATTGGTGTGATACTTAGCTTCCTTCCTTAGTATTGGTGTGATACTTAGTGGTCAAAAATTCGCATCAATCCTTTCTTGAAGAGAATCACGCACTTCTTCTATTGTGCGCAATACCTCTACTGCTGTGTTTGTTCTGCTCCTTTTCAAGAAACTTATTTTTTTTCACTGAAGAGTGCCACCAGCGAGTGCGTGAAAAGTAGATAGCATTCACTCGATTAATCATGAAAAAAATTGTCGAGGATTTTGGGTGGCTGTTCCTGTGATAGAAAACACGACTCAAAGCCGGAAACATTTGCAAAATACGATGAGCTGCTGGCATCAAGCTGAGCCACCGTGTTTTACTGTGATACAGCAGGTTGAGATACTCAATGTCTAGAAAGTCGCAGAACTCTTTCAGCTCTGCACTCCGCACAGTGGAGATCGAAAAATAGTTGAAATTTTTTAGAATCAACGAGTCCATATCAAAATTTCCAATCTGAACCAGTCCGTGGTGAAGCGTGTTGTTTAAAACGTGGGCTGGACATCCAACACCAACAAGATTGGAATGAAATTTCTGTTTTAACAGGTTGAAAATAGTGTCCTTTCCTCGTCTGTTAACGCCACCGAAATTCGTGTTCGTGTTGTTTCCGCTGAAGGCCACTAATTTATCCTGCAGATTTGCGGTTTCAACCATGACTGCAATCGTTGAAGCTTTCTCATTCGCCACTTCATAGAGATGCAGAATCCTCACTTGAATACCACCATGCTTTGCGTCAAAGTACAGCACGACGATAGGGAATAACTTTATGTTACCGTGATTGATGCCGTCAGTACTTACACTGACAAATGGAGTTGCAGAGAGTTTCATTACCACCATTACCACCTCAATTGAATGCGGTGCAAATACGCCGGATATGATAGCTTCTGTCTTAGTGCGAGTACAGCTGATCTTCCTGGCAGTTTCAGAATCGTCGAACATCAAACGCAATAGCGTCGGCGTACAATCCATACAGGGTGCGGCAGAAAATAATGCGAAAATTTGTTCTATTTCTTTCAAATCCCATTTTCAACTAATTCAAGCAATAATATCAACATTTTCGATTGCAGTTATCTTTATAAAGTCATTTTGAACAAATTTATTCAATGTGTCCTCCATTTTTATTAATAACATCCGACGCCGACGCCAGAAGCCAGAGCATGCCTTTCGGACGTAGTCCTCCGACATTGACTGCCATGTGCGTGTTATGGTTGAATTCAGGGTTTTCACACTAGGGTGTGATGTTTTGCAGGCTCGTGCTTCAACATATGCCCAAATCCAATAATCCAACGGATTAAGATCTGGACTGCTAGGGGGCCACAAATCCTTCGGCCAAAACTTCATGTTATCGTTCAACCATTGTTGGGTTCGATTGGACGTGTGACACGGCGCTCCATCCTGCTGTAGGACCATGTTTTGGTCCTCGGAGAAGTTGGCCTTCACCCAGGGAAGCACTTGGCCTTTTAAAATACCGATATACACTTCGGAAATGATTTCAACTCCAGCATCAATGAAAACAGGCGGCGTTTTCAAACCGTTGGACGCCACCAAGCCAAACATCATGACACCAGCCGGATGTTTGGTTTGAAATATGAATTTCACTTTTTCCGGAACGTTCTCCATTTTCTGCGGTGAAATGAACCGGTCCGTGCGGCTGTTGGCCACAGCATCGATGCTGAAAAGCTTTTCGTCGGAGAACAGGATTATCATTTCATTCATTCTTCAACAAGGAAAGCAATCTCTTGGAACGAGTCATTCGTAGTTCCTTGACCTGGTCCTGATTAAGTGGCGTTTCACTCTGGCTCTGGAAGATGCATGCAGGTCTTCTTTGATGATTCTCCGCATGGATTTCTCCGAAATATTGGCTTCCTTTGCAAGTTTTCTTATGGAACGCACCGGGTTGCGAGCAATTTTTGCGCGGACCGATTTGATCACGTTCGGCGTGCGTGCAAAGCGTGGACGTCCGCTTCCCGGCTTCCGCTGCTTAGGACCATCCTGCAGGGACTTTTTTATGCGGTAAACTGTTGCCAAATGGCACCCTACCACCTTGGCAATCTCTTTCGGCTTCTTCTGGGCGAGCAACAAACTGGTGATCACTTCTTTTGCGAACATTTTGACGAATTTGCAATAAAACAAATAGAATGTTTGGATGCAGCACTTGAAAGTAAACATAGTCAATTCGACAGAAATTAGTCACTAGGTACACGAATTGACCCAATACTCAAGTTTGAACATTTTCGCATTATTTTCTGCCGCACCCTGTAGACTTGAAGCTATTATGATGCCTCACTGTATGAGACGCAAGTGCTCCTTCTTCTGCCCACACCTTCAGTGTAGCTGTAGTTGCTTTCTGTACCACACAACTTAACATAGATAGATGAGGTAGATGCTGACTGAACATTTTTGCAGTGCTTTGGAGTTTTCACATGCTTCTCCAAATCCAGTTTGCCTACAAAATTTATGACTGAGTAACAGTTTAAAACAACCGGCAATGTATCAACAAATTAAAATAAACAGTGGCTCAAACACCGATAAACCTGATCTCACGATGTAACAAACAGAACTGCCATCCTGTACATTCTAACAAAAAATTAGTGTAATATGCAATTGGCTTGTCGTATTTTCATTTTAACTTGCATCAAATGTGTAAGTTAAAAACTGCTGGTGTATCTTGTGAAAAATCAGGAAAAAAATCGTCAAATATGATAAATCAGGCAGGACGCTTCAAAGCGATCTCAAAATCAGTACATGTCCTGGCTAAATCAGGACGGATTCGTACATTGCATGGTTTGAAGTATCCACCTAATACTTTTGATCGCATTTCAGCGTAATTTGTCAAGCAGACTTCGAAAAAACGAACTCGCCATTTATCATTTCGAGAAAAAAAATAAAAAACCTTCTCGTGAACATTCCCGCATTGCACTTCCCCATCTTCCTCAGCTCATGAATGTAGTCGGGCAACTCATCACTCATCTTCCAATGTCTCAGAATACGAGATAACAACCCTGTCGGTAACGATTTTCCCCAGCAACCAAGTCGTCTTCAGCCTTTCTGCTTGGGAAAAACCTCGAGCAACGATTCAGAAATTTCCTTGGCGATGCAGACTTTCACACGCCCTTCATGTGGGTGGGAAAATGCGTGGCCGCCGTCACAAGGCGGAAGTTCGGTTCCCGCCAGGACGGCAGCCTGAAGAGCATGTGAGGTGTAATAAAACGAGCCATTAATCCTTTCAACTTCCACATCTCATGAAAATCAAATGGTGTTTACCCAGCGCCTTTTCGCTCCAAGCTCCCGGAAAAGTGCTTTCACACCACCACCCATCCGCCACAATGGCGTTGACGCCCTTTTCTTTGTTTGTTTTCTTTTTTTATTCCTTATGCTGTTGTTGAGTTTCGTGTGAGTGTGTGTGTGTCAAAACCGTTGCTAGGGACGCAAACATGGGGAAGGTTGCGTTGAGGTCAAAATGTGTAAACGATTCGGGGGGCTTGAAAGTCGATGAAATTTTCAAGAGCTCCACCTCAACAAGCTCAAGGTCTGCGGTTATTTTCACCGACTTCGAGGCCTGTGTTTGCGGCGGGGTTTATTTGCATGAAAGTTTGTTGCACAAATCCACGACGACGTGGTATTTTGGGGGGTGGGCATCAAGGTGAGCCGGAGGAAATTGTGGTCGGAGCTTTTCGAAGAGGTGGGTAGGCTTGGTTTTCACGTTGGTTGAAGATGATGTGTTCTGGGATGGAACGATGAATGAGTTGTATACATGGGTGAATGTGAGATTACCGCCTGGGAAATGTGAAGGCCTGATTGTGGCTTTTGTTATGCAAAGAGGGACTAATTTAGGGGAAAACAGTGTAGGCGATGCTCGCGAGGTCACATTTGTTCTTTCAGTATGTACCAGTGGCTTCAGATTTGCGGCTGGTTCAACTTGAGTGCATTGAATAGATCATTAAAATGAGCCACATAAGTGTTTCGCACTTGTTTTAAAAGTGTTATTTATAGGCAACATTACTTCTCATTCTGGCAAAAGTTGTGCACCATCAAAACCCTAAGCCAAGCAGTAAACAAAGCTTAAAACTTTATCCACATATGCCGTCAATGACTAACCTCTCAAGAGACTAATTTCGGCAACGTGAATTCCCAGTAGCTCCCTTTTGAAAAACTTTTTCCACCCGAATAACTTCCATTTACCGAAATTAGTTTTTCCACTTCGGACGGTTACTTGAAACAGTCACCACAGTCTGCCTGTTGTTTTAAGACGTTTCAAATGCGGTCGACCCCCCATTCAAGTAAAATCCAATTTGCCAATTGACATATATTTTTCGGCGAGTTGCTCTTTTCCGGATCATTTCCATTTTCGGATATTGCGTGCAAAATACCACCAAAGAAAGGCTTCACTCGATGATGGGTACAGTAAGATTTTTCGTTTGTCAGCGAAATCCGTTATCGTGATTGGGATTTGGACGAGACTGGGTAAATTTTACTGTTTACTGGGTAAATTTTACAACTGCAGGTGGCTTTCAAAAAGTTTCCTGCAAGGTTTCCAGTATAGCAAGTGGATTGCGTGAGATTTCGTTTCCGACGAGTGGGAGAATTGACTTGTGAGCAATCCGAAATAATTGGAAGATATTTCATTATTCTATTGAACAAAAAAAAATGAAACTTTGCTTTCCCCGATAACTTTCAATTTACAATGCAATCGCTCCTTCAATAATTAACAATAAACACACCAAGAAAATCCACTATTTTTTCGTCAAACAGGTTTCAACGCTCTATTAAACGAGCGTTTACCTGCTCTCAACTTTACGATGCCAACACCAAGGCATGAAATTGGCAAGCACAATGTTACTTAATGGCAAGAGAAGTCGAGAAAATGTTCAACCCGAAACCACTCGACCGGACCGGGAATCGAACCCGCCGCCTCCGGCTTTGTAAACCGTGCTCTTATCGACTTTGCTAGCTGAAACCCGATTCTGTTCAAGGATCTAGATGTTGAAGCCAATAAAATAAGAAGGGAAAATATCGACTTACTTTCAAGTGATTAATTTTGGCCATCCGGTAGGAATCATCTTTTAGAGGAGAGATCATGGAAACAAACATCGGGCGCCAATGTCTGGTGCTAACATATTACATCATAATCATCAAGCGAGCGTTCAGTCAAACACATTTTCAATCGAAGGAGCAGCTGCATTGGAAAGGTTAAATCTAGACTAACATTTGAAAAAGGCGGTATTCCAAAATCACGAAACCGAGAAAACTGGAGGCTAAGATTGGAATAGGAAAATCAAATCCTATTTTCCATAGAATGCTCCAATAAACCATTTATTATGGTCACATCTTGTATAATAATGCAATGCTTAACCTTTTCTTACAATATATGCAGAAATATGTTTTATTGAGTTAAAAATTTATTAAAACCAAAATACGCCCTGTTTATTTTTAGAGTGTAGCTACGCCTTAGATTTTTCGCCTGTTTAATTGCCAGCACTGAAAACTCACCGTTAAATTATGACATTCTGGCATTTTGTTTGTTATTACGCCTACGCTCTTCAGTGTCATTAATCAAGTGGCGAGGAGTTACGACCCAGTGTTTTCAATTTTTAAAGACAGCTTAAAATAGTCAATTTTACTAAAAAGTGTTTCGATCAAAATTTGGTCGACTTAAACTTGACGCATTTCCTTGCATTAAAAAAATTTTACACACCCCTCATTTTGAAGATGTGTGCGTGTAGCATCATGCCTCTATTTTGATATTGAGATTGGCACTTCAGTTATCAAAATGTCGTCGAAGGAAGAGATGCAACGCATCAAAATTTTGCTCGTGCATGGTGAAAATCTAAACTACTCTCACGCCAAGTTGGCGAAATTGTTGAATGTGGCTAAATCAACTGTTACCAACGTATTCAAAGTGTTCGGTGAACGTTTGTCGACAGCCAGGAAAGCTGGATCGAGGGGAAATTGAAAGCCGGAGGCCACAGCGACGACAAAAAGAGTTGCCCGCTGTTTCGAGTGGAACCCCAACCTTTCCGTCCGAGATGTCGCAAAGAAGCTGGAAGTGGCGCCTTCAACCGTGGATAGAGCTAAAAACGAGCTGGACTGTCGACTTACAAGAAAGTGGTGACTCCAAATCGTGACGATAAACAAAACACGTCGGCTAAAGCACGATCGCGAAAGTTGTACACGACGATGCTGACGAAGTTTGATTGCGTGGTACAGGACGATGAAACTTACGTCAAGGCAGACTTTAAACAGCTCCCTGGACAGGAATTTTATACGGCAACCGGACGGGAAAGGTGGCAGATATGTTCAAGCACATTAAACTGTCAAAGTTCGTGAAGAAATATCAGGCAGGCCATCAGGCAGGCCGCGAAGAAATAACAAAGGCAGGCCATCTATACCTGTGGCTTGAAGTGCAACGTTTACATAGCGACCGGAACCGTCAACCAGGAAATTTATCTGAGCATGTGCTTACAAAAATGTCTACTGCCTTTCCTGAAGCGACACAATTGTTCTGTTCTATTTTGGCCGCATTTGGCATCTTTCCATTACGGAAAAGAGGCCATGGAGTGGTATGCTGCCAACAACGTTCAAGTGGTGCCCAAGGACAAGAACCCTCCCACCACGCCACAGCTCCGCCCAATCTAACAATATTGGGCCATCGTCAAGCGGAACCTTAAGAAGACTCAAAAAGCTGTTGTGAGTGAGAAACAGTTCAAGGCAACCTGGCGTTCTGCAGCGAATAAAGTGGACAAGGAGACTGTACAAAATCTTATGGCAGGTGTTAAACGAAAGACCCGGCAATTCGCATTCTTAAAAAGGAAGCTTAGCTGAATACATCTCCTGTATTCTGTATTAACTGAACATGAAAAAGCAAATGAACTTGACTTATTAATAAAAACTTTGATCGATTCACACACATTAGTGTTTAACCAAATTTTGATTGGAACACCCTTTAATTGGGTGAGTCTTGGTACTGCTAGGAAAATCAGAGGTAAGTGATTCTATCGAATGAACATTTGTCTTTACAGTCATGGGCATAGACAACGCGATGGAGTCAAAGCTGCGACTTCGCATGAGGAGACCTGAGGGTTGGATCAATTATGGTTTAGCTGACCGGGAAGGAAACAAAAAAGAAGTTGAAAAATGCGCGAATATGCTTGCCTAGCTAAAGCTGATATACGGCGTTTATAATTGTCCGGCTGTCTACAATTAATTACGTGCTTCGTGCAACAACAAATAACATGGCTAGTTGAAATGTATTTGAAATTCCATGGTGGGGACATCATCGATACATGCTGTTGTAAGAGGATCAGCATATACAACAAGTTATCGGGTTTTTCTCTGAGGTTGTTAAAGTAAATGACGACGAGAGAAACACAACCGACAACACTAGTAGTTGTTGTAGTAGTTGTTGTAGCTGACTTATGCCGGCTAGCTAAAATCGGTCTACTAGAGCGTTCCGGGAATTAGGGTTTTGAAAACAAACCACTTGTCGTTTTGGGTGCCCGGCAACTCAAACCTCAGGGCGAGTTCAGATGAAACGCAAATACATGGAATGAACTAGTAGACGTAATGATCTCGAATTTCCAGAAGAAACTAACTCAAAAACCGTATCAAAAACCAATCAAGAGCAAAACCTTTCACCAAAACAAAAGCATGAGATGCCTATTCTCATCACAGGCTTTCCGAACACCTCGATCTCACACGCTTCAAGACAAGAGGGAGGACTGAGATTCCCAAGCAGCCCAACTTGGAGTACAACTAACAACCAAAAAATCTACAATAAAACGACGAAACGTGAGAAACCTCTTGTGTTCAGTACACCTAGAAGACGGGAACTTCCTAATCTAACAATTAGTGCAACTAACTACAAATTTTACCAACATTTCAAAACCACATTTATTGACTTTTGAAACAAACCATATTTATTTACAACTGCCGTAGGGGCACCCTAGCCTATATATCTCCTATTCTCTAGCTGTGCGGATTTGAAAAGACTATCTTTAGATTGCGCTTACTTAACAATACGCATGCATGCGGTCACCTTTGTTCGCTACTCACGGTTTTTCGTCTACTTTACCGACGTCTACCTTATCGCCATCCCGTCGCCCCTGCAACGCTCGCACTACGCAGAACACCGAGTAGTGAAGCGAATTCACTCGTCGTTCACCAAAAGCTTCGACGTGGTAATTTCCCGATGAGCGGGTGGGAAAATCGCTCTCAAGAAGTGCGTTGTCTTATAAATCAATAGATTTTATTTTACCTTTCTGGCTTGCCTGGATCACGCACAGCACCGCACTTTCTAGCTAAGTGAATAATAACTATACTTCCTAATTGAAACAAAACGAGCAATTAATTCTACTGCACCTAGGAAACTTCTCACGTTCACATTACCTCGACAAACACACCGCAAAACTTTATACAAAACTTCACAACCTGCCTCTTCCACGGGTCAAATTAAAGTGGACGAGAAAGCATTTGATATTCCTCAGATAGGCCGCTCTAATGTCCTTGACCTTCGTTCCGGAAATCGCAAAACGATCTTTTCTAAAGGCGTACCCTTTGAGACGATTAGAGGTAGTTTCTCCCTTTCACTCGAGCATCCTACATCTGACTCTTTCATTCCAGTCTATGACTTCAAGCTTGTCTTATTATTACTGACCCGACGACAAGTAATCCTACCAAGAGATTGCACTCAATCCCACGGATCAAGTTTTATGCTCTAAATGAGAAAAGTCTCGCGCCGAGTAAGGGAATGAACTCCTAATGAGTGAACTATCCTGAAGCAATAGTTTACTATAAGCATGAGTTCATCTATTGCATGCAAGCTAATTGGAATAATGCGTATCATTTCGAATAGTAGCTGTTGTTCATAAAATTCATGCCACATTAATTATAATTCAATTATATTCCGCTACATTGTGTCATAAAAATACCTCTATTTGGAAATTCATTTCTGTCACATGTAGTCTTTGGGAAGTGTAAACAGAGATTTCACATCGCTAGAACTGCTCCGTGCCATTTGGCGATATAGGAGCATGATCGAGTCGGTAAACTTTTGCATGTCAAGGGGGCTCCCTTCCCCCTTGCCTATCATGCATTGTGGTAGCTAGGTAAAAGTCTATCTGCTCGATCAGATACCGCTTTCCAAACATGCCCTACGCTTAATTTCAACTACTTCTATTCAATTTTCACAACCTACCATGCTCTTACGGACCTATCAATACTTTCTCTTCACATCTTTGGTTCTAGCAGAAAAATTGCTGTCCACTCCTATAGTTGCATAGTGATAAGAATGATATTCCCAATTTTCAAACAAAATTTTACAAGTTTATTTTTATCTGTGTAGTAAAACCTCAGTTCGAAATAGTACAGGTTATAAGCCAATTTATATTTCGCATGTGACGTAATGTTCAACAAACTAAAAATATATATGCGGGTCCTTCCACGGATGTTTTACAGTTTCGCCATCGTTTTTCGAAGTGTGAGCAAGGTCTGGATACATTTTTAGAAATGATATTTTTCCCACACGATGGCTCTTCCTTATTTAGGTTTCCTTTGACATCACGGTTTTCGTTCTGATTTTCAACTCACTTTGAACAATTCCATTTGCCAGTATGTCTAGAATGTGGTAAACAAGCAGCAACATTATATCCCAGAATGCAATACTGATCAAAGGCTTCAATTTCAGCATTGTGAGTTTCTGCTAATAAAACCAAAAGTGGACGTTTTTCTTCAACAATTAGACGTCATGCTACGTAGTTTGTTGACAACTCCAAAGTATTCAAATTCAAAAAATCTAATTGATCACCATTCTTCCTGGATCATGGTTGCTATTTATTGAAACGCAAGCTGCTTTTCTTTTGATCAAAAATTCTCTTATACACCAAACATTGAGAGCTAAATGAGACATGGTTGACGTCCAAGTTTATTTTACGTTCTTTATTCATTTTCAAACAATTGACACATTTCAATACAGGTGGCGTGCACTCCGATGTTTTGTGTTTTTGGCTACACTTAGAGCACGTATCACAGTTTTTGCAATCCATGCTCCTGTGTCCGAATTCTCCACATTAGAAGCATCTTGGCACATTAATGTCAGAATACACAAAGCACCGATCAAAATCTACATTTACCTTCTTTGCCTGTATTATACAATTGTAAGTACTCAAATCGACTTCAATTACCGCACTAAACGGGCTCGGTTAAACATTTAGCTGAATTCACTCGGCATTTTCATATTTAACTGATAACTCGGCAAAAAATCGAACGATGCCGAGTCACAACATCACTTGAAACTGAAATATCGGGTAACTTCATTATTAAACCGATTCTCGGCAACACTAGGAGCCGAGCAAAAACGTTAACCAAACTTCAACCGACCTCAGCTGCCTATCATTCCGAAATATCGGTTTAGCAGTGTTGTAAGCCGAGGCTCGGCTTTTTATCTGTCAACCGCCATGCGCCATATTGTTTTCATTCACAAGTGGAGTAAGTCGTATGTTGTTTGTGGAACGGTGAAAATGGAGCAACTTTTCGATAAAGTGCAGCAGGAGGATGTAAGACTGCACGATATTTTTAGTAGGTACAGATTAATTTACTTATCTGTTCCATTTTAGTTTTAAAAGTCGAGCATAATATGTATCTTCTGTCGAGAAGTAGTAGGGGCTATGTGGAAGAGCTGCAGCGGCGTTTTAATAACAACATCCGAAATCAACATGTTGATCCGGATAGAGTGTTTTACGACTGCATAGTTCCAAAATACCGATAAAGGTACAGCCATTTCAAATTACTGAAAAGGCACATTGTTCAGCGACACCCCATCCACTTTGGTACTGGGCAGTTTAGACCTTCATACGGATGCGCCTGTATCCAAAAAGTTTAAATTCGATGCTGATGAATATGTTTACCCTGCTAAATAGACTGTTTCAGAAAGTTTAAGCACACTTTCAACATAACAAAAAAGTCATGATTTCTTTAGTTTTAATAATTTTATTTGGCAAATCATATTTGTATTTGGATAAATAAACGAACTGATTAAAAAAAAAAAAAAATATTTGTATTTGTGTTTTATATGATATTTTACTCTCGTTTAATCAAAATATTTAATCATAGCCAAGACTCCTAACTTTTCCTCGAACATGACCCATAAGCTTCTGCACAGTGGTACTTCCCACCATTTTGGCCACTTTTGGCCAATCTTTTTTAAATTTTTGGATGTCGTCCGCTGTTTTTATGAATTTTCGAAGCTTTGCTTTGGTTAAAGCCCAAAAAGTCTCGATTGGCTGTGCCTCTGGGCAGTACGGCGGATTCATGTCTTTCGGCACGAAACATACATTTTGACTTTTGTACCATTCTTAAGTGTCCTTTGCGTAATGACATGAAGCCAAATCAGGCCAAAACACTACTTGACCTTCGTGCTGCTTGATCATCGGCAATAATCGCTTCTGGAGACATTCCTTAACGTATTTCTGAGTGCTCATCGTCTCCGTTGTGATGTACGGACTAGATGTTTTACCACACTCGCATATTGCCTGCCAAACCATAACCTTCTTACCGAATTTTTCGGTAAAAATTGCCTTCTCCGTTTCGGGGATGTCTTTTTCTTCGCTTAAAGTAAAGAATTGTGGTCCGGGAAGCTGTTTGTAATCTAGTTTCACATACGTTTCTTCGTCCATTATTATACACCCAGAATTTCTACACAATAACGAATCGTGAAGTTTGCGGGCCCATGGTTTCACGGAAGCGGCCTGTTTTGGGTTCCTTTTGGGTTTTTTTCTGCTTCCGGTATGTTTTTAGCCCAAGTCTTTCTTTGGCACGCATGACGTTACTCGACGAGGTCCCTAGTTTTTTCGCAACATCCCGAACGGAAGTCGCTGGTTTACGCTTGTAGGCATCCCTGATCTTTTTATCATTATCCGGACTAACAGGACCGGATTTTCGACCACTCTTCGGCGCATCTTCAAACGTACACTGTTCTCTATATGTTCGAATCGCAGATCGTACCGCTCCGACGCTTACGCCCTCTTCCTTGGCCAATTTTCTCAAGGAGAGTCCGCTCACAGTGCACCATTTGTGCACGATACTTTTTCGTTATTCCGGAGTAAGACCGCGCATTTTGATAGGTAACACAAAACTGAGCACTTTTTTGATGCTATGTCATTCAGAAATGTGCAAACAAAAGGACGCAGCCAAAACATGTTGAAATATTTCATTATATTCAAAGTGACCGTTAAAATAAGGTGTGCTTATACTTTCTGCAACAGTCGTTAGGTATGAAATATTCAATATTTCGATGTAAATCTAATTCAAAACTTCGAATATTTACACACAATTTAACCGATATCTCGGTTAACCTCATTTCTGTTTGTTTCGAGTTTTAATCAGTTTGCTCATATCGAGATTCCCAGCTAACTATATAAGTTTTCAGTTTGACCCAAACCGAGATTATCGGTTAACATAAAAAGCCGAGATCGAAATCAAGTGGTCGGCTGTGCGGATCTCGGTTTCAGAAAGCCGAGACTCGGCATATAATTCTAAGTGTGTGCTGTAAATGAACCGTAGATTTTCATACCTTCTTACTATTTTTACATCTTTTATTTCGATGTCTTCATTTGGACTTTTCAAATAGTCTATGAAAACATCGGAGGATAATTGACGGCTCATGCCCACTACTTTCAATCTTGACACCGACGTGGGAACAACAGCACTGTAGTTTTCACCCAGATTGCTTTCAATACAATTTTTCACATTCGTTACATTAGCTCCGATGGCACATTTAACAACAATGGCACCATCTTTTCCATTCCTAAAATTACTAATCTTGTGTGTTTTTGGATCTAAATTTGTCTTCAAAAAATTACGAGTATCATCGCAAGCTTGTGTGGACTCTTTTGGTGTCATCACAATAACCGGACGAGCCTTACGATTTCTTGGTTTACCACTATTCCCTTTACTATTACTATTTTGTGTACTTTTTTATTGACACTTTCTTTACGTCTTTTGACGACATCCGCAAAAGTTGCGTTGTCTTGAAAAACATCATCATTATCGCTAACTGGTATTTTCCGTTTTTTGCCAATTTGTATCGGATCGTATTCAGAATGAATTGTCACAGACCGCGCGCGGGCATCATTAATTTCAGCTAAACTTTTCTGCGCATTAATTTCCAAAACTGAACTTGTCATTGCATCGAATTCCTCACGAATTAATTTTTCAAAAGACACACATACATTTTGGCTCAACTTTTCCATCTGTATACTGTACACTGTACACAGTACACTGAAGAAATATATGAATTTGGTATTCTTTTTATACTTTTATCCACATTTAAGCATTAACATTTGCATTGACGTTTGCACACCTCGTGGATGGTTTTCAACAGGAGTGTTCATTTTTCGCACGAAGTAATTCACCTCCAAAAATTTTCCAAATTATTGTCCCAATACACGATAGTTGAGTATTGCACGCCGCACATGCAACAAATTAACACCAGTTTGATATTTCATTTCATTTCATTTGAATGACAACATAGTTAATAATTCATTCGATTAGTTGTCAACATTACCATCAAAATTGGTGTTTAATTCAATCTCAAATTTTAGCGGCCAACGCATGAACGAATGAAACTTGTGCTGACGAAGTAAAGCTCGTGAAATCGAGCATCATTTGAATGAATACGTCTCCAATCGAATCCAAATCCAATCACCATTCAAAATGCAACACATTCCCAACCCGAACAGCACTTACATGCTATTCAATGTCAACAACCAGCCCGCAAGCACTCCAAACACACAAACATCCCCCTATTCGTTCCGTTTTGGCACCAATTTGGGCTATGAATTTTTGATACACCCCAATCAACTTCAACAAGCGAGCAACAGAGCAACAGTTGAGCAACATGCAACCCAAAAATGTTTCAATCACGTCGGTTTCAACTACTGGGAACCTTACTCAAGTATCCTCACAGAGGATATCGGTTGCCACCAATTTTACCACCTATCAATTATGCATTGGGCTCATGCCCTTGGCTCACATCTGTTGCCCGTTCTACTGGATTCGGCTGTTACCCTTCCGGTTCTGCCATTTCCGATTCTTATCAAGTGAGTTTGGTGTTTCAATAAGCGGAAATCCACTGAGCTGAAGCTTTGCTTTTTATTTACCCACAGCAAATGCTTCAATTAGCGCTGTCGGCTAAAATGTTGTACACTTCAATGTTATCAATCACATTTGATTACCATCAGTGAACCGCATAACTTAAACGTTCCCGTTAGGTGCAGCCTTGCTCTAATTACCCTTTCGATCCGAGTGTGATTCATGCATGTGCGAAACTCGCGTGGCACGCCTCCACCCAAGTCAAATCCAGTTCAATTTATTTGACTATCAAATTGATGATTGATTTCAGTCACGAATTCATTCCCATTCCGCGGCATTAATTATCGAGAGCACTCACGGGGAGGGGGTTGGGAACAATTATCGCTGAATCCCACACTGGCTCGTCTCCGCCTGCTGACCAATAAACGATCAGCCGGAGGCGGTTGGAAAATTGGTGTGGAAAATCGTTAAATTCCATACGTTCGCTGGGCGCTGGATGATGGATTTTCGGGCAATCGCATTTATTAATTGAATAAGCAGAAAATAAAACATCCGAAAATTGGTGCTCGGAGCGGGGGGTAAAATCGAGAGGTCAATCATTTTGTTTAAATCGCAAACCACGGGAAAAAAATGTTTATCCTTGCCGTTTGGTATTGTTAACATATCGGCGTAATTTGGCGTAATGAACATTTACAGTTTGCTCATGTAGTTTTTTTCTCTCTTTCTCTTTCCAGGTAAGTGATGATGCTTTTGTTGTATTGGAAAAAAAATACAAGTGGCCGAGGAAAACCCTGTGAAAACAAAGGTTATTTTATCCGTTAAAGAGATTTATTTTAATTAACATGATGTGTTTCGCTTTTATGCATTGTATTCATTTCAATTGTATACGACGAAAATGTATAGTAACCGACATAAATACGACCACCATGCCTCAATTAACATTTACATTTTATATTTATTTATTTTACCTGTTTATTGCTGCACTATTCCAAGCTAGTATCTCAAAAATAAAAGCCATATTAAAAAATCACACTTAAGAATAAAAACAATCTACTTTTAAACACCCCTCGTTAGCAACAGTGATATGTTTTTACATTGGCTTAGTCAATCATAAGACTGCTCCAGAAAGTATGAACGCACCCAGTTTTCAGTAAACATACTACACAAGTGTTGGAAATTCAGCGTTTATTAAATATACTGTTAACTTTAGAGTAGCACATCAGATAAGTGTTCTCAATATTTGCAATCTAGTGATTATATGCTAGATGGCGCACCTTTTTGCGAACGTTCTGCATAAGATTCATCACAGATTTCTTAGTGTCAATTTGACTCTTTTTTCTAATCTTTTTCAAACTGTTGAAATGGTATCTGCTGTCGAGACATTTTTCCTAATATGTGCCTTCATCAATGCCCAAAATTTGTCAATTGGTCGAATACAATTCTTCCGTTGTTTTCGCGTAATGGCAATGTATATTTCACTGTCAATCAAAGCAGTTGTGATGGAGGGTTCCGAAATAATACCGCAGCTACAAATAGCTCGCCAGACCATAGCTTTCTTGCCAAACTTTTTTGACTTGAATGAATATTTCAGACTAGTTTAATACTTTTCCTTCACGCACCGTTTAACATTATGGTCACGGCAAGGTTTTTAGTTGATTTTCACGTAGGTTTCGTCATCCATGACAGTTACAGTTTGCAAGCATCGTATCGTACAACTTTCGCACTCTGGGCCTGATCAATGCTTGTTTCGGCTGCTTTTGCCCCTTATAGGTTTGAAGATTCAAACGTGTTTTGGCAAAACGGACATTTGACTTCGAAGTACCAGCTTTTTCGGTCACATCCCGCTCTGAAACCTCTTTCTTGTGCTCGAATGCCTTTATTATATGTTTATCCAAATGAGGGTTGGCAGGACCTTGTTAATGTAGGACTACTTTTCTTTTTTTCTATACCAGGTGTCATTTCAAAACTTTCAGAAATGAGAGCGTTTCGCTAAAGTGACAAGTTTTTGAACGCTAATTACTCTCGTTCGTCGGAACAGAATGATTTCAGTCACATACCATTTGATCAGAAAAACTTACAATATTTTTGTATGATTTTTTTGACGTAGGACTTACGTCTCTCTTTTCTATTCCTGTATAGGGGCGCCGTTCTAAAATTTCTGAAATCACAAGCGTTACGCGGGTTTGGAGATTTTGAACGATAATATCTCCTCTCTGGCCCACAGAAATTTTACGATAATATTTCATTCGCAAGGTAGAACATCAAAGCGGAATCTCCGTTGCAAACTTTATTCATAACGTTTGTTTAAACTAATTTAAATGTACTTCAAAGAAAAATGTCTAAACGCACAAAGTTATTGGTCGAAAATGACATCATGTTTGCGCCTCGCTCTGATTGGTTCATACTGCCACAGTTACCCGTGCCAGCGAATATCAAACGTGTAGGGACGACCGACCAATCATCAGTTCTCGCTGTGCATCCGCATGCGACAGACGTATTTGACGGAGCACGCTGGCGCCCGTGAACACAAAAAGACCAGACGAAGAAGAACCATCCACGTCACTCGCAGCTAGCCATCCGCAACGACGAGGAGCTGAACAAACTTTTCTCCGGTGTGACCATTTCACAGAGTGGTGTCCTGCAGCCCAAGAAGACTGAAGAAAATTTCAAACGCAAACCATGTTATCAACTAAAATCCGTCCTTTTCAGGGCGATCAAATCAAGTTGCCAACTAAAGATTATGTTTGATAGAAATTTCTCTTGAACTCATCGAAATTTTCCTTACCACGCACCGGTTCAACATGGCGTTGCTTGAAAAGCCACGTTCTGGAGAAAATGAGCAACAATTTTTATTAATATCCATATATAAATCTCTATTTGCCACGTTAAAACTAGCAAGCCCGCTGGACATTCAATAAACGAAATATTAACAGTTAATTTGAGCCGAACTGCAACACGGCAGACCAATTATGTGTTTCACATATTCAGTGTGGGGGAAGGTTAGCTTCATTGTAAATCTTGTTGTACATAAAGGGCGAACACGAAATTATTGCGACACCGAAAATGTCATGCCAATTTTCTTATAATGTTTAGAATCAAACCAAAATTTTAGAGTAGTTTTATACATATATTTACTTCAAAAATCAAAAGAAAAGTTAATCGATGGAGCCTTGAGTGTAAAATTGAACGCATTTTCGCTTGATGCCCTCCATCAAAGTCTTTACAGTGTCATCCGGTACCAGTTTATCAGTTTTTTTTTCTCATTTTCTTAACATGTTCTTCTCGTCTTTGACTGTCTTCTTGCTCTTCCGAAGTTCCCGCTTCATCATTGCCCAGTACTGCTCCACCGGGCGCAGCTCCGGACAGTTTGGCGGATTCATGTCATTTGGAACAAAATGGACAGAATTGGCCTCATACCACTCCAGGACACTTTTAGAATAGTGGCATGATGCCAAATCTGGCCAAAATAGCGGAGCTTCGTCGTGCTGTTGCAAGAACGGCAAAAGGCGCTTCTCGAGGCACTCAGATTTGTAGATCTCGCCATTTACTGTGCCTTTTGTCACGAAATGAGATATTTGGAGACGAACTTCGACATTTTCTTCTTCTTAAATTTGTCGTCCACATAGAACTTGCCCTTGCCGGTGAAAAACTCCAACCCCGGAATTTGCTTAAAATCGGCTTTTATATACGTTTCGTCGTCCATCACACAGCAGCCATATTTTGTCAGCATCTTCTCGTAGAGCTTCCGTGCCCGAGTTTTAGCCGTCGATTGTTTCCGCTCATCGCGGTTTGGGAAGTTCTGTACCTTGTATGTATGTAGTCCAGCTCTCTTCTTTGCATTCTGGACGTAGCTCTGCGACATGCCGATCTTTTTAGCCAAATCACGGCTTGAGACGTTGGGATTTGCTTTAATCATCCGCTTCACCTTTCCCTCCGTCTTTTTGTTCTCCGGTCCCGGTTTTCTTCCAGCTCCTTTGCCGTGGTCCTACGTCAACCGCTCCTGGAACCGCTTCAACACTCTGGAGACGGTGGAATGGTGAATGTTCAACATTTTTCCCAACTGCCGGTGCGACAGGTCAGGAAATTCCAGGTGTTTGGAAAGAATTTGTTCTCTCGACTCGCGTTGGTTCACCTCCATTTTCGTTAAATCGAAAAACACGACTTCGAGTTTGACAGCATGCAAACAATACACATCAATGAGAAAGTGTGCAAAATTTGGTTGATTTTTACCCAATGGTAAAAAAGTTATGCCCTGTTGAATGTGTCGCAATAATTTCGTGTTCGCCCTTTAGGTACATAGTGGATTAGTTGCAGATAATAGATTAGGTTAGTTGCAGGTAGTTTTAAAGTGTGAGTTATAATTTTTCTGGCCAATATTTATAAACTCTATTGTAATGCAGTTTCAGAAGCAAGTGTGTCTATATCTCAACTCTTTAGATGGGGTTCTGAGGCCCTGACAAGGGCCGTTTTTCTGTTGCCTGAGTTGAAAAGATGCGAATTTAACCTCGGAAACCCCTGTCGGTCTAATGAAAACTAATGATTTCATTTCCACGCTGCTGTCTGGCGTAACAACTGAGACCCGTCCCCTTTTGTAAAATTTGATTCGCGTTGCCTTCGTTGATACCTCCTTCCTGTCATGTAATGGTAAATATATGCCATTATATCATTCATTATTGGATCATCGACACGTTCAGACGTGTGTATCCCGCTCTCGTGAAAAAAGGGCTTTTCTGAGTTTTTCGCCCTGCTGCTGGAGATCGAGTAGACGCCGCCTGATGTGGCTGGCACGTCCGCTAGACGAGGCAAGCGGAAGAAGCCCGACGTCGACGCTGACGTAAATTATCCCTCCGTAAACTACTAAAATCTGTCCTTTTCAGGACCATCAAATCAATTTGTCAACTAAAGAGTATGTTTGATTGAAATTTCTCTTGAGCTCATCGAAATGTTTATTAGCACGCACCGGCCCAACATGGCGTGCTTAAACTGCCGCGTCCCGTAGAAAATGGCAAAATCAATCGCCCAGATCATCTTCGTGGTCATGGTTAGCGGCGTCGCCCGTCGTTCAATGAAGTTGTCATGAAGTTGGGTTTTCGATTCCCGCTCCAGCCAGTGGAACTTTCTGCAACACGATAATGTCCAAACTGGTCTACTTGGTGTTAGGTTAAGTTGTTCGTAATTCGCTCTACACCCAAACTAAGAAAGTAAGATTGTAATACAATTGAGCTTGATTTTGTTCCATTCTTGCTATTGATCGTAACTTGGATGGAAAAATATTGATCGTAACTTGGATGAAAAATCTAACATCAAGGATGGTTCCAATCATATCATAAATCACTCGTTGCACGCTCTTCTTTGATTCAATAGACGCACACAATGAGAAGTTCTGCTTAACCTCTCAAACTAAAAACGGATGGGCCAAAAGAAACATTGAATGAACATAGCATGAACTTCGTCGCCTGTGAAATGCATGCGTGTTCATCACTGCTTGCTTGATCAACTTATTGATACGTTCGTTGGCTTCTGTTGGTGATTCGTTTTTCGTTTCCTGATTCGATTGTGTGCTAGTGCTCGAAGCTTCCGATCGGATCACTTGGTGATTGTGTGGTGCCGCGTTCAAAGCAAAAAAGAATCGGAAGCCGAAAAGCACAGTGTAGCCAGTAAATACAGCGGGAAAAACAGAAAATATGTAGCAACTAAATACCAAATGTTAATATGAAGTTGCATGTGTTCCTTTAGGCCAATATTTTCTGTTTTGGTAGATACTGATGATGGCACAGGTTACTTAGTTGGTAATGGTACGGCATTACCAACTCGGATGCAGTGGATTCCCTGTCCGGTACAGAAGGTTTTTCAGGTGTCACAAAACAAAACATGTATGCATTCTTGTTGAAATACGAATGCTTGTTCAACGAACGATAATCGACGATATGAATATTTAACCCTCGTCAATCGAAATCTCGATAACGATTCTTCTTGCATTTTATATGATATAAAATGCATAAGGTGTGCATAACACATTGTGTCAATACTCCTGAAAAAAATTGAATTGTCACGATTTATCGGATACGTGTGACGGGAAAATTATTTAAAAAAAATCTAATTGAGTAGGCTGATTTTTCCCAGACCGAACATACTTAACAAACCTTCCAACACTGTCATTCGAACTAAAAGACGAGAAATGATTCTGTTCAATTGAATGCTATCATCTCAAGTCTCCGAACATTATCATCAGGCGATCCTTCTGGGTCGTATTTTCGTAGCCACTCAATCAACGAAGAGTGAATCACAAGTAGGCAGAGCTGTTGTCCATTCGGCTTGCGTGGTGGAATGAAGTAATCTTCAAAAGTCTAATCTTGTTCACTCACTGAGTTCCTGCGTATGATGCCTTTACCAATACATTTATCGATGTGGTTGTTTCAAGCACGGATACGAATAAATAATTTTCACCGATTTTTTCGGCAGTCACCAACACTGTCTAACATTAGTTGTGGGCAAAAAAGCAACAGCAAATCGCAATGAAAAATTGAACGTGTGCGTGAGGTTGTACGCAGTGATATTTAGTTGATGAGTTAGAGATGAGTGTCCGAAAGTCAGATGGCTCACAAAAATAAAATGTGCCTGTTACAAGATCGAGATTCAGACCAGGACCGCCAGCGCGGCGGCTCTTGATGGCAACCATTCAGCTACTTTGACATACTAAGAGAGTGGAATAGAAACCCTACGGTTAGTTCATTTGGCGAGGAATTCAGGGTACAGCAATGAAGCAAATGGACATATTTTCCACCAAACTATGTGCAACCTGTCGTTAACAAACTTGCATGGCATTGTTTATTTCATAAAATGCTTTGTCGATGATCAGTGAGAACAAAAATAGAAGACTTGACGACGGTAATACAACAGTGGCCAATAGCGTTGCGGCATTTTCTGATATCGACTCATCCATATTGTATATTGATATGTTTCGTGATGATTGAATAAGGATCCTACAGCGATAAATTTGTTTCGAGATATTTTTGCTTGCCAGTCGCTTGCACACATTTGCATGGATTCATTTGTACCATAAAACGCTTTGTGGATCAAAATGGGCAAAATTGCCTTTTCTGAATCATGCGGATTTCTCAAGATATGATAGCGAAAACTGCAATTGCATTTTTACCACCTTTTCAACTTTTGGGTGCATGTTCAATCTTCAGTCTGTACAATCTCGAGTTGAAGACGGTGTAAATGCCTATTTTTATCTTAGTAGCACGTGCCGCCAAACACTCAGGCTGTCCTGCAGCCCAAGAAAACTGCTAAGAGCATTTCAATCGCGAACCATGTTCCCTCCGTAAACACAGGATCCATTTCACACTTTCAAGCACGTTGGACATTTTAGTGCCAACATTTGATTAGGGCAAATCTGCTTTGTAAACAAACACTTTGTCTGCTAATTTATCGGAAGTTGAATACAATTCTTTCAAATTGAATATATCAGCGGATAGAAATAAAGCTGATCTTCCTTAAAAGAGTGCTTAATTTGTATTTGTGACCTTTTGTTCAAGAGCAAATGACTACGAAAGCCATTGTTTACAAAAGCAAATTAGGGCGAATCTAATGTTGGCGCTGATTTAACAAACAAAATATCATTAACAGTCAATTCGAGCCGAACTGCAGTTTCTATAAATTTTCGTGGAGAACCAATAGCGGAAGAAGAACCGAAGCCTCACACACCAATAGCATAGGGTTTCATGGTTCTATAGACTGAATGAAATATGATAGAAATTTATTTTTTCGATGACATCAATTTCTTCACATCAACAAGCGATCCTACGTCATCTTTGCAGTTATGTCACTGACATAACTCATTCTTTCGTTTTTTTTATGTGCTATCAGTGCAAGTAGTTCTATTTGTTATTTAAAATTGAACTACTCCTGCTTCCATACAAATCTGCAAATTAACAGGCCAACAATATGATTTTCCCTTTCCGGGTCTTCAAAAACAGGTACCAAATGGTTCATTTTCATTTTCATTCATATAATTTTATTTATCGTGACTCAAAGTCGACCGTTGTTACAATTATTACATTATGTGTCTTATTTTTAATGTAACATGCTAACATTCTTCGCAAAATCAAAGTACGATTACGATTTGCCTAGTAATTTATTTACTTTTTTTACTGTCATCAATCAAATGTAGATTTTTTTTATCTTGCCTCTTGAGACGACGCAACGCAGCACGCACCGGTCTAATATTTATTGGTCGTCAATCTCGTTGTTGACTGTTTCTGAAAAATGCAAATCGCCTGTGGTCAAAATACGATTTTCGGTGGTTTTAGGACCAAGTTAAAGAAAATACCCAACAAACATCGGTGTTGAATTAGAGCTTGTTCAAGCAAATTTGGAGAGGCTATTCAGCTGTTTCTTCTAGAATAGCTGAATAGCTTCTCCAAATTTGTTTGAACAAGCTCTAATTCAACACCGATGTTTGTTGGGAAAATCTCTGGGTTTCAAAACTTTTTTTTTTATTTTGTCGGCCAGTGTTATCAATGCCGGAAATGAAGACGACATTGCGTTGATTGAAGTCTTCCAAACTAATTTCATTCGCCAGGATCACGGTATAAGAACAACTTAATACATTGTTTTGAACCTGGTTACTCTTAGCCGCACTTTTCTTCCGATGATAATATTGACAATATACCGAGACTTCAATTCATTTTTATTTCCATTAAAAATATTTACCATTACTGAAAACTGTCCGGAATTCGAACGTCTTGAAAAATTCTGCAATCTTTGGGCTCCGTGTCCGAATCGTCAAATTGTTCCTCGGAGAAATTCGGCAATAGCGTCCAAAACACGAATGTTGAGCATTGCACGCTTCGCATGATGTAGTGGGATTGGAAGAGCACCCAGAGTGGTTGGGTTGATAATAGAACGTGGAAATTCAGCAAAAGCCGGGTAGGGGTTCAGAATTTCGCCCCACCGGCCAGGTCAGTGCATCGAATGAAGTACGCCGTAATGATCCTTCCCGAAGTGCCGGAGCCACAACCTTCTTCAGAACCTCGGTCTTATAGTACGCGGCGTTGACCACCAACCATCACCGACGCGGCGTTCTGGAACCACGGGAACCGCTAGCCAACGTCGGCGCTTACAGCCGATCATACTGGACATTGTGCGGCTGTTGCAAGACAAAGAGTTTCTCATCAGAAAACACGAACTCTTGAGCTGCGTGCCGCGAAAGTATCAGTTTGGCTCTGTTCAGCCTCTTCTTCGTTGTAGCCTCCGTTACCCCGTGAACCTTCCGATACTTGTACGGCTTGTATCCCAGGTCCTTCGTCATGATGGTGTGGCCAGTCCCGATCGACACATCCAAGTCAGCAACGATCTTCCGTTCATTTTCGATGAACCCGCTCCCTCACCTCCATGATGGCTGCTGGCGTCCTCGCTGAACGCGGTAGCCCGGATTTCGCACGTTCCTTGGCCAAGCTCGTCTCCCGGTACCGACGGATGGTGGTATAGATGAAGTTTCGCTTCGCTCCGTGGGATTTCTACCGCTGGAATATGCCGCCGGGTCGCTCACCTCTCGCAAACAACTTTACTAAGACGACGTGGTACTGCTTCATCATGCACGGTAAACAAACAACAAACGACAGCAAGTCAACACCGTGCGCGTCGGTTAGCTGATATATGAGGCTAAAGCTGATACCAATACAAATTCACAGAATGCACATGGTGCGCACCAACACAACGAGGTTGGTTGTATTCGAACTTATTGAACACCCTCTAATCTGCAGAGCTGCCTACTCTCAAAAAAAAAAATCGACGCGTTATTTCCACGTGACACGCACGTAATTTTCATCCACTGCCAAAACCAGTAAGAGCTACGTGATTTCCACGCAAATCCTCATTCTAACCCGTGAAAATCACATAAATGTCACGTGATTTTTTATGCGGCTACAATTCACTGGCACGTAATGTTCACTTGAATTTACTGAAGAAGATTTGGTTACGTGTTCGGGTGAAAGTTACGTGAAATTTCACGTAAAAATTACGTGTCGACTTTGTGACTATATGAGATTTAAAATCAATTCTTGAATACATTTTCAAACAGACGTATCTGATTTTTGTAAACAAAGAAAAGAAGTAAGATTCAAACGTAAATTTCTCAAAATTCTCGGCACCCTCAAAAGAAATAGCATCACTATCATATTCGGGAAATGTTATTCCTTGTGTTGGTGGCCCTAGTGCTAAAGGTTTCAAGAATTTTTTGTATGAATCTTACGTCCCCTCTTTGTTTACAAAATTCAGGAATACATCTGTTTTAAAAAACACTCCAGAATTGCACTGATATTCGCTAATAAACATTAGGGTTGCTGTGCATTACAAGACCAGAAGCTATGTCGATTAAATCGCTAAACAATTTCTGGGGGAGGTAAAGGTAAACAACAGTATGCAGCCATAAAAAAGAACTAGTTATCAATTACTGCAAAAATGGCAGCGGTTTTTGATTGCGTCCATACTCTCTGGGGCAGTCTTTATGAAGGGATTTACCTGTGAATATCGTTAAGTTTCGCAATTCCTCTTTCTAAATTTTCCAACAATAACTGTTCAGAGTTTTTCCCTCATCCATTTTTTACCTTGTAGATGATATATAAGGAGTCTTTCATTCTAACGTTTACATTAGAAAATGGACTGTTTTCGGATGGCGAAGGTAATTATTTAAGCTTACTTGCAAAAAGTTCTACGCCCTTGCGAGTGGCCTTCCGGCAGTTAAGCGGAACATTCGCCATGGTGGACGAAAACATGAGTGTAGGCAGGTTTTTGAGTTCTTTCTTCGTTTTATTTATCAATTCTTCCTCCCCCCCCCCCCCCCCCCCCCCCCCCCCCCCCCCCCCCCCCCCCATTTTCGCGACAAAATTGTTGGAGTAGATCTTACGCTTCTAGTTGGCCCAGAAATTCTTGATGGGACGCAGCTGGGGGACGTTGGTCAGGTTCGCCGACTTGGGTACCACATCGATATTCAGTCGCTCTATATCCTCCAACGATCGCTTCGAGCCAGATCCGGCCAGAACACCGCGTCTTCGCCCTTATGGTAGTTCTTGATGAACGACGCAACTTCCGGTAGGCATTTTGTACTATAAATTTCCCCGTTCACGGCCAGTCCGGAACGAAAGAAGAGTGGCTTTGACATCCCCTTCTCGCTGGTTGTCAGCCACAGCAGCACCTTCTTGGGAAACTTGGTGTGTGAAATAAACTTCACCTCGGAGCTCACTTCCTTCGTGGGGAAGTAAAATACGAAGTGCCCTGCCAGTCGTTGCCATCCAGGGTGAGATAGGTCTCGTCGTCCATCACCACCGAAAATCGAGTTGACCATCTTATTCAGCCGCTGCCGCTGCGTCATTGCCTGCAGCTCCGAAACCAGTGGACGTGACTTCCGCTTCCTGACATGTATGTTCATGTTTGCCAGGTACTTTTTCACTGTTTGGCCGGTTGAACCGACCTCCCGGCCAAGCGCACGCAGCGATGTAGCCACTTTTCCCTCGGTCTTCCTCTTCAGCATCCTTTGGAGCTTCTTGTCGCTCAGGGTCGTCGGCCGTCCGGAACCGGGCTTTCTTTCGATGCTCTGATTGTTGTCTAATAGTGCCAAGATGTTGTAGATGCCGGAACGGGCGTATCCGGCGTCCACAAAGTGCCGCACGATGTCCGTTTTCGACGCGGTGGGGTGCCGTTCTTTGAACGCGAACACTTCTGAACGGAGTTGCTTCACTGTTTTGCCATCACGGTTAGAGTTCGACTGATAGAGCTGTCAAATTTTGTCTGCTGACTCATGGGTTACTATGATTGATGCTGCATGGGTAGTTTTGTCAGTGCGGGTGAAG
>JAHHFK020005715.1:0-27016 GCA_024533555.2 Aedes koreicus | reverse complement strand
TGCTCACAAGTCAACAATCGTCCGAATGGCGCGCCGAAGATGAGCCGAAACCAAAAAAATCACGACAAAGTCGCTCCAAAATTAAAGTTTTACTGACCGTTTTCTTTGATTTTCGCGGTGTCGTCCATTCTGAATTCCTTCCAGAAGGTCGAACGGTTAACAAAGAGTATTATTTACAAGTTATGAGACGTTTGCGTGAGGCAATTCGAAAGAAGAGGCCAGAATTGTGGCGCAATAATTCGTGGATTTTACACCACGATAACGCTCCATCACACACCGCGCTCACTATTTGTGAATTTTTGGCCAAGAACTCCACCAATACCATCAAACAAGCACCATATTCACCAGACCTTGCCCCGTGCGACTTCTTTCTCTTCCCAAAACTGAAAATTCCGCTCAGAGGTAGGCGTTTTGAATCGATTGATGCGATAAAAAAGAATTCGCTGGAAGAACTGAAAGCCATACATTCATCGGCCTATAAAAAATGTATGGATGATTGGATAAAGCGCTGGCATATGTGTGTTGCCTCTAATGGCGAGTACTTTAAAGGCGATAATAAATATATCAATTAAAAATTGAAATAAATGCGTTTTTTTTCAAATTACCGGAACTTTTTGATCACAAGGTAGGTGAACTTTAACAGAGTTCAACAGTTCAGCTGTTGAGAATTCGGTAAAATTTAACAGATTTCTTTAAAAAAAAATAAGTGTGTACATCACGTATTGTTGGTTTGTTCTGATGTTTGTTGATATATCAAACTTATTGTTTTATTTGCTGAAATAAAGGTATAAATTCTTTGGTAAAATTGTAACCTAGCTAATTTCAAGCAACGTTGCCAACAAAACATTTTTGTAGCTTTTGAATAAACCGATTTTTAACAATTTTCCCTAAATAACTGTCCCTACGAAAAAAAAACAAGTTGTTTACTAACTTTTTTATTTCAAATTTGTCAACAAGAGGTCTTCAGATAGTTTTTAGAACTTAAAAAGATGTAGCTTTTGACCTATATATATATTGCCGATATATTTTACCGTTAGCGAGTTTTTTACGATTTGCCCATAAAACTACGCCCTTTTCAAATGTGTTTTACTCAATTTAAAAAAAAAATCTCCAGTTTTCAAATATAATATGCAATAATATCAAACCTTCCAAATGCTGTTAAGAAATATTTTCTTTGTCTATCCCAATCAGAAAAATCAACATTTGAAAAAGTCCTATTTTTTTACAAAACCATGATAACTTTTGTTTGATATATGATAGCGACAATTTTAGTACATGAAAAGTTGTATCTTTTATTGTTCTAGAATCAATGACAACTCCGCTCTGCTGAAAACTTTGAAATAAAATTGTTAGAGCAAAATAACTGCTTTTTATAGGAACACCCGAAGCTACGGACGAAGAATTGCTCTAATTCAGTCATTTCAAAAGCTACAGAAAAAATTGTGCAATCAAAGTTGCTTAAAATTTTCTCATGTTAAACTTTTGTGGACCTTTATTTCTGCAAATAAAAGAAATTAGATTTCCGATTTCTCTAAAACAAGAACCACCCTAGTTTTCATTCATACCAAAAGAAGAGCCTTTTTATTAGAAACAACTTTGTAGAAAACAACTTTGCTCCAAAACTTCAAACTTAGGCTAAAAACGTATCTTTCCAGCGAAATTCACATTCTGGACCACTTTGAAATGTCAAAGATTTTCGATTCCCAACACTAGAGGCGTGTTTGCGGCGCGTGAAGGACGTTCCAATTTACTTATTTAGTTAGCCTCTATCTGCACCTGTGAAAGCAAAGTTTTCCGTCGTCACAACAGGTACCATCATTGGTGAAATTCACAAAACTGAACGCCTCCAAATTTTGCCATTTTTGGAGCAGATTTAGCTTCTAAAAGCGTGCTGGAATGGTATGAGACTGATTCAGAGCATTTTTTCCCAAGGACATGAATCCACCGAACTGCCCTGATCTATGTCCAATTGAAAATTATTGGGCCAGGATGAAGCGGCAACTCAGAAAGACCAAGGGAAAAGTAAATGTTGCAAATGACAAGCGAAAGGAAAAAAAAAAAAAATGAGAACAAGGTACCGGATACGACTGAACAAGCTTTTATGGATGCCGTCAAACGAAAGTGTCGATAATTTTACCAAACAATCTCCAATAATTGATCCAATGTATGTAAACTTAGTTTATTTTATGTATAAAATTGCCCTGTAAATTTGGTTTTTATCCGATAAATATATACATGTATACATGAGATTTTATAGTAAACTAACTGTGTTGCAATAATTTTTCGTTCGTTCTTTATTGAGTTATGCGAGCTTTAGTTTGTTTGAAAAACAGAAAATGACTTTTCAATCATCTTTCAGCGTTCTCAACTCAATTCGAACTTCTAAGAGACACGATCGCGCTACCATTTATCGCAAACCGTTAACGAATGTAGTGGCGACTGTATTCCCTTCAGTTATCCAACAAAGCAAGTGCCCCAAAAACATCTTTTCTCTATTCTAGAATCTTCAGTAAATTTTACAGAAATGTCTTAGGTCAACCCAGCCCCGAATCGTGTATGAATGAATGACTTCTTGCGGTTCTGTTAATTTGTTATGTAGATTAGTTTATTTTGGATTTTGCCATTCACAAGCGCGACATGGGGTGAAGCAGACCGCAAAGTAGCTGCTGGTCCTGGAAAGTTAGCACCTTTTCGTAATGGAAACCAAGCGAAGGGGAAGAGGATGTTTTGGTCATTTCAAACTTTTACCCTCCTCGCAATTGGCTTGCTTGGCTTGCGTCCAGTGAAAACAGGATCACCCGCAGGACGTGCTGTGGACGCTGTGGATGGGTGTGTGTGTATTAGAAGGCAATAAAAATTCCATGATGCGATATTTATGGCAACTCCTGGGATTTCGCCTCTATTTCCCCCTTGGAGGAAAGGAGGGGAAACGAGAAATGATAGCAATCTTTCATCCTAATTGACTCGCATTAAAAAGTGCTTATGTTGTGTCCGCTCGTTGAAGGTAGGTCAGCAGAAGTGTCTGGGAGGCTGGGAGGCAGGTTCGTGACAAATTGAGAGGATCGTAAATTTATGTCTTTTTTTTCTTGCTTTTGACGGCCGAAGGCGGTTGTGGCTAATAGAAATATTAAGTTGCCGAGCGTTTCTAACCTAAAGGGTATGAAATAAAAACGGACTTTCAAAAGAGTGGGCAGAAATGGACTCACTTCACGACTTCTTAGTATATAGGGGTCAATTATAGAAGTCGAAAATCGAAGCAACCCGTGCTTCGAAAGGGACGTGTTTTTCTTTTGCTGGACCGCAACCGGAAAAAACGGACTATCAGTTTAGTTTTTTGCCTTAGTTTGGAAATTAAGCTTGAATTTGCTGTTCGTCGGATGCATTTTTAAAGCATTTGTGGGAAAATATGTTTGTGATTTGTGAACCTGTGCTTGTAATGGGAGAGTAGGTGGTTGACATGCATTTTTTTCTGCTGTGTTTTCCGATATTACAAAACAATTATTATCGGAGTGATTCAAGTTCGACCCTTTACTGGAACTGTATCTACAGCAATGCCATGTCGGTAATGGAACTGGTCCGTGACGGAACTGGTTTACGACAAGAAGTTTGCTGATCATCGGTGTTTGTAGGATACCGGTGTCCGGAGAGATTTTCCCATGTCCTGGAGCGATGCCGAAAGTTGACTTTAGTATACAGGTGCAAGCCGGTTGAGCAAAGAATGGCTACGGTGGAGGAAATTTTGATCTAACATTCGCCGGAGCAGGTGGATATTCTGAAGAAAACGAAAATGTAGCGACGATGTTGATGGGTTGGAGGAGTTAAGTTCGAGATACGATGCAATTTTCGTTCACCTGCAATGCCATATGGGGCAAGCATGGTGGGTTTGGATAGGCATCATTTAGATATCTTGGAAGAAGCAAAACGCCAACCAGTCGGACCCCGCAATGGATTTTCAGACAATTGAGAGGTGGTAAGTGCTCTCAAAAACGCGGAGCGAAACAGGAAATTGTTATCCTATTTGTCTCCTCAATTATATGAACTATATTATATGATCACATCACTTATCAAGGTGAATCCTGATCCATCGAGCCCTACCCTACTAACATAGAAAAACCTCCTTCCTGTGACCTTTCTGGGGATGCAGAGGTAAACACGGTCCCTAAACAGCAAAGGTCACCCTAACTTTCCTTCCCTATTCCCACCTGATTGCAAGGACGTGGCCGGCGCCGTTATTGATTGTTAAAGAAATTGAATCACTGAAACATGTACAGTGAGAATGGTCGGTTACTCCCAGCCCCATTCAGTGGATTCATTGAGCAATTTCACTGATTCTGATCAATCACGGAGTAGCAACCATTGATACGTGCAGTCAGTCAAGCTTAGCTGAGCTAAGCTATAGGGGTCAATTATAGAAGTCGAGTCGAGCAACTCGACTTGACACTTGTCACTGTCTAGTCGAGTGAAATAGTGCATTACAGAAGCCGACTGAATCTGATCTGAGTTGGCAATTGAACTCGACTGTTAAATGTGGTGATTTTTCAAAATATTGTTTACACCATGCAATAATTCAGGACTTTCATCAATGCTGTTGTCATTTTTTAAGGTCGAAGAATTAGTATTTACATTTTTCACTCTAGTTTTGCGAACTACACTAATGTTTTTGTTATTCAGAAAACCTCGTTGGAACGCCGTTTCAAAGTTGTGATTTGAAGTATTTTTCGAGGAAGTTTTTAATTAAAAAGTGTCGATATCTATTTTAAATATGATTCAGAAAAGGAGGTAATACCTAGTTATCATCAACTAATGTATGCATGACGATACTGAAGCTAATGACAGCTTTTTTTTTTAAATATTTAACATTCAAAGGTTGTAGTATGGATATGCAGTGATCGATCTCACTTTAACGATTTTATCTCGAAGTTTTCTGACCTTCCGGTTTCAAACTTTTTCATACTTTTTCTTAAGCTTCTACTACCCTTAGTGGAAATTTTTTCAAAATCGAGGATATTTTTCTTGAATATTTGGAATATTCTCTGAACTTAGGAAGAGTTCTGAATTCTCGAAAGATTCTTTGATATATTGATAAACTTTTTGACATTTTGTTATACTTCAGGAAGTTTTCTTGCCGATCAAATCCCTCAAACGAGGTGAGATGGAAACAAAGGAATAGTAAGGCTGGTTCGCTACAAAATCTGGACAGATTAAATTTGGAATAGAGTTAATTTGCTGTTGGTTCAATCCAAGATACATTTTTTATTCATTTAATTGTGCATTATTAGTCGTTTTAAAACTAATAACAGTTACTTAACTAGGCTGCATGAAGAAACTACGAATTTTTTAGTTTATTTATTACTAGATTTAGCCGCTTTTGTCCAATATTTTTGAAATGTTTCTACAGTTGTAGCTTGTGGTTTATATTGAGAGAGTTCTCGCTTCACGAGAGCCCAGTACCGCTCGATAGGTCGCAACTCCGGGTAGTTAGGTGGATTGGCCTCTTTCGGCACAACATGGACTCCATTCGCTTCATACCATTCCAAAACATCTTTGGCGTTGTGACAAGATGCCAAATCAGACCAGAATAGCGAGGGAGCGTCATGGCTGCGTAGGAATGGTAACAATCGCTTTTTTAGGCATTCTTCACGGTATATTTCCTTGTTTACCGTTCCGGTAGTGATGAAGCTTTGACTTGCTCGACCACAGCTGCATATTGCCTGCCAAACCAAATATTTTTTGGGAAACTTGGCCTTTTTCTTCGTCCTGAAATGCTCCTCTACGCCGTTCCGTTGCATGGCAGTATAATAAGACAATCCGGGAAGCTGCTTAAAGTCTTCCAGCACATACGTTTCATTGTCCATCATCACGCAGGAAAACTTCGTCAAATATTCGCGATGCAACTGGCGAGCCCGGGTTTCAGCCGTCACATTCTGTTTATCATTACGGTTTGGTACAGTTTTCACCTTGAACGACTTCATACCTTGCCGGTGCTTGGAAGTATGCACGAAATTAGGGGACATTTTTATTTTTCTAACCATAGTACGTACCGAAAGATCTGGTCTCTTCTGCAATATTTGCTTCACCTTCGCGTCCTGAGATCCGTTTTTGTTCCGCTCCCAGCCTTCCTGGCTGTTTTCAAACATGTATCGTAAGATTTAAGAACGTTATGGACAGCGCTTGCAGGAAAACCAAGCTGTTTTGCTAGTTTTCTTACTGACAGATCCGGATTTTCATTGCGACCGCAAACACTTGTTTTTCGCACTTGCTCTTCGTTCGACGCCATCTTCGATCTAAAAGCTTGTAGTGTCAGCAAAAATTGATTACACACAATGAGCAGACTTACGTTCAGCAGTCTGCGAAATATTTCACGTGTTGATGAAGTATTTCCAGAGATATACGTATTTAGGGTTGTCCAGATTTTGTCGCGAACAAGCCTTAATTCCTACATGAATTTGTGTCCTAGCTTATAGTACGATGCGAACGGTTGGGAAGATGGCGTTACCAAATTTAAATATGGTGTCATGAACAATGAATATCATTATGGTCATATAAATGATTTTTGTATATACTGTTTCGGTTTGTCAGTGATTATCTCTTGAATGCGAGGGAAGCTCTCTCTTGAACTTCTGTAAAGCTCTTTTCTAAAATTCACAGAAGTTACCTCCTGAACTATTGGCGAGTTTCCTCATGAATTTCTTGGCAGTCACTCCTGATTCTTTTTTCAAATCTACATCTAACAACCCAACCTAACTTTCGTGAAACATTTGGTAAGTTTTTTCCTGAACTTAGTTACTTTCGATACTTCTAAAAGTCCCGTCCTGAACTGCGAGGAAAGTTTTGAGAAAGTTTTCTCCAGAATTTCTTGAAAAATCTTCTTAAATTTCTTGAAAGATTCCACCTGACCTTCTGAGAAGTCTTCCTTTGAACTTCAAGGAAGTTTTCTTCTAAACTTCGGGAAAGTTTGTTCTGAGAAAAATTCCTGCTTGAGCTACTAGGAAGTACCCATATAGTTCTGACAAGTTTCTTCCTGTTCCTGTTTGGTCGAAAAGTATCTACCTGAACTTCTGGGAATTCCTGAACTTCGAGAAAACCTAATTCTGAAATTCTGGAGTGTTCGATTCTGCAATTCAGGAAAGCTCTCTAGCACTTCTGGTTGGCAGCAGGGTAAATGCACCTGATCTCCTTAAACTTTGGAAAAATGCTCCTTAGATGCGTTTGCCCCGGTATAATGCAATCGGAGGTATTAGCCTTCTGGTTAGCGCTTGCCGGTTGTTTTGACGGGTCTTAAGTTTCTTCAAGATTGTATAGCGGAGTTTCGCTCCGCAATTTTCTAGGGAGTTTTGACGGGTTTAAATTTCATTTTGACGAGTCTTAATTTCGTGTTGACAGGTCTTAATTTCGTTTTGACGACTCTTAAATTCAGAAACTTAAGACCCGTTAAAACAATAAAATCTTGAAGAAACTTAAGACCCGCCAAAATAACCGGCAAGCGCTAACCAGAAGGTTAATACCTCCGTTATTTTGGGCGCATAAGAGGTTTTTTTTATTTGATGGAGGAGTTCTGCAAAAATAAGGGTGCATTTACCCTTTGCCCTTCTGGTTAGTTCCAACTAAACTTTTGAGAGGTTTCCTCCGGAACTTCTGGGAAGTCCTCTCGTGACCTTCAGAGAAGTTCTTCAGGGTTTCCTTGTAGGTTTCGAGCACTCGACAAACTGTTGTTTTCGGCATCTTCAGCACTTTAGCTAACTTGGAACTGGACTACTATGGATTTTACAGGTGTTTGTGCACAGTTTTTTTTTTTCTTGTTTCGAGTTCCATTTGACCTGCACCAGTCAAATATATTTTCAATATATCAAAACACCCTATAGAAGTGTTAACAAATCACTGTCAAAGATTTTCGATTCCTCACACTAGAGGCGTGCTTGCGGTGCGCAAAGAGCGTACCAATTTACTTTTAGTTAGCTGTTATCTGCACTTGTGGAAAGCGAAGTGAAATTTTCGTCACAACAGGCACCATCATTGGTGAAATTTACAAGACTGAATGCCTCCAAAATCGTCTTTTGCCATTTTTTGGAGCAGATTTAGCTTCTATAAGCGTGCTGTTATGGTATGAGACTGATTCAGTGCATTTTGTCCCCAAGGACATGAATCCACCGCACTGCCCTGAACTATGTCCAATCGAAAATTATTGGGCCAGGATGAAGCGGCAACTCAGAAACTCGACATGCGTAGGAAGTGGAAAAAAATTAGAACAAGGTACCGGATATGACTGAACAATCTTTTATGGATGGCGTGAAGCGAAAATGTCGAGAATTTTACCAAACAATCTCCAATAATTGATCCAATGTTTTTTAATATTTTTTAAAAAATTGCCCTGTAAATTTGGTTTGTATCCGATAAATACATCATATTTCATAGAGAAGTTCTTTTATGAAATTGCTGAGAAATTCCTTTTGAACTTATGTAGCACCTTCTCTAGTAAATTTCTTCCTGAAATTTGGGGAAGTTTTTTCCTGAGCTTATTATTTCAAAACTTCTGAGAAGTGCCATTCTGAACTCGAAGGAAATTTTACTGAAACTTTGAGGAAGTCCCCTCAAAAATACCCTTAAATTTGTTGGAAGTTCTGAGAAGTCCTCCTCTGAACTTCAACGAAGTTTTCTTTTGAACTTCGGGAAAGTTTCTTCCTGAATTTCTGAGAAATTATATTTTATATTTTTGGAAAGTTTTTTCCTGTTCTTCCGAGAAGTATCTACCTGTACTTCTGGAATTCCTGGAACTTCGAGAAAGCATCATTCTGAGATTTTGTAATGTGGGTAGTTTAACTAAATGTTTGGAAAGTTTCCTTCGGAACTTCTGGGAAGTTCATTCAAGAAATCAGAGAAGATCTTTTCTGGAATTTTTAAGAAACCTCTTCTTGAACTTATTTTTTTCCTTGTTGGGGACGTATTGCCACTGCGACCATTGATTTGATTTATTGTGGCGTGTCCTCCTTTTTATTTATGCCATATTGTCGCAATGGTAAGTTACTATTTGGAGTAACTACCACTACGGCAGCAGGCAATTTTCCCAAGCAGGTATTTTTAGGTCTTGGGCAGCTCCAGACCTCACAGGGTTCAATGAGCCCCTTGTCAAAAAACTTAACTTGAACTTATAGTTAGTATTCTCTCTGGTGAGTTTCTTCCTGAAATTTGGGGAAGTTTTTTCCTGAGCTTATTCTTTTTAAACTTCTGAGAAGTGTCATCCTGAACTCCAAGGAAAATTTTACCTAAACTTTGGGAAATTCCTTTCCGGAATATTTGGGAAAATTTCCTTAAATTTGTTGGGAGTTTTTTCCTGAAGTTCTGAGCAGGAGGTAGCCCCTATGCTTCTGAAAAGTGTCTTTCTGTTCTTTGGAGAGGTTTCTTCCTGAACTTTGAGAAGCCTCATTCTGAAATGTTCTTTTCTGTACTTCGGGAAAGGTTGATTGATTGATTGATTAGTCTTTAGAAGACTTCGTGGAAAGTTGCACTTGTGGGAAATTCCAACTAAACTTTTGGTGAGTTTCTCTCGGAACTTCTGGGAAATCCTTTCCTGAACTTCAGAGAAGTTCTCTCCTGGACTTCTAGGACGTGTCGTTGTGAGTTTTGTAGAGGTTTGTTTCTGATTTTTTGAGAAATTATAGGTAGTGCCCTCTCTGGTTAGTTTCTTCCTGAACATCTGGGAAGTTACATCTTGAATCTCTGGGAAACAACTCAGAATCTCTGGAAAGTTCCAAACTTCTAAGACGTGCTTTTCTTTAAACCTTCTTCCTGAAGCTCTGAGAAGTCCTCTCCTGATTTTCGAGGAAGTCTCTTCCTAAACTCTAGAAAATTATATCTTCCTGAAGCTCTGAAAAGTCTCCTTCTGAACTTTCTAAGGAACTAACCCTTAATTCTGGGAAGGTTCTTTCTATACTTCTAGGAATATAGGACTATTTTCATAAACGACTTAACTCGAGGGTAAATTTCCAAATCCCAAGTACAAATGTACTGAAATCATGCGTTTGGAAGAACTTTAGAAAAGAACCCAAGTAACAATTTCAGTTTTATTCCAGCCGTATAGCATTCCTCCCGGCTTTGTTCATAAAACTACATTCCAAACTATTTTGTCTACCAACACCTCCTATATGCTTCTTTAAAGCCAAAATTTGTACAAAGTGGCCCACTCTATAGACGGTTATAAAAACAATTTAATAAAATCTTTATAAGACCATAAAGATTTTGAAAATGTTCTAGTGATAGCTGCTATGACCACTTGAGAACCTTCATAAAACCTATTGGCTGTCATGAAAACCAGCATAGGATAAATGGTCACAACACAACTGTCAAACTTCACTGTGATATCGTGGTTGGTTTTTGTTGTTCTGCTTTGTTCGATTCTCTGCGCTTCTGATTCATTTAGCAGTAAATAGTTTCTAAGAACAAAGTTCAGTATTGCGGGAAATTTTGTTTGATAGCAAAATATTCAAAACAAATTGAGTTTCCAAATCATATGCGCATTGAATTTTATGGTGAATTTTGGCAGGATAAATGCCGAAAATTAATGCGCCTCGGAAATTATGCGAGTTAACAACAACAACAACAAAAAATTAAAACAAATATATTCGATATATTAATCATGAATTTCTTAAAAATTGATGCAATTTAATGAGGTTTTCTAAAAAAATGCCAAAATTGGTCTTCGATCTACAGTTCATTTGCATTACATTTAAAATTTGATGCATTTTTTTTTCCACATCTCAATTATTTCTTATGTTTCAATATGGCGATTGGAAAAAATCAAAGTTTTTCCATAAAGCCAATTTTTCTTCGCAATGACTATTATAAAACTAGTTGGTCATATGGTGACTTCCCTCAATGCCAATTTTCCAGTTTAATGCATTTATCTAGAGGTAAAATGGTTTTAAAATACTGCTGAAGATGCCCTAATAAGATAATATGAATGAGTCTTAAAACGGCATTTCAAAACAGCATTTTATGAGTTCATAAAGACGAAATAAAACCTTTGATATGAGTAAAAGGAATTTAAGAAAACGAGGGTTTAAGATCGTTTTAAACACGCTGTGTAGGTTTTCATAAACCTGACTAAAATATGAAACCTATTGGCACCTCTTGGTGTCATAATACAACCGAATTGATTTCCAGTGGCTTTGATAAAACCTTAATAAAATTTAATAAAGCAGGATGGTATTGGCAATGTTACTTGGGAAATAAGAGTTCTAAGATTTATTTCAAACGTTTATCACTTTTACTGTTGTTCTGAGTTTCCGTTCTGCCACCGACTAGGCTTGAGAGCCAAATGTTAGGATCACAAAAGTAACAGTATTCAAACGAGAAAATTTAGTTTTTTTTATTTTCCCATCTATTTATATTTGCTCTCGATCAATTTCCTACTACTGCTGCTTAACATTAGTTTTTCCGACTTCACGCCACGAAAGTCTTTGTAGAAGTCCACATTATTTTTAATTAGTTCGATGAGCCATATTTTTGCTTGAAGTTAATTGTTTTTCAGTTCATTCACCTTCAAAACAATAATGGTTTCGTGTGCTTCTTACCTTGCTCAGCCAATTACCAGTAACCGATGAAAACCGCGTATCAAAACCAACTCGACAAATTCTGACAGATCAGTCACTAGTTTCCAATCAACACATCGCTGTCATAACTGGTTGCAGCAACTTGATTGTGACTTAATTGAGTCACTTTGACTAACTTGCAACAAGTGCGCTGTTAGGGTCGATTCAGTCAACCAAACTTGATAAAATTTCGTCGATCTCGACATTTGTAATAGCAAATTAGACCTCTTGAGCAAAATTACGGTCGACTCGACTTTTATAATTGGCTCCATAATCAGAATTTTGGAAATATCATTTGATACATTCCACTAAAACTTTACGAACCTCGTTCAATTCGAAGATATGAAAGCATGGAACGAACTATTTTAATTCGAATTCTCTCATCATTTGGGCCAGAGAACCTGAAACCAAGAGGTATTTGTCAAACTACCCGTGAAAATTCAATTGTAAGTCAATTTAGACAACACCTTTTTTCGCACTGCCAGCAACAAACGTCCCAACCGAAGATTACAGTCTTCAATTGCTCTTCCCTACCCTGTCGCAAAGAAATGCAAATTTCCGACGTCGAACATAAATCCAAAAGCCGGATTGTAATAAAAATAACACCTATTTTCGTTCGCTTACATCACTTGGTGGGACTCTGCTTCTTTAAAATTTGACGTAATCGATCTGCGCTGGGGATGTCACTCATTTAATGCCTCCACCAAAAAGTAGACTCCCCGAAAGAAATCTGAAAATCCCTCGATTTTCGGGAACAATCGAACAGGTAAATCCAATTCTCACTCCACCCAGCGAATTCGGTCGGCTTCGTTGGTATAGGCAGACACACTTGACTTGAACGTCTATCTTGTCTCACCTGTCGTTCCCCGGTTGTGTCTCGCCACCCTTGAACGATGGGATGGCAAAAAAAATACATTGATTGACAACGACCGAGTTTACAGCTGACTGAGGCCTTTCAATCTCAGATTTGCAATTGGATTGGGACCGCCAACCTGGTCGTTGGAATCGGGTTGTTACAATGTAAATCAACCGGAAGAACCCGAGTGCGCTTCTTGATTGCATAGGAATTCAAACACCCCTCCATTTTGGATCGCCTCCCTTGATGGAGTTCGATAGTGAGAGGGTGATTGATTTTACGAGTTGGCTTTCCGTCACCTATCCGTATCGTTGTTTGAAATGCTTCTGACCTGGATTTTTCATTGATGATTTTAAAGTGCCGTCAAGTTGAATTTTGAAAGAGTTTCCTTCTTCATTCGTTGCAGGTCCCCCAGCGGAAGAAGGATCCAACGTGGTGGCCACATCGTCCGGTGTCACGGTAAGCGGCAATGAACTCAGCAAGGTGGTTACCACATCCACGGTTACTGCTCCCGGTGGAGCCATCATCACCGGGTTGGACAGCAAGAGCGTCACCATTTCGGAAGCGGCTTCCCGGCAGCTGCAGTCCCAGATTCAGCTGCAACAGGCCCAGGCGCAAAACCAACAACAACAATCGCAACATAGCAATATAATCCTGGTGCGTGGTTCAGATCGGAGAATGGACAAATCATCCTCCAGAATACCCACGAGCTACTTAGTCTGCTGAGCGATGAGGACAAACCCATCTTGCTACAGCACCAAAGGTTGAAGACAAAAACCGTCCCAGAGGTCACTCAAACGGCCACCGCTGGCAATACGATCCTATTCCAGCCAACGATAAAAAGCAGTGCCGTCGATGGAACTTTTCTGCTGCAATCTGACGGTGGCCTCAAGAAAACCACTCTATCTTCGGAAGGTGGTCAAATCTTCCTTCAGCAGCGCCTGAACAAAAACGGTTCCTCCGATGGACCAATCCTACTTCGCACGCTTAAACGCATAGATAAGTCTCAATCGATTCTCGTTATTCGTAATGCTACAACCACTGCTTCGGCTGCTTCCGTCGTCTCCGGCAATGCTTCTTCCATTAGTGCTTCTAGTTCGGCCAGTTCTGTGGCCAGTACCACCACCATAGTTAAGGCGAAACCGATCCAGGTACAGTCACAGCAGCATGTTCAACCGGCGGCCACGGCAACTTCGACGACAGCGACGGTCGTCACCGTTAGTTCCGGCGGTGCAGCTAATAGAGTGACTTTCGAGGATGTGGACGTGAAGAAGGAACCGAACCCCTCGGCCAAAGTCGTCCAAAAGCCGATCAATTTGCCACTTGGCACAGGTGAGTGTTTGTTTGCCGTTTTTATTTTGTTTCTCTGTTCGATTTACGAGGGAAGGTACGGAAGAGTTTTTTTTCTTTTCTGGAATGTGATGGGAAGCAATATATCACTTTTGCAATTTGCCATGCCACGTGGCCGGGTACAGCACGGAACGACGCATCTGATGACAAGGTGCATAGAAGAGAAATAATTGATGTTCGATTTTTTTTTCGGATTGTGATTTCATTCACCTGTTTTGAAGAAGGATGTTGTTAATAGTACGGTGACGGTGTGTCAAAAATTGAATTTCTTTGGTTAACATACAAAACATCAACCAAACTAAGTTAATAATGTTTTTTACTTTAGAGGTTGAGGTGAATATCGCTAGAATCCGAAAATGGCTGCTGACTTTTTGAAGACACAAATCTTCCCAAGTAAAAGAATTTTTTATATAATGTTCGAAAATTCATCTTTAAGACGTGGCTTCATGTAAAGTTCTTGTGTACATGACTTAATGTTAGACTTGTATATAACCAAAACAACGCAATAAATCAATGTTTTTGAAACACATTTTAGATCATGACCAAAAATTAATACCATTTGAGATAATAGATTATTTAATAATTCATAAAATTTTCATTATTGCTCAGCATACTCAGAAACATTTTATAATCGGGATAAGCTTTGTAGTGCAACCTTCTGTTTTATTCTTTGCTTAATGTATGCGCCAATATACCCGTTAGATGCCAACAAAAAAAAAAAAAAAACACCCATCCGTGGGAACAAATTTTTCACGGAACTCAAATGACCATTACTATGAAAATATCCAGCCGATTTGGATTCAGGAACTCAACCATTTTCTAAAAATTGTCTAATATGACCAATGGATATCATCCGTCTTAAACCGGATTTTCAGAATCATTTTCCAAAAATGGGATGCTTATAGAAGATTGCAATAGAAAATCAGAAGTACTGATACTTAAATACCAGCACATGATTTGAATTGAACCCTAGCAATTTGGGTGTCAAAACTCTTGGAATCGTTCCTGAAGAAAGTTTGCCATAGTTATTGGACCATCCGTTTCTTTGACTTCGGAGTGACCAGTACAGAGAGAGTTCCCATGTGGTCACGGAAGGCCAGAAACACGGCATGCGTTTGATTTTTTCTCAAGACTTTCGTTACATATGTTCTGGAACCCCGCTGCAGATGCAACGTTTTCATAAAAGATAACGATTTTTCTGAAATGATCCCAAAAATGTTTTTACCCATAGTCACTTAGGTGGGATTTTTTCGTGGTCCAAATTTTGTTCATGACTGAAATTACTCGTTCAGTAACAGCGTTTGTACGGGGCAAACATATAGCAAATTCTACTAGTTACTCTTTTCAAATTATGAAACAGAATGTTATTATCTTTTGAATGTTTAAATACCTCAATTCAGCTAACTTCGATTTTGGTATTAGTTTCGTTTCAACTCGTAATTTTGTGTTCATTTACATATTTTTTCGAGTAGAATACCTCATCGAATAGTTCGGCTTCTTCTTTGTTGTCGGCACTGGTTTGTCAGAATTACAAAATTTACGGACATATTCAAAACATGTTTGTACAGTCTGCCAATCAACGGTGGCTTTAAGGTGGCTTACCCACTTGAAAATTTCAGCAGCATCAAATTGGGAAACTCAATCCTCGAGGTAATCAATACATTTCTGTTAAAAATTAATCATACTGGAATAAAACAATTTTGGTTTTGACCAACCATTTCTTCGAGATTTTTCAATTGGCTTCGCACGTTTAGCGGTACAAATTGATTATTGATTCTCTCACGAAGCTTGAACTTGAGTTCATCAAGTTAACCTACAACCTCTATAAGTGTAATGCTTCAAATTCAGTTTCTCTACCCTGTTCGTGAAAATATGCAAATGACTGTAAATCTTGACAATAATACCCTCAATATCCATGGGAACTTGATCTGTTGCCGGCTGGATTTTGGTGTGAACGATGATCGTTTAGCTTAGCATAAACATTATTTGTACCCCTGCCCAGTGGTCAAAAAGTCGATTTTAACGCTCTAAACTGATAGCTCCCTTAATAGTGGAGCAAGAGCGATGGCGTCTTTAGCAAAGTTGATGGATAATACAAGCTTCCTATTTTGATTGAATAACTTTTGTGATCAATCCCCCTCAAAGTGAGATTTAGGATTTTGAGGTAGAGAGTTTATGTCTCCAGCAAAGTTGTAGAAAAGGTCAATACAAATAACTTTGTTGAAAACATATAAATCGTATATTTCACCCAATTGGAGATAGAGAGCGTTTTATAAGAACTAAGCTATAACAACTAAATTTTCACCGAAACGTTTTATTATTTATTTTTAGGACAATATAATGTTCTAAAAAGCTATTTGCATTATCAAAATACAAAACTTTCTAGAACATACTAAACCTGCATTATATCAGTGGGATGAGTTATTGAACTATTTTCGTTTTTTTTGCGTCATATTTTTGACAGCTGTACCACACTTAAAGGGCGAACACGAAATTATTGCGACACATTCAACAGGGCATAACTTTTTTACCATTGGGTAAAAATCAACCAAATTTTGCACACTTTCTCATTGATGTGTATTGTTTACATGCTGTCAAACTCGAAGTCGTGTTTTTCGATTCAACGAAAATGGAGGTGAACCAACGCGAGTCGAGAGAACAAATTCTTTCCAAACACCTGGAATTTCCTGACCTGTCGGTGCGGCAGTTGGGAAAAATGTTGAACATTCAACATTCAACCGTCTCCAGAGTGTTGAAGCGGTTCCAGGAGCGGTTGACGTTGGACCACGGCAAAGGAGCTGGAAGAAAACCGGGACCGGAGAACAAAAAGACGGAGGGAAAGGTGAAGCGGATGATTAAAGCAAATCCCAACGTCTCAAGCCGTGATTTGGCTAAAAAGATCGGCATGTCGCAGAGCTACGTCCAGAATGCAAAGAAGAGAGCTGGACTACATACATACAAGGTACAGAACTTCCCAAACCGCGATGAGCGGCAACAATCGACGGCTAAAACTCGGGCACGGAAGCTCTACGAGAAGATGCTGACAAAATATGGCTGCTGTGTGATGGACGACGAAACGTATATAAAAGCCGATTTTAAGCAAATTCCGGGGTTGGAGTTTTTCACCGGCAAGAGCAAGTTCTATGTGGACGACAAATTTAAGAAGAAGAAAATGTCGAAGTTCGCCTCCAAATATCTCATTTGGCAGGCCATCTGCTCTTGCGGACTGAGGAGTGAGCCTTTCGTGACAAAGGGCACAGTAAATGGCGAGATCTACAAATCTGAGTGCCTCGAGAAGCGCCTTTTGCCGTTCTTGCAGCAGCACGACGAAGCTCAGCTATTTTGGCCAGATTTGGCATCATGCCACTATTCTAAAAGTGTCCTGGAGTGGTATGAGGCCAATTCTGTCCATTTTGTTCCAAAGGACATGAATCCGCCAAACTGTCCGGAGCTGCGCCCGGTGGAGCAGTACTGGGCAATGATGAAGCGGGAACTTCGGAAGAGCAAGAAGACAGTCAAATACGAGAAGGACATGTTAAGAAAATGAAAAAAAAAAAACTGAGAAACTGGTACCGGATGACACTGTAAAGACTTTGATGGAGGGCATCAAGCGAAAATGCGTTCAATTTTACACTCAAGGCTCCATCGATTAACTTTTCTTTTGATTTTTGAAGTAAATATATGTATAAAACTACCCTAAAATTTTGGTTTGATTCTAAACATTATAAGAAAATTGGCATGACATTTTCGGTGTCGCAATAATTTCGTGTTCACCCTTTAGGAGCAGGTAGGAGCAGATAGAATTGGCTACATAGTACATTATAAGAACTTTCAAGTGGTGGTTAGTTTATCCGTCTACTGGAGAGTTATGCTCAAAACAAATGTCGTTGGTTTTACTATGTTTCATGATTCAAACAGTATACAAAAATTGCGTAGTCATGGTAACCATCTACAAATTCATTGTTTTGTTTATTCGCATTTTGTTTTTGTCAATATTTATATTTATTTCATGTTACTATAACTAAACTGATTATTGTTCCAATTATTATCAAAAATTTATATTTTCAATGCCGTTTTTAATTTCAACTGCTTCTTTTGCGAACAGGTTTCTCATGCTCTTTGGGTCAACCATGAATACTTCTAATTAATTGATCTGATAATACTAGAAACCAGTTTAGAAGATCGCAATTCGTAGCCTTTCTTGATAGTTTTTAATCAGGTGTTATATATGCAGAGCCAAACCAACCGAAATGACTAACACCGACCAAGTGCATAAACGTGCAGCAAATGAAACGGCTTACCAACCTATTCTTCATTTCATTTTCCACACCCCCACACATTCTTTCTCTCTCCTTATCTCTCCCTCTACACACAACACAAAACAAACACCCCAACAAACACAAAAAAAAAAAAAAAAAAAAAAAAAAAAAAAAAAAAAAAAAAAAAAAAAAAAAAAAAAAAAAAAAAAAAAACAATAGAAAAACAGGACCGGTAAACAAGGACAACGATACACCCCACAAATTTATACATAAATTTAAATATATAAAAAAAAAGATAAAAAAAAACATGTAATTTTTCCCCATTATCAAAAACACAAAAGAAAAAAAAATCTGAATTTTCATTGTGATGTAAATATCAGAGCATGTGAAATTGTATTTCATTCCACACGAAGCAGTGACTTGCATGAAATAGTTCTAACAAAGATGAGCTTTTGCATACAAAATTATCGATAATGTATGGAATGTCCCAGAAGATTACACGATTCATAATTTAAATGTGTATGTTTTGTGACGCTCCATTTATGTGCATGATAATGAACAGAAATTCACACTACTTTTTCGAGCTGTGTACGTTGGGCTTAAGCTCATGGGATATTTGATATAAATTTAGGCCAAATGTTGACTGAACCAGGTCTGTTGTATGAAACATTGCATACAATTTCTTTGTTTACGTTTGCTTTGGCTAACAATTGGACGAGAGGAAGCTTAAAGCGTCCGTTAAAATTCATCATTTTTTGTCGACAAGTCTTGTACTGCTCTCTATCCTTGTGGCTCAATATTGCTAGCCATGGCATGCAGACGTAAGATTAACACAACCGCAATTGATGACTATTGCAATGAAACTGCGCGTTTGCTGGTCAGCTTATACCCTTGGTATACCAGCTATCGTTCATAAAGTATTGAAACATACACAGAAAAAAAAAAAAGAGTTTATTTTTGTTTTAAATCACCCACATAAAGGGAGAGAAAAAAAAAAAAAAAAAATTCACTATACATCATGTAATGTTCTGGGACATTCCATACATTGCCGATAATATTGTATGCAAAAGCCCATCTTTGTTAGAACTTTTTCATGCAAGTTGATGCTTCGTGTGGAATGAAATAAAATTTTACATGCTCTGATATTTACATCACAATGAAAATTCCGATTTTTTTTCTATGTAGATCGGCCGTGATTAATCATATCCTTGTTCAAATCGGTCAGCTGACTGAAGAAGCTCAAGAGGCAAGAGGATTGGAAGAGGTGTATGCATTTTATGCTGATACCAACAAATACATTTATAAAACTTTAGTTTTTCAACAGACCTCGAGAGTTAAAAACCCGCAAGCCATCGAGGCTACGAATTGCGATCTTCTGAACTGGCTTCTAGTATCATCAAATCCATTGATTACAAGCATTCGTGGTTGGTCCAAAGAGCATGAAACCCTTGTCTGGCGATGATAAGCAGCTGCTAGCAAAATAAGCGGTTGAAATTAAAAACGGCATTGAAAATATAAATGTTTGATAATAATTGAAATAATAATCGGTTTGGTTATAGTAACATGAAATAAATATAAATATTGACAAAAACAAAATGCAAAGTAGCAAAACAATGAGTTTGTAGGTGGTTACCATGACTAAGCAATTTTTGTATACTGTTTGAATAATGAAATATAGTAAAACCATCGATATTTGTTTTGAGCATAACTCTCCAGCAGACGGTCGTGGATGGATAAACTAACCACCACTTAAAAGCTCTTATAATGTACTATTCGATGTAGCCAATTCTATATGCTCCTACTTGCTCCTAAGTGTGGTACTGCTGTCGAAAATATGACGCAAAAAAAACGGGAAAAGTTCAATAACTCATCCCACTGAAATAATGCAGATATAGTATGTTCAAGAAAGTTTTGTATTTTGATAAAGACTGTATTCGATGAAATTTGGACACACAAAATAGGTCACCAAAAATTTTCCTTGAGCCCGATTCTTTTCAAACTTTCTGGAAATAAAGTACTACTAAATGGTTAAGTTTTGACATTATTGGTTTATTGAACCTCTTCTCCCAACCCAAATGCCCTCACCTTTGCCTTGACTCCTTTCATCAAATTTTGGGCAATGATAGGACCGACTTGCTTACTTACTTTTAACCACACTTTCTTTAGTTCGAGGTTCATTTTCTATCAGTTTTGGAGTTTTAACGAGCTTTACCTTCATGATTGCCCAAAAATTTTCAATTGGGCGAAGTTCCGGAGTGTTTGGAGGGTTGACGTCTTTTGGTACAAAAACTACATTATTATCTTTGTACCAATCTAAGACGGGCCGGGCATAGTGGCAAGATCCCAAATCCGGCCAAAACAGTGTCGGGCCATCGTGAGATCTCAAGAAGGGCAGACGTCGTTTTTGGAGGCATTCGTCCTTGTAGATTTGTCCGTTGACGGTCCCAGAGGTGATGAAGGGCTGACTCATTTTGCCACATCCGCAGATCGCTTGCCAGACAAGGAATTTTTTGGTGAATTTCGACAGTTTCTTCTTCCGTACACTCTCCGGAACGGCCAACTTAGAGGTGGCGACGTAGTGTTCCTGTCCTGGCATTTGTTTGGTGTCGGCTTTAATGTAGGTCTCATCGTCCATCACAATGCAGAACGGTTTTGTGAGCCACTCCCTGTACAGTTTTCTTGCACGAGTTTTGGCCACCGAGTTCTGTTTATCGCTCCGGTTCGGTGCCTTCTGGACCTTGTACACATGTAATCCAGAACGTTTCATTGTTTTCTGCACAAAACAAACTGAAACTTTCGCCTTTTTCGCAACATCCCTGATCGAAATGTTGGAATAACGCTTAAATTGGTTCAATACCATCCTGGCCTTCTCCGGATTTGATGTGCCACGTTTTTTGCCACTACCATTTTTCCGCTTGGTTGTCTTACGGTCCTTGAACGTTTTGATCACATGAGATACGGTTAAATGTGCTATTCCGAGCTGTGCCCAAAATTTGTTGGCGCACTATTTCTTCATTCGAAGCCATCACTGAAATCACTCAACCCATTTTCACGAAACTCATTACACAATTGACACAACACAATGAAATACATTCAGTTAAAATTTCAATAATTTTTACCCACACGCTAAAAAGTTACGAATAATTGCGTGCGTCCAAATTTCATCGAATACAGTCTTTACATGCATTTGGGAACGAATTAATTGAATTTTTTTAAAACTTTAAAACTTTTTTTAAATTTTAATACATGGTTTTGGTCTGACTGGAAAATGTCAAGCTCTTTATGCTTTTTCCGTTTACAATTTGAGTTTTTATTGCTGTTTTTCCGATACAGTGATTGAATTTTTTGTTGATTTTCAATGGAAGACATTTCGATTTTTAACGGAAATTGTTTAACGTCTTATAGCGATTTTGGTTTTTTGAATTGCTTGAAATGGATCAAGTTATGAGCATCTAAGTTTGTCTTCATGAGTCTTTTATTCGTTATGCAAACTTACCTTTGAAATTTTATCTTCTAACAAGCAAATTCTAACGCCGTGACATTATCATCATCAACCTCCCTCGGTTGATATCTACAATAAAATTTCCAACCAGCCCAGAAGAAAAAAAACCAACTTGAGGAAGACAAAAACAGTTGTTCCGCCAACGACGACGAAGAGAACGTCCTGCAAGTGACATATCGCCGACTTCCCCGATGAAGTAATCGAGAAATAATCGAACGAAGTGGAAAACGACTCACCTCTTCGCCGAGCACGTTTTCGACGGAAGGCAGACAGGTGCGAAATGAGCTGCTCGCATTTTGTTCCGTTTTCTTGTTGATGTCGTCCAATGTATTTGATTGTTTTATTTGCATAACACGACGATGGTGGAGATCATCTCCCAGTCGAAGTTCCTTTTTTCCGCTCCATTGGGGGTGAGGCACCTTTAAATTTGTCTGGGCCGTGTGATAAATGTAGAGACAGTTTAGTGTTTTCTCCACCTCCTTCTCCTTTGCTTTGTTGTTGCATCATCAGCCTTATGGCTTGAGACGACAAAACGGCCGACGGCGTCGACGGGGTTGGGTGGGAGGCGTTCCTGAGACCATTTTTCACACTTTTGTCGCTCGATTTCGTTTCATTTTGCTGGGTTAGGCTAGGCTAGAAGGGGTAAAAGGTCAGCGGGCGGAGCGGGGCATGGTTCAAAGGGCGACATTTTTAGCAATCTGTTTTCTTTCGATTTCCGAACGAGAAATTGGTATGTGCTGATCGGAATTTCTTCGCTTCCTTCTGGTGCGGATTCCTAGAGAGCGATTTGGGTGGGAAGCATCTCGCTCTACGGTCGGGTCGAGGCATTGAATTAATTTTTGATTTTTGTACAAATTCAATTTCTTTTTATGTTTTCGTTTCGGAATAGTCGAGCATTGTTTTCATGTCGGCGTGCTACATGATGTAGGCAGTGAGTTTTGATTTGCAATCGCGACAAGGTGATTTATGGCAGATTTTCTAAATTGTTTGTCGAGAAATAATGACATCGGAATGAATGTTTTCCTTGATTTGTTATGTGTCATTTGTTTTTTTTTCCAAATTTTCTCGGATCTATTCAACACGGACAAAGCCGAAGGTATAGTTGAAACATGCTACCGAACATTGCTCATAATAAACTTTTGAATTTGACGTAATTGGCCGTCTTTCTTCCGAACAGTTTTGATTGAAGCACTTGAAAAAATGGAATCACGACCAAGACCAACACTGAAACCGCAACCCGGTAGTCGGGAATAGCGTAAGGATGAGCATAACATTAAGATAATTATTACTTTTCTACTTCAATAACTCAAGTGGATCCTTGAGGTTCATCGTTGGATCGGAGGGACCACAGAGCCGTAAAACTGCACGATAATGACAACAAATATAAAATAAACAATCTGAATGACTGGAGCTTTCCAATGAAAGTCTATTTCCTGATCTGGAGCGGAGGGGGATTGGTTTTTGTTTTTTCAATCTACTTCTTCCGTCGAAACGGTACCGAAATAACAACTTGTTTTCCATGTCGGGTTTTGAATCCATCCGTTTGTTCTTTTATGGAGCACAAATCAAGTCTGAGCCCCTGGCGATTCATCACGATGATAGGACGACGCGTCATCTCAAGTTTCGTTTGAGTTTTCATTCTTAGTTAACTGTCGACAGCAGCGGTGTATTGGGTGGGAAGTGTTGCCATAGAGTTTAAATTTTTTTTTGTGCAAGCACTTTTGGAAAAAGTTCAAAATCGTTGATAGATAACTTTTGTTCCAGATGACCTTGCGTTATTTGAAAAAAAATTAACTACAAACTGCAAGGGGTAGTTGCAGTTTGTTTTATGTACAACCTATAGCTCATGAAAAGTAGATTTTCCTGAAGTATGGAAGATATTCCTTTATTAATCTAATCAAATCGCTATTCATTCTACTTCAAATCAAAGAATTGAAGCGCTAGTGGGTTGATATGTCGTGTTTGAATAAACACTTTTGCACATTTGAATTAACACATAAGCAAATTAAATATGAAAAGAAACCAAACTATTTACTCTTTAATCTCTTGACTAAGCGTAGGTTGCGTATAAGAGAGATGAGATTTATATGAGAACAGTTACCATACTTATTGAAACCTGAAATCGATTGAAAAAGAAAAAAAAAATCTGGAATTTACTTGTAATTCACTGTTTAGATCTCAAGATTAGAAATTTTCCAAATGACTTAACATTTGAACTTCCATAAGTCGTTGTGCAAGCATAGTTTTAGAATACAAGTGACACATTAGAAGCCAATACAAACTTAACATGAAGTTTAGAGAAAATGTTACGATATGACGGCAGAGACAATGTGTCATTTCCAATTCATGAAGTGGAGTGAGGTGGAGATTTTCTTATTCGCATCCAAGCTTCGAAGCGAAGTTCAACCGGGAATGTCTCTTGGATAACACACTTCATTTTACCGTATTTTCCCAGCACTACCACTAGCTCATTGCCCGATCTCCGGTGGTTAATCATTCACGCACACATATTGGATGTATTCACACGCTTGAGACATGTACACCCAAAATAAAAAAGCAAGATTGTAATGCAATTGCGAATGATTTTGTTTCATTTCTCGTAATGGATCGTAACTTGGAGAAAAAATGCAACATTGGTCGTGGGCAAAAAAGCATCACATCAATTCGCTTTGAAAAATTCAATGTGTGCGTGGGTTGTGCAGTGTATTAGTTGTTTGATCCAGGGGTGACAAAAAAACAAAAATTCGTGTTGTTACCAGGATTCGAACCGTGGCCGCGAGCGTCGTGGCTCTACATAGTGACCATTCAGCCGCTTTAACAAGTTGAAGTGAATGGAATAAAAAGCCGTGCATATGCTTCGATTGTCGAGGCACTCAGTGGTACAGCAACAAAGCAAATGTCGCTCGCACACTGCATGGCTTCACGTGGTGATCAAGAAGGGCACACTTGATGAGAGGGAGATGGGATTGCGATGACGAGTGAAAATAAAAATAGAACAGTTGACAGCGGAATTACAACAGTGACCAATAGCGTTGCTTTATTTTGTGGTATTGTCTCACCCATATTGAACCATGGCTTCGTTTATACTCATAAAATGCTTTGTGGATCATGATGGGCAAAAGTGCCTTTTCTGAATCATGCAGGTTTCTCAAGATATGATTGCAAAAACTGCAATTGCGTTTTTTGCCCCTTTCAACTCCCCTTTTTTTTATCCCCCCTTTTGTCACCCAAAAGTTGAAAAGGTGGCAAAAAATACAATTGCAGTTTTTGCAATCAAATCTTGAGAAATCTGCATGATTCAGAAAAGGCACTTTTGCCCATTATGATCCACAAAGCGTTTCATGGTATACACGAAGCTATGCAAGTGTGTGCAAGCGGTTGGCAGCACACAGATTCCTCAAAACAAATTTAGCACTGTGTGCTTAGTGCCTCGACAGTCGAAGCAACCGTTGGTTCAATATGGGTGAGACAATACCACAAAATGCCGCGACGCTATTGGCCACTGTTGTATTTCCGCTGTCAAGTGTTCTATTTTTATTTTCACTCGTCATCGCACTCCCATCTCCCTCTCATCAAGTTTGCCCTTCTTGATCACCACGCGAAGCCATGCAGGTGTGTGCGTGCGACATTCGCTTTGTTGCTGTACCACTGAGTGCCTCGACAATCGGAGCAACTGTAGAGCTTTTATTCCATTCACTTCAACTTGTTTAAGTGGCTTAATGGTTACTATCTAGAGCCGCGACGCTGGCGGCCACGGTTCGAATCTTAGTCGCGCCTTTTTGTTTTTTGTCAGCCCGGACTCCAATTTTATAATCAACAACTAATACACTGCACAACCCACGCACACATCGAATTTTTCAAAGCAAATTGACGTGATGCTTTTTTGCCCACGACCAATGTTGCATTTTTGCTCCAAGTTACGATCCATTACGAGAAATGAAACAAAATCATTCGAAATTGCATTACAATCTTGCTTTTTTATTTTGGGTGTATAATGTGTCGGCGAAGATTGGAATATCATCGATGTAGATGATGATGTTATCAATCCCTTCCAACAGGCGGCACATCTCCTGCTGAAAAAATTCAGGGCGTAATTTACACCAAATATAAGGCGCGTAAAGCGATACATACCATTCTGCCTTGTATACTGGCTCATCTGCTTTGTATGCTTCAACTCATGTGGCAGCTTTCACGATGCGCGCACGTTCTTGCTGCCAATGCAATTTATCGATTCTGAATCCTGTTAGCAACTGGGCCAGGACAAAATGGGTTTGAACAGATGGGCTGTAACCACGATCTGCCGACCCAATGAATGTCGAGAGATGCAACCAACTCAAAATTTTCAAAGCCAATTCTCCCAGAGCTTGTTAGATGGGATGTATTTGGGGAACTTAGGAATGCCAGCGGATGTTGCTTCCATTACCGCTCGAATCGATAACCACCAGGTGGTCAGGTTCAAAGCTACCGGTTCCACCCGTCTCGGATGTATGCTCTCCGGTCAGATAGATCGACATTTCTTTCAACTGGAGCAATCTACCATCAACATTACCGGTCTTCTTGATTGGTGTGAGGTTTTCCGTCTCTACGATCTCGTTAGCAGCCACTTCCAATTCCTCTGAATAAGTGGAATCTCCATCATTCAGAGTTTCAATGACAATATTGTCTGAGTCATCAGCAACGCTTAGAGCTAGCACATATTTACTTCCGTTCGGCTTGCCGGACCTTACATAAACGTCATAAGCTCAAAAGGACATAATTATCAAGGTAAAACATATAATCAAATGCAAGTGCAGTAGACCACAACACTGGCTGGGCTCTTATGAGAACTCCTTGTATGTAGATGAGATATAGTGCACGGAAAGAAAATAGTTTATAGCATGATCGTTTTTTAATTAGAATACACAAGCTATCACCAGTGCTGGACATGCCATGGCGTACAGTGCCTCCTAATGACAAGATCAAACTGTACATACCTATAATCCTCACTATTCCGTTGTATGAAGGGCCAAAAAAGGGGGTGTGTACCCGTAAACAGAAGAACTTACACGAAACCCACGAAAGGATAGAGAATCTCCTTCCAATGAAACGCTCTTATTACAGGAAATGACAGTAAGCAATACAAATTAGGATTTCCGTCTTGTGGTTTGATGAAAATAGAGTTAGCAAACTAACTGTAGACTGTCGGAAGATAATTGGACCTTTGCTGATCTTGATCTGACGATTTCCATCAAGGAAGGCTTAATTTTCATCCATGACTTGGGCCAGATAACCACGAATCCCTCATCCAGCCTACACTTCTTCTGGCACACTGTATTCCCCCTTACCCTTTGTTAATGATTGTATGTATGTAAGGTACGCAATATAATATAATATATGTATCTCATATTAAAGCTCGCGCAAAGGCTATGTTTGCGAGTAACATGAGCGTGTGGCTGCAGCTGACTGAATCAGACTCTATCAGGAT